>OX940796.1:8422855-9022855 GCA_954870985.1 Trifolium fragiferum
TGGTTTTATTTTTTTGGCAAGTTCTTTTATGATTTTATTATAATTATATAATAATATTAATTCTAATAACATAATTGGATGAAGTGGATAATAACATAACATGTGAACACTGCCACATAAGCAAATATGAGTCAAATATTAAAGAGGGGGTAAAATCCAAAGAAATATAAAATAGGGGGGATAAAATTCCGGATTTTAAAATAGGGGGGGGGGGGGGGGGGGGGGCAAAATTCCGAATCAATCAAAATAGGGGGGGTAAAAATGCATTTAAGCCTTTTGCTTTTTAAGGTAAAATAGCGGAAGTATCAAAGTTTAAGCCTTTTGCTTTTTAAGGTAAAATAGCGGAAGTATCAAAGTTTGAACCTCGGTCTTTATATTTTACATGCAATGTCTGAGCTATGCTCACCGGGACAAATACAATTTCATTTAATGTCACCTTAAATATTACTTAGATGAGATTTGCAATTTTATATTTTTCCTACATTAAAAAATTCTCGTGGATCCTTGACCAAAAAAAATAAATTCTCTTGGATCAAGTTTGGCTCCCTCCAAATTAAAGTAGTGGAATTTTGGATTGATTTTTATTTTTCTTAAACCTTTGTGTTACATTATATTTGTATAATTAGTCTTTTCTTGCAATTTTTTGGTTTGCTAATTCAAACAATTTTTTTAGGATTAGGAAAAGTTACAATAACATATTAAATAATTTTGAATTTTTTAAAAATTTACATGAATAATTTGTAATAACTTACATAATATAAGCTCCAATAAAACAATAGGTTTTATAAAATTTATATTCATTAAAACATTATTAAACTATATAACATTACTTAAATATTATACTGAATTACGAAAGTATCACACTTATATTATTTGGCCGCACTTTTTTTTAGTTTGGCTTCTTATGCTTTTTCTCTTTGTTATTTGGTAATCTATCTTTCAATTTTTCTCCAAACTTATGTGCTGAACGTGACACTTAATTTGTCATTGTCTGTATAATTTATCTTTAAAATTTAAAATGCCAAAAAAACACCAACAAATTGGAAACCTAATTAGGGATTTTTTTTGGTACACCTAATTAGGGATTCTATTCCCTCTCTTAAGTTAACTTTTTTGTGTGTTCAATATTATTTTATAGAAAAGTCACATCAATTACAAGAGTTATATATCGCATCAATAAATATCAACTTCTTTTTTTTTGGTAGATAAATATCGACTTCTTTATACAATAAAAAAAATATCGATTCCATATCATAAATTCGAGAAAACAATAAGGGGAAAATATGAAATTCGGAATGGGTCTAAATCACTAAAATATAACGTTAAAATAACATAATCCCAATGTTTAATATTAAAAGTGAAGTTGATAAATTTTTTTTTACTTTAACATGCAATGGTGTTAAAACTCTAGAATATCATCGAAATAGAATGAATTTTTTTAATTAGTTGTGTCTTAATTTGAATGATTATGTAATTAGTAAGGGTTATATATTTATATGTTATACTACTTGTCGGTCATACGCGTTTGTACACATACATAAAAAAGAAACCTTTTTTTTAGAGGAGGGATCCGTTGACTTCAGGAGTAAGTCTCCATCGACTTACTCAGCTTAATAACACGATATCGGCATTATATTTCTTCAATCCGACCGTTGAATTCAAATATCTCATTGAGTAGATCAACTCTATACATTTTGATAAAAATTCAAAATCGTTTGATACTTTTTTTGATAACTTCAATTGAACGTACGATAAACTTTTCAAAAAACCGTTGAATTTCAATAGTCTGAATACATAACTACATTTTTTGAATTTTTATAAAAATTTGTAGAGTTGATCTACTGAATGAGATCTTTGAATTCAACGGTCAGATTGAAGAAATATAATGCCGATATCGAGTTATTAAGCGGAGTAAGTCGATGGAGACTTTCTCCTGGAGTCAACGGATTCCTCCTCTTTTTTTTATTATAATTTTTATTTTCACCATCAGTTTCTGGGTTATTAAGGACCATCTAATTTAGCTCGGAGTTACTTTTGATATCGAGCGGTTCAGCTCTCTCGATTGTAATGGTGATTGACGTTGAACTTTGTAGGGAGGACCACGGTTCGATCCTCACAACTAAGATCGGAAATGAAACCACTTGATGTTAGAATAGACCTCAAATTAAATTAGGCGGTCTAATAAGGCAGATATTGATAGTGAAAAAAATGATCAACATATTACAGCACAAAAGTAACATCAATTAGTGGAATTTTTAATTTTTAAAAGTGTACTCTCTCTTTTGCAAAATTTGAATAAAAATCTGTCAACAAAAATTAATGTATTTAGTATAAATTTTATACAAAATACATTAATTTTTGCTAATTAGATTATGTTTATATTTTGGGAAGGAGTGGGTAGAGCTTATATGATAAAGAGAGGGAAATATATATTATATGTATATTGTGTATCTGTGTATTATGAAGCATTGACATCTCTATGATTAAGCGTGTCGCAGTGTCCGATATGTGTCGGTGTCTAACACTCGTACTACAGTTGTCAGATAAGTGTCCAAAAAAAATTTCCCTTGCCCAATAACCCCGACACTCATTAGATTGATGTCTGACACTTGTAAAATATTCGTACAAACGTGTCGGATATGTGTCTCAAAAAAATATTCTTTTTCTTTGCTTCTCCTTAATCATATTTACAATGATTGAAGATTAAAGATGTGGGTACACCAAAAAAAATAAAAAAATTAAAGATGTGTCGAAGCAATAATGTTGATCAATGGAAGATTAAAGGGATTACATTATTTTTAGTTTTTTTTATAGTAGATGGATGAATAAAGATTAAATATTCTATAACCTTAATTTAAATTTTTTAAAAATATGCAATAGTGTTTGTGTCGTATATTTTTTATATTAGCGATATTCGTATCGTGTAGTGTAAGAGTCCGTGTTTCATATAGTATCTGTATATAAATATACGGCAAGAGTTATTATGCATAAGGAATATCCTTATGCATGGTGCATAAACAAATCTCCACCATCCAATGCTTTTTTGATCAATTAGATTTTTTGATCAATCAAATGCACTAAAGCATGCATGGTGGAGATTTATTTATGCATCATACATAAGGATATTCCTTATGCATAATAACTTAACCCTAAATATACAATATACCCAATTCGTTAGTTAATATACAATTACCTGTCTATAAAAATAATAAAAACACGTGTCTATGTATCAGGGGAAATCTAATTATTTTGATAAATAAATTACATGAATTTCAAATAATTTTTGTCTTTTTGAAAATTATATACTCCTATATCCATTATCCATATATCCTTTACATATAAAATTTGACTAGATAGAAAAGTACTAATATTGCCTTTAAGCTAAGGGTGTCCAATTATTCCCAATGATGAGTACCTAACACAAGGGGAACAGCTACAAGGGAAGCCCCACAATCTTCACGTGATCATCTCGTGCGATTTCACAAATTATTGTAGCTAAGCTAGATACCATATATTTTTCTCCTCTACTTTTTATGTCTTAAATAATGAAATTAGATTCCTTAGGCTCTCTCTATCTAATATACAACATGTACTACAATGGCCTGCATTAAAATTAAACCACAAAAGGATACTCTCTCTATCAAACTAAACCCCACGGGGCAAGCCCTAGCTAGGGTCACCCCATATCATATGTAATGCTTTCACATTTAAATAAAAATGGCATGCCCCACGAAACTATATAGATTCTATGCCAAAGTGAAACATGCCCCATATACATCACTTTCAACTCTTCCACTTCAAACAAAGAGTATTTTCTTCTTGTTTTATTTTAGCCTAATATCCACTTTTGACACATATATATACCCCTTCACACCCTCCCATAATTCCTCAACCAAAACCAAAAAAAAAAACTTCATTCTAAAAATATCATTTTCTTTTCCATTTTCCTAATCTTTGCATTCCTTGTGCTTGGATTATTGAGTTTTAATTTATTTTGTACTTTCAAAAATATGTCAGGGGTTTGGGTGTTCAACAAAGGCGTGTTTCGATTGGTCGAAAATCCTCAAGCGGAGGCGTCAGATGGAAGACATGGGAAGAGGAAGATGTTGGTTCACTTGCCAACCGGGGAAGTGGTAACTTCTTATGCTTTTCTTGAGAGAATATTAACCGGTTTAGGTTGGGAGAGGTACTATGACGGGGATCCTGATTTATACCAATTTCATAAACACTCTTCTATTGACCTAATCTCGCTACCTAGAGATTTCTCCAAGTTTAATTCCATCCATATGTATGATATCGTCGTAAAAACCCCTAATGTCTTCCATGTTAGGGATAAGTGATGAGTTTGGACATGCTATACTACTAGCTAAGTGGTTGGCTCTTCAACTCAATTTTTTTTTTTTTTTTTTTTGGGTTTTAAGATTTATTTTCCGATGTTGGTGTGGTTTCCTATACATATATAGAGCTAGGGTTTTATGGAAACTCTAGTGATTATGCTTGTTGGTTTAATTTTCTTTTTTTTATGTTCATAAGAGTGGGGAATAATTAAGTAAATTATAGATGATTGATGGTGTTGATCATGTATGACTAATGTATATTAAGCTTGGAGTGTTTTTTGTAACAGTGAGTATTGATTTCAATAATAACATTGTTCCTTTTAACAATTTTCCATTTCTTAATTTTTCGTCCATTATGATAATTGAGAGTACTTTAATTTGATGTCAAATTCTCTTCTATATCTGAGCATTAGAGGTTGGTCGTTAAATATTCAGTAATTTACTCAATTAGTGAATGAATTCAACAGCCAACCTCTAATCACATATCAGAAGAGAATTCTAATGGAAAAAAAAAAATAAAATTGGAAAATGGATAAGAGATTTTAATGTTTTGGTGGATTAATCTATACTCTAGCTATATTTTTTTATGTTACAATTTAGCCATATTAATTTGGAGGGGAGAAAAGAAAAGTTTTTTTTCTTCTTTCTTTTTCTCAGCATTCTTTCACGTGGCAACATATCAGAGTAGTATTTGTTTCATGACTATATGGAAAAGCCAATTCAACACAAACTGAAAGGAAAAATAGCATAAAGAATTGCATGATTTGATCATCATCTCAAAAGGGGCAACTGTTTATTAATTCCCATGGATTATAGCACATCTCAAAAGGTAAGAGAAATTAATTGATACCGTGTATATCTCTTCTCATGATTTTCTTAAATATTAACAATTTCAGAGTTTGTTAGTTCTAGAGTTAATTTGAAATATTTTTCTGAAAAAGCTAAATTATTACCCCACCTAAATTGGGTTAATTTGAAATATTAAATTAATTTTCCAGAATAAATATGGTACATTATCTTTTTCTACTATATATGATATTCTTTTTGTAACATAATTATATTATTTTGACAAATTTTGTCACATAAGCTTCTCACTTGTATAAGAGCGTGTATTCTCTTTGGTATGTAAAAGAAAATCGAATTTACTGACTAATTGATGTGTTTAACACTTAATAACAGTAGTGGTCAAAAAAAAAAAACACTTAATATCAGTAAGATACCTCAGTTATATTCAATAAATTTAAAAAGTATATATTTATTTATAATTAAGATA
The DNA here is from genome assembly GCA_954870985.1 of Trifolium fragiferum. Taxonomy (NCBI): domain Eukaryota; kingdom Viridiplantae; phylum Streptophyta; class Magnoliopsida; order Fabales; family Fabaceae; genus Trifolium; species Trifolium fragiferum. The sequence goes on from OX940796.1 coordinate 8,428,466, forward strand.
TTTAGAAGGCACCACAATAAATTTATAATTAAGATATTTGTTTATAATTAATAGACAAATTTGACAAAATTATATTCTCTCTGTCCCTAATTATAAGCTCTTCTTAAAGTTTTTCACGCATATTAAGATAAGTTAATAGCGTAATTAATGTTTACTTTTTAAATATCACAATTACTAAATTTTTCTTGGTGAAAATATGTATTTGTAGTTGACTTTTCGTATTTCAATGTAAAGTAGGATTATATTTGAAAAAATAATAATAAATGTGTCTTGGAAATTGAAAATAAACTTATATTTAAGGACAAACTTTTTATTTATTAGGATGCTTATAATTAGGGACGGAGAGAGTACAAATTAAATAATAAATAGTAATTGGAGACATTTTTTACTGATGTCAGTTGGTGATTTGAAGAGAAATTTTATATTTCTCTAGTGTGATAAAAAATGAAATTAAACAGTTTGCAATCAAGTTAAATGAAATCATATAAATACAACTAAGCTTGCAAATTGTGAGGTAATACAGTATAGAGAATATGTGTGTGAACGGAATTGGTTTAGCTGACTGCTGTTCTGGCAAGGGTACAGTGGATAACCTCAGTGAGAATAATTTGTGACTCAATCAATCAGAATGGTTGTGAAAGTTGAAACAGTAAAAGGAACAAAAAAACTATTAATAAAATGTGTTAACGTTGACTGAGTTAGAGGAATATCTCAACGAATGATTATATGCCAACAGCAGTTTTACCTTTTCATATCACCACGATGCTGTCCAGTTGCTACCTTCATGCTAATGTGTGCACCATGACATATACAATTACTGCGCTCGAAACAACTCGTAAATAGTTGGAATTTCATTTTGATAATTGACTCGTAAACTTAGTTCATGAATCAAATTTTTTGAATTTGAGTTAAAATTTAGGTACGTTAAATAAATGAGTTAAACATAAATTATATAGGGGGTGTTTGTTTCAAAGATTACAAATTTATTCCAAGGAGTAGGACTTGAGAATCTTTCATTTCTATGTTTGTTTCAAGTTTTTATAAATTATGTCTGAGAATTTTTTATTCGAAGGAATACAATTTACACATGACTTCTATTTTCACCCCGTGCTAAAAATTCCTTGAAGATTGTCCCCTTACAAAGTTTTTTTTTTTGGTTTCCCCCATTTTCCCCTCTTGGATGCAAGAAATTTGAACGTTTTAAATCGGTTGAATAAAATAATCGATTTAAAAAACATAACTTTTTAAATCGGTTGAACAAAATAACCGATGTAAAAAGTGCACTCAAGGGAGGAAACCAAAAAAAACTTTGCAAGGAGGCAATCTTCAAGGAATTTTTAGCATGGGGATAACGCAAAACACGTCCACTTAGCAGGGGGTAACAACCTATTAACCCTTTATTTTACCAAACACATTGAGTGGAATAATAATCCTGGTAATAATGTTCCTAGGAATAATATTCCAAAGATTATAATTTTAATCTCTGAAACAAACGCACCCATATAGTTCGACTCGTTTGACTCATGTACTAACTTTTCAATTTTTTTAACTATAGACACATCAGTGAACTTTTCAGTTTCCTATGTACGGCTTATCTTGAAGGGATAACCTATTAGAATTTGGAATTTGATATTTTGATAATAATTGTGGAATTTTATTGGTTTATGTCGGTTTAAATTTTATATGAATTTATCCATTATACACTTGAGATGACTTTTATTTTAATTTAATATTTGGTTTTTCTTTTTTAAAAATAGTTTAAAAGATTAAAGATCAAATTTTGAAATTTTAACAAAAACATTGACTTTGAAATAATGTGATTTGACTTTAACGAGACAGATCGAACTGTTCGTAAACTTTAAATGACCCGAACTCGAACTGAAAAAAATAGTTCATGTCGAACTTGAGCCAAGTTTTGTGCCGAACCAATTCCTAACGAGTCTAACTCATACGAGTTCGACTCAGCTCAACTTGTATAATTTTTCATGTTTTTCTTGTATAATTTTTTTTGAAAAGATGTAAAAAATTATTTGGAAATACTATTAAAAAAAAATTAAAAAAAATTATAATTTGTGTAACAAAGAAAATTGGATTTCTCCTTGTAAATTGGTAGAGAGAGTATTAATACTTCATATGATCAAGAACACAAGATACAAGCACGAACATGGGCGCCGTATACAGACACTGACACATTAAAATCAATAATAATTTAAAAAATGTCATAATTCAATATAATTATAAATGTCGGTATTCGACATCGACACATATTCAGCACGGACACGTCTAATTCGAGAAGTCGTGCTTCATATATAAGAATAAACTAACTTTTTAAATTCATCCTGACAAAAAAAAAAATAGCTTTTTAAATTCATTGAAAAAGTTATCTATTTAGTCTATAATATGAATTTATACATCATTTTTACGGTGAATCTAAAAAGTCAACTTTTACTTATGTACTAATTCGATCTGATAAACTTTTGTAAAAAAAACTCGATATTCAACTCAATGACCGACTAATCCAAGAAAATTAATCCCACCGTCCACTTATAAAAATTTCATTTAAAGTCAGAATTTTTTAAAACTTACGATCATCAATAATAAACTCTAAACTAATTTATTAATACACTTGTTAATTAGCATAATATTGTCAAACACATCTCACATTATTATGTTTGATTTGATTTGATAACTACGTGTAATGTTAATCTATATACATCACACACAATCTTCTTTTGGATAAGGATATTTATATGAAAAATATTGGATTAGGAGTAGGAATGATTGTATTGTACGATGTTAAGGAAGGACAAGCATGATTAGTAAGTGTTTAGATGATGTAATGGTGGAGTCTAGTCAAAAAGTCTAGAAGAGAGGTTATGGAGTTCACGTGAGACTGATTGTGAAAGCTAGTGCCACTGCCTCACTTAGCTTAGCCTTAGGCTGCTTTGCCATGTGCTTATTGTAGAATCTATATTTTGTGAAAACGAAATCTCAGCCATTAGCATCACACAATTTGATTTTCTTTTTGGTCCCATCAATAATTTCTTCAACAGTCGTGAGGAATTGTTCCTTTGATTTGGAAGAAATAAAACAGTACTACTAACGAAGATTTTTAATAGAAATTCTAACCTAGGCACAAACACAAATAATAAGTGTTGGACACACTCACACAACTCAAAAAAAATTAAAGAAAAAAGAAATAAAATGATATTGATTGATGTGACAATATTGTTTTTGTTTTAAACTTTTGGATTTGTGTATGTGTGCCCAAATATATATTATTTGGATTTGTGCCTATGTAAGTCTTTCTCGATTTTTATTATTATCCAGATCTATAAAGGTGTCATGTGTCCATAATATAAAGGTGAAAAGTTTGTTAGACTAAATCTCAATTGATCATGTGTTCCTGCTAATAAAAAGAACAACAAGATTAATAAACAAATGCAGAAAATAGAATCTTAAAATTACATCCAGCCATTGTTGTGTGTTGCTCTCCTTTTGTCTTCTAAACTCTTGCTCTCAACTATAGATGGTGTATTGTTTTCTGAATAGGAATGAGAGAGAGCTTGGGGACCAAAGGCTACTTTATATAGGCTTAATTCTACCATCAAGAATTAAGAGGCCATTACCACTCAATATAATTGATCAATTAATCTTGTGACTCTTAACAATCAAAACATTTGATCAATTAATCTTGTGACTCTTGACAACCAAAACCTCCATTATCTATGGACCATTAAAAGAATATTTTTATTACAGACAAAAATATTACATTCTCCCACTTGGTTCATATGATCTAATTATTGGTCTAAATGAGTCATCAAGTACCTTCCTTAAGAAACAAACATGTGAATCATAGCGATAGTTCCTCTAAACGTGTAACACCCCAAATCTTATATTTTATTATATTTGATTTATTGATGTTATTTAATTAATTGATGTGTTTTGTATGCATTAATTAGTTGTTACCTTTATGTTTATTAGTAATGGGCTTTTATGAGTATTTTGCTTAATTAGAAAGAATAAGAGTTTGTGATAGAATTAAGGTTAATGTAGTAATTTGATATATAAGTTAGTGGATTGTGTAGAGATAAGAATGACATTTTGGTTATTATCTAAAAGGATAGAGTATCTTAAGGAGGAAGTAGTGGCAATTGAGTAAATAGTACGGTAATTAATGGTATGAGTAAAGTTGAGTTTGTGAGTGGGATTTGTATAGAAAATAAGGGTAATATAGGAAATTGACCCTAACCTAAGTGGAGAGTATATAAAGGAGTAATTTTTATGAGAAGTGGAGTTGTGGTTTCATTTGTCACAAATTTGAGAGAAAGAGAGGTAGAGAGAAAGTGTGGAAGAACCAAGCTTGAAGATGTAGAAGGGAGTCAAAATGTAGAGCTTAGATATGTAAAGCTTCAATCTATGGTAAGAGGCTTAGATAATATAATTTTGGGTGATCAAAGAGAGGGGAGTTTGTCTATGACTCCACACCCAAACTCTCTTCACTCATTTTGGGTTTTGGGAAGAAAAGGGTTTTGGGAATGTGTTTATAATTGAAGCTTGATAATGATTCATGTATAATATTTTTCTACTTATGATTGTTGTATGAAATCCATGATAAAGTTGTTTACTTGAACTTTGATTTTGAATGATTATGTGATAAATGGGTTTTATAAGTTAATACATGAAAATCTATGCTTTATGACATGAAATGATGTTTGATGATGCTTTAAGTTGTACTTCTATGTTTAACATGATTTTATAAGCTTAAAGTTGTTAACTTTCTGCATTTTTGAGTTTTGGATGATGGTTTTCGAGTGGATTTCATCCAAACCCGAAAACAGAACATTTGCTTCTGCGCAGTGGTCGCCCGGTGAGCTCAGTTCAACCAGGCTCGCCCGGTCTCGCCCAAAAACTGTAAAAATCTGACTTGAGCTCGCCCAGGCTCGCCCGGCGAGGTGCTCTGGACAGCAAAAACTGTTTTGCTTGTTTTGATGATTCCGGAGTCGTTTTTAATCCGTTTTTGATGCCGTTTGTTTCTATGGTTAGCTATCGAAGAGTACTTGAAGTAGGAAGTCTGTTTTGCAGTGTTTGAGACTTTGATTAATTATGTGCATGTTGATGAAGAGGAATTCTAATATAGGCACAACTATAAATATATAGTGTTTAGGCACACTCACATGAGTGAAGAGAGAGAAAATATAAAATAATTTAATTTTAAACATTTTTCAAAAAAGTAAATGATGTGATGTTTTATGTATGTGTGCCTAAACACTATTTATTTGTGTTTGTGCCTATGTAAGACTTTCTCGTTGATGAATAGATGATGAATTAAAGTGTATGTTCATGTGTGAATAAGAGATAATAATTAATAATGATTTGTATGCTTATAACATGATTGAATTATGATCTTATAACATATTATAGGATTAGATTGAATATATCTTGAAGATATGTGAATATTGTGCTTATGGTTGCATGATTAATTTAATGATTAATAATTTGAAGTATGAGATGAACTTTATGTAATATATATGATGTATGATAATTTATGAGGTGTGAGACTTAGTTAATGATTCATGTTGATTAACCAATGATATGTGGTGATTAGAGATTAATTAATAATATGTTATGTTTGGATTCTAAATGAATTAAGATGATGTTTTATGATAATGAATTGTAATGATGATGTGTTGATGAGGATAATGAATTGCAATAACTTAATGGTTGATGTATGATATGTGCTTGAATAAATGTCCATAATGATGACAATATGAAGTGAATTGAGGTGAATATAGGCTGTGTGGTACTATATTTTATGAGGTGATTGTTTATAGTGTCATCATATGTGGTATATGTACATTCATGCATTCATAAGTCTATTTGTGGTGAGTCCTTCATGACTTGAAACTGAAAATATTTGTGGTGAGTCCTTCATGACTTGAAACTGAAAATGAGGTGAACGGGATATATGTTTATCCTAATATGAGGTGAATGGTACCGCATGCATATAGTTATGTCTAGGGTGACATTACATAAGATTTGTGACATTAGTTGCATTAGGAATATGTGATTAAGTGTGATATTTGGTAATTGGCATTGATTGGTGATCTTTAACTTGAGTGATTAAGTGTATTATGAGGTGTGTGATGAATAATTGATAATTGATGACGTTGTGTATACTTGTCTATCGATTAAGTATGTATTATTATGGTGATGTGTTGTACTTTTATGGTAATGAAATATGAATAACATGAGAATAATGTATGTTTTATGGATTGAGTTGTTAGACATGAGCATGATATGTCCTAAGTGTTAAGTGTGTTCTTGCACTTACTTTCTTTTTATGGTTATATTATCTAACCCTCCGTTTTGTGTATGTGATGAACCTTTGGGGGTTCAGATTCTCAGGTTATGTTTTGTGACCAAGTCATTGGTGAAGCTCCGCTCTGATCATGACACGGGGATAGGGTTCTCTAAATGTACATAGAGTCTTTGTCGCTTATTTTTATTTATCTAAGGATGTATCGAGTTAGAAATATTTTGTATATTGGTATTTTACTAATTAAGTTGTTAGTAACTAATTTTGATGAAGTATGTAATACTCGAACCATTCATTTTATAAATCCAATTTTATTTCCGTTGCGCAATTTAAATAATATTTTAAAAAGGTAGTATTTTCTTAAATACGGGTTTGGGTGTTACAATTTGGTATCAGAGCTCCGGTTTTCCTCGGACATAACGAGCTTAGTGTGTGCCATCTGTCGATCAGAGCAAGTGGAGCAGTCAAACCAAGTGGGTGTTGAGTCAGTCGTGTTTATTTTATCGATTGATCTTTGATGTGTTGGTTTATAGTTGATAAAATAGGATGTTGTTTTGATTGATGAGATTTGGTGTTGTTAATTGTTTTTATTGATGAAATGATAATGTCTTGTAGTTATTACTCTATTCCATGATCATGTTCACATATGAGTATAGATTTATGTGTTAGTCAAAATCTATGTTATATGAAATAAAATGTGATTGTGTATGCATATGTCGTAAATGAATGTTGCAATGATTTATCCATGATAATAACATGTGTAGAATGATTGAATTGATTAAATGATGATATGTATGTATTCATGGAACTAATTGAGAATTTGTGAATAGGAATGAAATAGTTGGATTACTCGAATACTTTAACATGAAAATGTATTAGTGCATTACATGTATTGCAACGACTTGTTAATTATGTATGAGATGAATTTCATGAATATTGGTGATTAGTTCTTTATTAACATGTGTTTCTAAATGATATCGACTCTAGCATTTATAATTTTGCTTCATCGTTGAATGCTAATTTGATGATATAGTTTAAGTGCCAATTTGCTAATACTTGAGTTGCTATTAGTCTTGTGAGGGAAATATAATGATCATGTAATTTCACATGTTTGGAAGATAATTCATGATTGATTATTATGTTTTTATGTTTGTTATAACTTCATATGCTTAAAGTTATAATCTTATGTTTTATTGAACTTGGATAAATGAAGTTTTGATCTAATTACTTAGGTATGAGAATTACTTGTGCTATATGTTATTTGTGATTGAAGTATATGCGAAGCTAATAATTGAATGTTGGTTGCTATTCAATGATATTATATTTCATTGTCATTAATTGTTGATTGTTATTCGATAATGTTATATTTTAGGGCAAATAGTCATTTTAGTCCTTGAATGTGTAACTCGTTGTCACATTAATCCCTGAATGTATTAAAATTGCAAACAGATCCACAAATGTCTTTTTTATTAGTCATTTTGGTCCTCGAATATGTTTTAAGTAGTCAATTTTGTTGAGGATTTTAGGGTGTTGGCTTCATTTGGTAAAATAAGCCTGATTCCATGATGTGGAGCATGATGTGTGGCACATCAGGTTTCACATCTGGACGCCCTAGCTGGACGCACTTTTATTAATTTACACGCGATCTTTTGAAAAGATTTGTTTTTCAAATTAAATCGTGTCAGCTTGCGCGCCAAGGAACAAGATAATCTTTCATGGTTCTGTTTTATTTTATTGGCCGACTTTGATCAAAAAGATTTGAAACAAACAATTAAAAGATTACGATCAAATAAATCTCAAGGAGAATTAACAAAGGCCAGCTGTCAACATTGAAGATCCAAGCCCATGAAACTTGTTCTATATAAAGGAAGACTGAAGACACTTTGAAGTAACGAAGCCAAGAGTTGAAGAAATCGAGTCTTAGGTCTTAGTCTGTTTATTGTTCTTTGTGAGCCTTCACTTGAATCATAATTTTGATACAAGTAAGGACTGAGTTTGATAGAGTTGTAATCTCTAGTGTTCTTTCTCCAAAGCTTTGAAGCAAGGAGTTAGAGTGTGCAACACTCAAAGCCTTTAGGTACGAGTGCATAGGTTTCTAGGAGTGTGTCTCCAAACTGAGTTTGTTATTAAATCCTTACTGGGTAAGGTTGAGGGGGAGTGAGCAGAGGTTCTCATATCTAGGAGTTCCTAGGTAGAATTAGCACGGGTAGTGATTAAGTGAGAAGTTGTAAACGGGGGAGTTTAGCTTTGAATTGATACTACCATAGTGGATTCATCCCTGGATTGGTATCCTCCAGATTAGGGCTTGTTTAAGCGCCGAACTGGGTTAACAAACTCACTGTGTTTTATTGTTTCCTGCACTTTAAATTGTTTACTTGTTCATCAAGTTCAGCATGTTCACGATGTTGACACATTAGGCTACACATTGTACGATTCCTAAAGTGTACACATCGTGCTACACATCTGACACTTGCCACCAGAATTTCAATTGGCATCAGAGCAGACACCCTGCCTGTTTGAGGGTGAGCTCCAGGGAAGTTACTTTCTGGAAACATGGACAAGGATGGAACAACGGTCAACAAACCACCCCTCGTGGATGGAACTAACTATGACTACTGGAAGCCAAGGATGATTGCCTTCCTAAAGTCACTTGACAGCAGAACTTGGAAAGCTGTGCTCAAAGGCTGGGAGCATCCCAAAATTTTGGATGCTAATGGTGTTGACACTGGTGTACTCAAGCCAGAGGAAGATTGGTCAGCTGCAGAGGACACTGCATCACTTGGAAACTCCAAAGCTTTGAATGCTTTATTCAATGGAGTGGACAAGAACATGTTCAGATTGATCAAGCAGTGTACTGTTGCAAAGAATGCTTGGGAGATACTCAGAACCACTCATGAAGGCAATGCCAAGGTAAAAAGCTCAAGAATCCAACTTCTCAACACTAAATTTGAAAACCTCAGGATGAAAGAAGAAGAATCAATTCATGAATTTCACATGAATTTGCTTGAGGTGGACAATTCCTTTGAGGCTCTAGGTGAGAAATTGTCTGAAGAAAAGCTTGTGAGAAAGATGCTTAGGTCCCTACCCAAGAGATTTAACATGAAAATCACAGCTATTGAAGAAGCTCAAGACATCCCAAATATGAAACTTGAAGAACTTGTGAGCTCTCTCCAAACTTTTGAGATGAACTTTGGTGAGCAAACTGAGAAGAAAGGAAAAGGTATAGCCTTTGTATCTTGTGCTGATGAAGAGGAAGAAGCTGATGAATCAGATGATGATCTCTCAAATGACATAGCTATGCTAGGAAGACAATTCAACAAGCTTCAAAGAAGGGTGGATAAAAGACCAAGGAGGAATGTGAGGAACATCCAGACTGACATCAGTAAACTAGGTAACACTTCAACAAAAACCAAAACTGATGATAAGTCAACTCAGAACAAGGGTGTTCAATGTCATGAATGTGAAGGCTTTGGTCATATAAGAACTGAATGCGGCACATATCTGAAGAAGCAGAAGAAAGGCCTAACTGTATCATGGTCTGATGAAGACTCTGACACTGATTCAGAGAATGTTGCTGCTAATCATGTGAGTGCCATGACTGGTGTGTGTAGTACTGATGTTGATTCTGATGATGAAGAACTCACCTTTAATGAACTAGCCTCAGTCTACAAAAAGCTATCCATCAAAAGTGAGGAACTGTGCAGAATCAATGAAGAACAGAAGGTGGTTATCAGTCAGCTAAAGACAGAGAAGGCTCAACTGCAGAACCAAGTAGCTAGTCTTGAAAGTGAAGTCAAGTTACTGTCAACTAACTTGAAGAATATGACCAAGTCTGTAAAGATGCTCAATACTGGAACTGACATGCTTGATGAGATTTTGAAAGTGGGAAAGCATGTTGGTGACTCATCTGGTGTAGGATTTAAGAACAAACATCACAACAAGAATGCAAATACTATGTTTGTTCCTGCTCAGAAGAAACCTGACCCTGGCAGAATGTGGACACATCACACCCCACATCAGAGACCTGCTGGCAAAGAGAAGTTTAATGCTTGGAGATGCCACTACTGTGGGAAGAATGGTCACATCAAGCCCTTCTGCTACAAACTCTATGGGTATCCCAAGAAAAGGCCTTAGGTCCAAGCCAAATCAGCAAGGGTCACTCCTAAGAAGATGTGGAAGCCAAAAGTTTCTGAAACTGCTCATATTGCTCACACTTCTCTCAGAGCATCTTCCAATGAAGATTGGTATTTTGATAGTGGTTGTTCTAGGCATATGACTGGTGTTGAGAAATTTCTCACTAATATCAAGCCTCATACAACAAGCTTTGTAACCTTTGGTGATGGAGCAAAAGGTGAAATCAAGGGCAGTGGTAAACTCAGCAGCAAAAGCTTACCTGACCTAGATGATGTGTTACTTGTTAAAGGCTTGAAGGCTAATCTTATCAGCATAAGCCAATTGTGTGATCAAGGTCTCAAAGTCAACTTCACAAAGAATGAATGTCTTATTACTTCTGACAAAGGAGAATTGTTGATGAGAGGATCTAGGTCAAGAGACAACTGCTATCTATGGATTCCTGATGAAACTGCTCGCTCTACTACATGTCTTATTAGTTAGGAAGAAGAAGTTAAGCTTTGGCACCAAAGACTTGGTCATTTGAATCTAAAAGGAATGAAGAAGATTATGTCCAAGGAAGCTATTAGAGGACTACCAAAGCTTAAGATTGTTGAAGGCAGTATCTGTGGTGAATGTCAAGTTGGAAAGCAGGCTCAGATGTCACATCCAATGTTGCAACATCAGGTGACATCCAGAGTTCTTGAACTGCTACATATAGACTTGATGGGACCAATGCAGGTAGAGAGTATTGGTGGCAAAAGATATGCCTTTGTGGTTGTAGATGATTTCTCAAGGTTCACTTGGGTTAGCTTCATCAGAGAGAAGTCTGACACTTTTGATGCATTCAAAGAACTATGCCTTAGACTACAAAGAGAGAAGGATAATGGCATTGTTAGAATCAGAAGTGATCATGGGAAAGAGTTTGAAAATTCAAGATTCTCTGAGTTTTGTGCTGATGAAGGAATTGGGCATGAGTTCTCCTCACCAATCACACCCCAACAAAATGGTGTAGTTGAGAGGAAGAACAGAACCTTGCAAGAGGCTGCAAGAGTTATGCTACATGCCAAGAAGCTACCTTACTATTTTTGGGCAGAGGCCATGAGTACTGCATGCTATGTACACAACAGGGTGACTCTGAGAAAAGGTACTTCAACCACACTGTATGAGATATGGAAAGGAAGAAAACCAACTGTCAAACACTTCCATGTCTTTGGTAGCAAGTGCTATATCTTAGCTGACAGAGAGCAAAGGAGGAAGATGGATCCCAAGAGTGATGAAGGAATCTTTCTAGGCTATTCCATAACCAGCAGAGCCTATAGAGTCTTCAACAACAGAACAAGAACTATGATGGAATCCATCAATGTTGTCATAGATGACTGTTCAGACAATGTACCTGATGTTGATCCTGATGTGGACACATCTCACCCCCTGCCTGAAGACTCTGAAGTTATAGAGATTCCTGAGAAGACTGATCAGCAAGAAGATGTGACTCCAGTGAATAAGGGTCCCTCTGTTAGAGTTCAAAAGAATCATCCAAAAGAACTCATAATAGGGAATCCTGAGTCAGGGGTTATGACAAGGTCAAGAGAGGTTGTATCCAATGCTTGTTTTGTGTCAAAGGTAGAACCAAAGAATGTGAAAGAAGCCTTGACAGATGAGTTTTGGATTGAAGCTATGCAAGAGGAGCTGAACCAGTTCAAGAGGAATGAAGTGTGGGATTTAGTTCCTAGACCTGAAGGAGTCAACATCATTGGTACTAAATGGGTTTATAGGAATAAATCTGATGAAAGTGGTGTTGTGACTAGAAACAAGGCTAGAAACAAGGCTAGGCTTGTGGCTCAAGGTTACTCTCAGATTGAAGGAGTAGACTTTGATGAAACATTTGCTCCTGTGGCACGTCTCGAGTCCATAAGGTTACTTTTGGGAGTAGCATGTATCTTGAAATTCAAGCTATTCCAGATGGATGTGAAGAGTGCTTTCCTCAATGGCTACTTGAATGAGGAAGTTTATGTGGAGCAGCCCAAGGGATTTGTTGATCCAAATTATCCAGATCATGTCTACAGATTGAAGAAGGCATTATATGGATTAAAGCAAGCTCCTAGGGCATGGTATGAGAGGCTAACCAAATTTCTTGTGCAGCAAGGTTATAGAAAAGGAGAAACAGACAAAACCTTGTTTGTCAGAGAAGAAAAGGGCAAGTTCATGATTGCACAAATCTATGTAGATGACATTGTGTTTGGAGGAATGTCTGATCCAATGGTCAAGATGTTTGTGAATCAGATGCAGTCTGAATTTGAGATGAGCCTTGTAGGTGAACTTACCTACTTTCTTGGTCTGCAAGTCAAACAGATGGAAGATACAATTTTCATCTCTCAAAGCAAGTATGCCAAGAACATTGTGAAGAAATTTGGAATGGAGAATGCAAATCACAAAAGAACTCCTGCAGCAACCCATCTCAAACTTTCTAAAGATGAGCATGGTGTCAGTGTTGATCAAAGTCTATACAGAAGCATGATTGGCAGTCTACTTTATCTCACTGCAAGTAGACCTGATATTAGCTTTGCTGTTGGTGTGTGTGCAAGGTACCAAGCTGAGCCTAAGATGAGTCATCTAAATCAAGTCAAAAGGATTCTCAAGTATGTCAGTGGTACAAGTGATTATGGAATTCTCTACTCTCATGGTGAAGACACAAGATTGTTAGGTTATTGTGATGCTGACTGGGCAGGAAGTGCAGATGATAGGAAGAGCACTTCTGGTGGATGTTTCTTTTTGGGAAGCAACCTTATATCATGGTTCAGCAAGAAACAAAATTGTGTTTCTCTTTCTACAGCTGGGGCTGAGTATATTGCAGCAGGAAGTAGTTGCTCTCAGCTACTTTGGATGAAGCAGATGCTGGGTGAGTACAATGTGCAGCAAGATGTGCTCACATTATACTGTGACAATCTAAGTGCTATAAATATTTCCAAAAATCCTATCCAACATAGTAGGACAAAGCACATTGATATACGTCACCATTTTATTAGAGATCTTGTTGAAGACAATATTGTGACTCTAGAGCATGTTGCCACAGAGAATCAACTGGCAGATATTTTCACTAAGGCTTTAGATGCAAATAGGTTTGAGGTGTTAAGGGGCAAACTTGGTATTTGCCTCTTTGAGGATCAATAGCCATAATAGCTACTTAGGCGTGCAACGGTTACCTGTCTTTCCCTCCATCCATAGTTGCACGCAATCCAAAGGCAATGATTACAAAAATTTTCTAACGGTTATTTCGCGATTTTCTCCAAGAAATCCGTTTATTCAAGATATTTCTCTTATTGCCTACCACATTGTTCACCACATTTGTTTCTCAAACACTCAAACAACCTGAAATTTCTTTTTGATCTCTCTGAAACCCTATTGTTCATCTTTCTGCAATTTTTCTTTGAAATCTTCATATCAAACCGTCATCATCATCATGTCTACTGCAACCAAAACATCTCCTTCAACCAAAACCACCACTCCTCCATCTTCACCAAAACCAAATTCCCCACATCCTGAAGATATTCAAAGTGACATGATCGTCAATGCCACTCCTGTTTCAATGATCAAACCATCTGGATCAAAGAAAAAGAAGTCTAAACGATCAAGAAGGGAATCAACTCCTATTGCTGCAGAGGAAAATGTTGTTCCTTCTCCTTCCACAGAAAAATCAAAGAAGAAGAAGAAGAAGAAAAGCAAGAAGCCAAAGACTGGCACACCCAAGAGGGTTCACACCATGGAAAGCCTGCACATTGATCCCCTTCTTGCTAAATCTGGTGATGCGAATGCTGAAGCATCTGTGGGTATAGGTTCTTCAAACCCTAACCTTGAGAAGGCTGATGTGAAGATCTCTGAGGGTCAAAGACACCCCTTGACTCAGAAGATTATTGATTCTGTGCTCCAGGCCCTGCAAGAGCCTAATGTTGTGGCAGATGTTGGCACATCATTGCCACAAGGTGAAGAAGAGTCTCCTGCTGAAGAAGCGACTATTGTTGCTAAAGAACCTGTTGAAGTTCCTGATTCTCCAGAACAGGAATTTGTTGAAGAAGATCAACCTGCTGAGGTTGAGGAACCTAAAGATAATACCCAGTCTGACAAGGGTAAAGAAACTGTTGAAGGTTCAGATCATGAAGACTCCAATCCTTCTGACAAGGATGCTGATGGAGATACAGTTGTTGTGGATGTAGAAGGCTACAATTCTGACATCCCCTTGAAGAAGCTTGCTGAGGACAGTATTGCTAGAAGGACCAGAAGTGGAAAGGGTCCTGCTATAGTTGAAAGTTCTCCTGCTGCTACCAAGGAGAAGAAGAAGCCTGTTAAGAGGCAAGTCATGTATGGTCCCAAGAAGGGATTTAGTAAAGCTGTGGTTCCACCTGCAAAGAAGAAGACTCAGAAAAGAAAAGAGCCACCTACAAGTGACTCAGAGTACGATGTGGAGCAGGATGTAGCTCACATCAGTGAGTCTGAGGAAGAATCTGCTGAGGAGCAGAATGTGGAGCTTGATGTAGTCCACATTGAGTCTGCTGTGAAGAAGAGCTATGGAAAGAAGAAAATCCCTCAGGGAATTCCTGACATTCCAGTTGATCTGGTTTCCTTCCACAACCCTGCACATGCTGGAAAGTGGAAATACATTGCTCACAGAAGGTTAGCTCTGGAGAGGGAGCTCAGTGCTGAAGCCTTGGAGTGCAAGGAAGTTATGAGGTTGATCAAGCGTGCTGGCTTGATGAAGACTGTTACTGGACTGGGTGACTGCTATGAGAAGGTAGTCAAAGAGTTTTTGGTAAACATCCCTGCTGGTTGTGACAATCCTTTGGACAAGGAATACCAAACTGTTTTTGTGAGAGGTAAAGAAATTCACTTCTCTCCCACTGTTATCAACAAGTATCTGGGCAGAAGTGAGGAGCCCTTTGCTGAGATGGAGGCCAATGACAACTATATAATCAAGGCCATCACAGCTGGAAAGGTCAAGACTTGGCCTAAGAAAGGGAAACTGCAAGCAAGCAAGCTCACACCAATCTACAACATCCTGAACAGGATTGCTGCTGCTAACTGGGTGCCTACCACACACAACTGTGATGCGGCTACAGGTTTGGCTAGGTTCATATATACTATTGGTAGCAAATCTAATTTTGATTTTGGTACCTATATTTTTTATCAGACTATCAAACATGCCAAAACCCTAGCTGTCAAACTACCCATTGCATTTCCTTCCCTACTGTGTGGAATCATATTGAGCCAGAGACCTGATGTTCTGGGCAAGGATGATTTGTCTTGCAGAAGAGAGTCTGCTATTTCTTTTAGTCTCAAGCAGTCTGATGTGACTCCTGATGTGGGCACATCCAGCTCAAACAATGCTATGTCTAGGACAGACATGATTGCTGCTTTAAAGGAGACTTGCAAGGCTCTGGATGAGAAGAAGGCCAAGCTGGAGGCAGTCATTGCTGGACTGGAGCTTGAGGATGAACAAACAATGGCTGAGGATGAGGAATTGGAGGAGGAGGAGCCCAATGACTCTGAAGCTGAGGAAACTGATGGGAGCCAGGATATTTGAATTTTTGTAATTCATTAATATTTCCCTGTACTCAGTATTTCCTTGTTTTTACTTGTATTTTGTGGGCTATGCCCTGGATTTCTGATGCACCTTTGCGTGCCTGTTCTGTACTTGCTGCACTATTAATGGCCTGAGTGCTTTTTTTTTGTTCATGCACCATCATCTCTACATCTCATGCTATCTGCATTCTATGGTGTTTTACTTACTCTCAGTATGTTTGTCATAATTTATGGCTAAAAGGGGGAGTAAAAATTAAAATGAGCAGCAAATTGTGATGTGTGGCACATCTGACTACACATCTGGTATACATGCTTATTTTTCTTCAAATGTTTTCTCAACAAATTTTTGAAGAATTAGTTTTCTAAAGCATGTTTTTCTGAAGACTTTATCTGTACATTTTCAACTGGGTGATGCATTCTTAAGAAGTCCAATTGAAGATGTTATCTAATTTCTACATGGTGATGCATTCTTAAGAAGCCTGTAGAAGTTGTTTTGTGTAATGGTTGATCCATTTGTATGATTTCTACATGGTGATGCATTCTTAAGAAGCCTGTAGAAGTTGCTATTTTGTGTGATGTTTGACACATCTGTGAGTTTTAACTTGGTCATGCATTCTTAAGAAGCCAAGTTTAAAACTTCTCTATTTCTCTCTAGGTCATGCATTCTGAAGAAGCCTATAGGGGATATGAGATTTAGGGGGAGTACATGGAAAGTGCTCTAGTTCAAAGGGGAGTAGACTATTAATGGGTTTGCTACCCTCCCTTATGTGTGCATGGAATCTCATGCTTGTATGTGTCTGAGAATTATTTCTCAGTCTTTGGGAATTTATTTTCCTATCTTGTGAAAGTTTATCTCTCTCTTTGTTTGTGAGGCTCTAATCCGCTGCTGCATGCCTCTGATGTGCCTGCACATCTCTCCAAGTTTAGTTGGGTGACTCAAAGATTATTTTAGCCCAAAATTTGCCAAAGGGGGAGATTGTTGAGGATTTTAGGGTGTTGGCTTCATTTGGTAAAATAAGCCTGATTCCATGATGTGGAGCATGATGTGTGGCACATCAGGTTTCACATCTGGACGCCCTAGCTGGACGCGCTTTTATTAATTTACACGCGATCTTTTGAAAAGATTTGTTTTTCAAATTAAATCGTGCCAGCTTGCGCGCCAAGGAACAAGATAATCTTTCATGGTTCTGTTTTATTTTATTGGCCGACTTTGATCAAAAAGATTTGAAACAAACAATTAAAAGATTACGATCAAATAAATCTCAAGGAGAATTAACAAAGGCCAGCTGTCAACATTGAAGATCCAAGCCCATGAAACTTGTTCTATATAAAGGAAGACTGAAGACACTTTGAAGTAACGAAGCCAAGAGTTGAAGAAATCGAGTCTTAGGTCTTAGTCTGTTTATTGTTCTTTGTGAGCCTTCACTTGAATCATAATTTTGATACAAGTAAGGACTGAGTTTGATAGAGTTGTAATCTCTAGTGTTCTTTCTCCAAAGCTTTGAAGCAAGGAGTTAGAGTGTGCAACACTCAAAGCCTTTAGGTACGAGTGCATAGGTTTCTAGGAGTGTGTCTCCAAACTGAGTTTGTTATTAAATCCTTACTGGGTAAGGTTGAGGGGGAGTGAGCAGAGGTTCTCATATCTAGGAGTTCCTAGGTAGAATTAGCACGGGTAGTGATTAAGTGAGAAGTTGTAAACGGGGGAGTTTAGCTTTGAATTGATACTACCATAGTGGATTCATCCCTGGATTGGTATCCTCCAGATTAGGGCTTGTTTAAGCGCCGAACTGGGTTAACAAACTCACTGTGTTTTATTGTTTCCTGCACTTTAAATTGTTTACTTGTTCATCAAGTTCAGCATGTTCACGATGTTGACACATTAGGCTACACATCGTACGATTCCTAAAGTGTACACATCGTGCTACACATCTGACACTTGCCACCAGAATTTCAAATTTAGTCATCGAATGTGTTTATTGTTGGTCAATTTAGTCAAAAATTACTATAAAATGAGATACTATGGACCTATCTGCAATTTCGATACATTCAAGGACCAATATGACAGCGATTTACACTTTCAGGGACCAAAATGGTGATTTCCCCTATATTTTATTGTCAGTAATTGTTATTAGTTAAAATGATGTAGGATAATAGAATTTATTCTTTGTACATGAATTTAAATAACTTGAGTATGATAATTGGATTGATAGTTTAATGCAACTATTTGAAGTAGAATTTATATGAATATTCATGTATGCTTATATGTATGATGGATGAGTGATTCTTTATGACATGTGATAAATCTTAGAAGTAATGTTAATTTCCGAATAATGTGAATCTTATCGAAATTAATTATTCCTTTGAGTAAATGAAACTTAATTTATTCTTTTACTATCTATAGGTTGTAGTAGGTGATTATGCTATTTCCATTATGATAGAATTGATAACATGATGCACATATTCGATTGTTTTGTTTCACCATGTGAACTATGATGCTAAGTTAATTGTTATCTTGCACGATATGATTTAATATATGTGAACTATTAGATTGTTTGGAATTGATTGTTATGTAATATTCATCTTTTCTTGTCTTGAATTGATTCTTAATTTTAAGATTTATAAAAGATGCATGTTACTTGAATTTCTATATGAAATGCTTTAATTTGCTTTCGTGCAATCTTAGATAGATGTTTGTAGTTTATGTAATATCCCGATTTTCGTAACCCGATAGATTTTACTTCACTTAAAAATAATAACTATTTTATCCATGAAGAAATACTTAACAAATTATTTATTTATGAATATCTTAATTTAAATAGAGTTTTCTATGTGCAAAATAAATGACCAGATCTTATTTAACTAAAGCTACTAATTATTACTATTATTAGAATAAGAACATGAGATACTTTAGATTTTGTGTGGTTACATTAGTGTTTCTGTTAAATTTTATATTTTAGTATATATGAGATTAATTTATATATGGTATGTGTGTATTCAAAAACAAATATGTTACTTGTGTATACTATTAGTTTTCGGTGAAAACACATGGGTTGAAATATATAGCATATACATATGAATGCAAGAGGCAAGAGATTTCTCTTACTTATTCTACATACACACTATGTAACAGTATATATACCCTATACATACATATTAAAGTTTGACAAGCTACCCCAATAAGTAATTTTTTAAAAGTATACTATGGTAATAGGTGATATGTACGTATAGGAATTGTCAAAAATTGAATCATGTTCAAATTACTATCTCAACATATACTAGACTAATAAATATGAATAGAGTTTATGTTTTTACAGCCAAGTTTTACATTTTCAAAACTTTGAGCCATAAGTCTAAAAGAAGCACTATACACTTACTATTTGCAACATACCATATAGATAACTTTCAAGCTGTCAAAGGAGAACAACACAAGCTTTGATTAAATGCTACTATATTTTATTCACTCCAAAACCACTATAAATAGGCCTCATATTTTCACTCTTGAGAATCACGTATCAAACATATTTCCATATACTCCCCATCTCTAATATTCTAAGTAGTTAAATGTGTGAGTTGTGAGTTGGTTCCATCACTTTAATTTTGTTTCGATTGAGTTTAGACTACCGTTGTGCTGCCAATATTTTCAAGATATTAAGTTCTATTCCGAAAATTTATTAAGGTTCTCGCCAAAGTTCAAATGAAGCACTAGAGGATTTTCAACAACACTCGAGAACTAAAGGTGGGGGCAAGATCCGTACACGTCGGGACGGTTAGCGTAAAATAGTTTAATATATATGTGTAGTGGTCCCCACAGCCACTACAGCGGATAAATAATTAAGGATAGTTCATTCACTTTTAGTGATTTTCTCGAATCACTAAACGAGATTAAGCTGACCTCAATTATTTATCATATAATTGATCTATGATTTGAGAATTGTATTGTGCTTGCATTATTTGATTATTTGCTTAAATGTTCATGTATTTTTGAATGATTGTGATTGTTAGAATAAGAAACGAAATAGATTATATTTCGAAGAAATAAAGTCAACGACGTAATAGAAATCAAGAGGAAGATCCCTCATCACTTAAGGGAAGTAAAATACTTTGAATAGTTGTATTCGGTTGGGTTCTGGCTAAGGCATAGACTTGGTAGACCATGTCTTTTACGGTTACCTCTCTTACCTGGGAAGCCATCCATACACTTCTCATTGTGTGAACTGAACTTACTGTGTAGAGGTAAGGATTCTGCAAGGAAAGAAAAGAAGAAATATGATAAGACAATTGAGTGATCATATAGACTTGCATTCAGGAATGTGAAAGTCCACTGCCGTACGGTATGGGACGTACGAGGTTGATCAGTCGCCTAGAATCCCGACGGGGATTATTGTTTACGCATGCGAGGCAAGATGGGATCTTGGCCTGATATTCCTTAGGGACGATCGACTTATAACACTGGACTCCACGTGAAGTCAGGTGGCGTAGCTCTTGGTAATTGGGAGTACGTTGGTGGCATGTGATCTCGTGATACCTGATCTTGGTAAATGGGATAGGTATCCTTGATAGCGTCTGATGGCCTGAGTCAGCATATAGTTTATAGACGCATTAGAATAGAAAAATAGAGAGCCCAAATAATTACGTGAGAGAGATTCGCTTGTTTGCGTACTTGTGTTTGTCATATATATTATTATTTACACCCCATCCCCACTTTCAAACTTGTACGTAGTCTTAGCCATGTATTCTTTTTGTCTTCCACTTTTGGATTAATGAATGACGAACAGACGATGGTCCAAACTCCCCCTCACATCTCGACTGTCCAGGAGAGAAGGCTATGGAGTGACGTGGAAGTGAGATGAGATTGAAGATTATTGGTGTTTCGAATAACGCGAATTATGTCGCTACTATTATGTATTGGTATTTTACAGTCAGTATAAGTGTCAGTCATGTTGGACTTAGGAAGTCCTTTTATGCATTTCTTTAGTTTTCCCTTATGAACTTTTCAATAATGTTCCATCTACGTGGCAGTGCCACTAGACTAATGAGTTGTGTCAAGAATCTATTTGTAATATTTTGAAAACCTATATTTATGCATCAGTGTGATAAATAAACGAGTCTTATATTTTAAAAGTTTCAAATTTTCCGCAATTTTTAAAAGAAGGTTTCAAGTCTTTATTTAGAATTTCAATAATGGGACATAGGTCGTCTCATTTTACCCCTTGTATGCGACATGTTCGCGGACACTGTCGATATTAGTTTCTTTTGAGAAGAATAAGTTAGAACCGTAGAAGCCTATAGTTGGTAATGTGAGGATCGGGAGTTTTAATACACGATTGTAGATGGGTTTGAAATAAGTGGGGGAGAAGGTTATAATCCTTGGATATGGTTGAGTGATATAGATAGAGATACCCGGAGAAGAGCGTTTATGCATTAGTGAAGTTTATTTCGGAGTCGATTGAAGAGAAGGATCTCAAAGTGTGTTGATGAATTTGGAAGCGTTGTTTGTATGGTTCGAAAGTGGAGGTATTAGACAATCGCAAGAGTTCGGAGTATTGGATGACCAAATAGAGACGAATAAGTAGCATGAGGAAAGTGTTAGAATTCGAAGGATTTATATTTTTGATTGAGTTGTCATTTGAGTTGAGTTAACGTGATAGCAAATGTCGGCTTTTATGACGAAAGAATTAGAGTTAAGTGAACGAGTTTAGAAATGTGAGTTAATATAGGAGGTGACACTTAGGAGTGTAAGTCAAGTATGATGAAGTTGGTGAACCGTATTCTTGAAGAGATTTGAGAAAGTTAGAAGGTGGATTTGGATATAATGGATCGACTAGTGCGAAATCAGTGAAAGTAAAGAAAGCGAACCTCAAAGAGATGAGAAAGGAATTACGAGATTCTAAGATGGAAATTGTGAGTTGGGTTTATCGAGTTCAAAGGAAATTTTAAGAATAGGTTACCGTTGAAATTGAAACGATGTTATCGTTAAAGTAGAAGGGTATTTGGAAATATTCTCATGAGATATTGGAAGTCGAGATAAAGATGAGTGAAAAGTGACGCTAAATGAAGGATATGGATAATTAAGTTAATCTTCGAAAGGACGTATTGAGAATTATTTAAGTGATTGACTATCGGAAGAAAAGATTGAGTATGGAAAAGATGATGGGAAATAGAAAGATTAAAAGTGGTACTTAGTGTAAGGTAGATAGGCATAGCATTAGTATGTGAGCTGATGGTTGACTTAAGATATATTTGAATGATAGTATCTCAAAGGAAGAAAGGAAAGTGAAATTGTTTGTGTTAATGAATACAAAAGTTAGGTAAGAGATAATTTGGAAAGAACATAGTTATGTTTGAAATTTGATGCAAAGAATTTTGGTATAGAATGTTGGAATTGTGTCATCAATGGAGTGGTTGGAATGAGATTTATATATGGATATGCAATTTGACGAAGCTAAGGATTAAAGAGAGAAGTTAGGACTTACGGAAAATCGAGAAGTTACGAAGTATTAAAGAGGAAGTATTTTTCGGAATGAGGTTGGTTGATTATTCTTATTAAGGTAGGATTGTCGAAACTATGGGAAGGATGAGCGTGAAGCGATAATTTGGGGATTAGAGATTGTGTTGGAATTTGGCATAAGTATGAGGACTAGTGTGAAAGGGATATTTGTGTCACTAAGGAAGTAGTCTCATTGGTTATTAAGAGAATTTAGAAAACCTTCTTGGCAAATGGATATGGGATGATGGAATTTGGAATGTGTTTGGATAAGAATTAGACATGAAGTATACGGATTAAGAAAGAAATCAAGAGATCGAAATTGAGAATAAAGATTTATGGAAAGTATGAAGTTTTGAATGTTCCTTTGAAGATGATTATTTTTGGAATGTGCAAGATTGAAGGATACTCGTGATGGAAAGTTCTTGATAAAAGAACATGTTTGAAGTTTGGTAAAGATGGTTTATGCTACCATCATGGTTATCAGATACTTATTGGCAAATTAAGGAATTGATCAGCCTTAATCTCTTGTTAATGGTAAACGAAAATCGTGTTGATTGAATAAACTAGTTTTGTCAAATTGATAATGTGTGGAATTTGGAAATTTTATTGAAGAGTTGGATGAAGTGTTCTTATTCGAGTTGTTTTAGTCGTGCAATTTTCGAGGGCGAAAATTCTTTAAGTGGGTGAGAGTTGTAACACCCCAAATCTTATATTTTATTATATTTGATTTATTGATGTTATTTAATTAATTGATGTGTTTTGTATGCATTAATTAGTTGTTACCTTTATGTTTATTAGTAATGGGTTTTTATGAGTATTTTGCTTAATTAGAAAGAATAAGAGTTTGTGATAGAATTAAGGTTAATGTAGTAATTTGATATAAGTTAGTGGATTGTGTAGAGATAAGAATGACACTTTGGTTATTATCTAAAAGGATAGAGTATCTTGGGGAGGAAGTAGTGGCAATTGAGTAAATAGTACGATAATTAATGGTATGAGTAAAGTATAGTTTGTGAGTGGGATTTGTAGAGAAAATAAGGGTAATATAGGAAATTGACCCTAACCTAAGTGGAGAGTATATAAAGGAGTAATTTTTATGAGGAGTGGAGTTGTGGTTTCATTTGTCACAAATTAGAGAGAAAGAGAGGTAGAGAGAAAGTGTGGAAGAACCAAGCTTGAAGATGTAGAAGGGAGTCAAAGTGTAGAGCTTAGAGATGTAAAGCTTCAATCTAAGGTAAGAGGCTTAGATAATATAATTTTGGGTGATCAAAGAGAGAGGAGTTTGTCTATGACTCCACACCCAAACTCTCTTCACTCATTTTGGGTTTTGGGAAGAAAATGGTTTTGGAAAGCTGTTTATAATTGAAGCTTGATAATGATTCATGTATAATATGTTTCTACTTATGATTGTTGTATGAAATCCATGATAACGTTGGTTACTTGAACTTTGATTTTGAATGATTATGTGATAAATGAGTTTTATGAGTTAATACATGAAAATCTATGCTTTATGACATGAAATGATGTTTGATGATGCTTTAAGTTGTACTTCTATGTTCAACATGATTTTATAAGCTTAAAGTTGTTAACTTTCTGCATTTTTGAGTTTTGGATGATGGTTTTCGAGTGAATTTCATCCAAACCCGAAAACAGAACATTTGCTTATGCGCAATGGTCGCCCGGCGAGCTTTTAGCTGGCCCGGCGAGCTCAGGCTCGCCCCGTCTCGCTGAAAAACTGGAAAATTCTGACTTGAGCTCGCTCAGGCTCGCCCGGCGAGGTCCTCTGGACAGCAAAAACTGTTTTGCTTGTTTTGATGATTCCGGAGTCGTTTCTAATCCGTTTTCGATGCCGTTTGTTTCTATGGTTAGCTATCGAAGAGTACTTGAAGTAGAAAGTCTATTTTGCAGTGTTTGAGACTTTGATTAATTATGTGCATGTTGATGAATAGATGATGAATTAAAGTGTATGTTCATGTGTGAATAAGAGATAATAATTAATAATGATTTGTATGCTTATAACATGATTGAATTATGATCTTATAACATATTATAGGATTAGATTGAATATATCTTGAAGACATGTGAATATTGTGCTTATGGTTGCATGATTAATTTAATGATTAATAATTTGAAGTATGAGATGAACTTTATGTAATGTATATGATGTATGATAATTTATGAGGTGTGAGACTTAGTTAATGATTCATGTTGATTAACTAATGATATGTGGTGATTAGATATTAATTAATAATATGTTATGTTTGGATTCTAAATGAATTAAGATGATGTTTTATGATAATGAATTGTAATGTTGATGAGTTGATGATGATAATGAATTGCAATAACTTAATGGTTGATGTATGATATGTGCTTGAATGTATGTCCATAATGATGACAATATGAGGTGAATTGAGGTGAATATAGGCTGTGTGGTACTATATTTTATGAGGTGATTGTTTATAGTGTCATCATATGTGGTATATGTACATTCATGCATTCATGAGTCTATTTGTGGTGAGTCCTTCATGACTTGAAACTGAAAATATTTGTGGTGAGTCCTTCATGACTTGAAACTGAAAATGAGGTGAACGGGATATATGTTTATCCTAATATGAGGTGAATGGTACCGCATGCATATAGTTATGTCTAGGGTGACATGACATGAGATTTGTGACATTAGTTGCATTAGGAATATGTGATTAAGTGTGATACTTGGTAATTGGCATTGATTGGTGATCCTTAACTTGAGTGATTAAGTGTATTATGAGGTGTGTGATGAATAATTGATAATTGATGACGTTGTGTATACTTGTCTATCGATTATGTATTATTATGGTGATGTGTTGTACTTTTATGGTAATGAAATATGAATAACATGAGAATAATGTATGTTTTATGGATTGAGTTGTTAGACATGAGCATGATATGTTCTAAGTGTTAAGTGTGTTCTTGCACTTAGTTTCTTTTTATGGTTATATTATCTAACCCTCCGTTTTGTGTATGTGCTGAACCTTTGGGGGTTCAGATTCTCAGGTTATGTTTTGTGACCAAGTCGTTGGTGAAGCTCCGCTCTGATCATGACACGGGGATAGGGTTCTCTAAATTTACTTATCTAAGAATGTATCGAGTTAGAAATATTTTGTATATCGGTATTTTACTAATTAAGTTGTTAGTAACTAATTTTGATGAAGTATGTAATACTCGAACCATTCATTTTATAAATCCAATTTTATTTTCGTTGCGCAATTTGAATAATATTTTAAAAATGTAGTATTTTCTTAAATACGGGTTTGGATGTTACAAAACGCGAGTATTATCATCTATGTGTTACAACATATTTAATTACTCAAGTATATACTTAATGTGGTAACAATAAAACTTAATGAATAAACCATATGTTTATTCTTGGTCCAAAATGAAATGTATTCTCTCAAAACTGAAGTGCGGACGAATATGAGAAAATACCAAAATATATAAGAGTTTTATTAATAAACTGAATGTATACAATCATAAGAAGGAACCAAGTCCCATATTTTCTACATGATCCTTGAATTTTAGTGGTGGCATGCCCTTAGTCAAAGGATCAGCGATCATTAATTCAGTGTTAATGTGCTCAATGACCACTACTTTATCTTTAACTCTTTCTCTAATGGCTAAGTACTTAATGTCGATGTGTTTACTTCGACTTCCACTTTTATTATTCTTAGCCATAAAGACAACAGCTGAATTATCGCAGAAAATTTTCAGAGGCCTAGAGATAGAATCCATGATTCTAAGCCCAGAAATAAAACTCTTAAGCCATACACTAGAGAAGTTGCCTCAAAACAGGAGACAAACTTAGCTTCCATAGTAGAAGTAGCAATCAATGATTGTTTAGTACTTCTCCATGAAATAGCTCCACCGGCCATCATAAAAATATATCCTGATGTTGATTTGCGAGAATCAACACAACCAGCAAAGTCAGAATCTGAATAGCCGATCACATCTAGATTGTCCGTCTGCCTATACGTAAGCATATAATCTTTAGTTCCCTGAAGGTACCTCAACACCTTCTTTGCAGCTCTCCAGTGGTCCATGCTTGGATTACTCTGATATTTTCCTAAGATTCCAACAGCAAATGCAATGTCGGGTCTTGTGCATACTTGAGCATACATAAGACTTCCAACAACTGAAGCATAAGGAATGTTCTTCATTTGTTCCCGCTTAAAATCATTCTTAGGGCATTGGCTCAAATTAAACTTATCACCTTTCACAATGGGAGCAACACTCAGTGAACAATCTTTCATCCGAAATCTCTCTAAAACTTTGTTGATATATGTTTCTTGAGATAGACCTAAAACTCCTCGAGTTCTATCTCTATGGATCTTGATGTCAATGACATAAGATGCATCACCCATATCCTTCATATCAAAATTTTTAGAGAGAAATTGTTTCACCTCATGTAGAAAACCCTTATCATTGGCAGCAAGTAAAATATCCTCCACATATAAAATAAGAAAACAAATTTTACTCCCACTAACCTTCTGGTATATACATTGATCCATGGTATTTTCAACAAATCCAAATGAAGAAATTACCGCATGAATTTAAGATACCATTGGCGGGATGCTTGTTTCAAAACATATATGTATTTCTTAAGCTTGCAAACCAAATGCTCACCATCATTAGAGGAGAAACCTTCAGGTTGTTTCATATAAACCTCCTCCTCTAAATCACCATTAAGAAAGACTGTTTTCACATCCATTTGGTGCAACTCAAGGTCAAAATGCCCAACCAGTGCTAAAATGACACGGAGAGAATCCTTCTTTGATACTGGAGAAAAGGTCTCCGTGTAATCAATTCCCTCCTTCTGAGTGAATCCCTTAGCAACGAGTCTAGCCTTGTATCTCTCAATGTTACCTAATGAATCTCTTTTGGTTTTAAAAACCCATTTACAGCCAATGGCCTTCACTCCATTAGGTAACTCTACAAGATCCCAAACACCGTTGTTTTTCATGGAATTCATTTCATCAATCATGGCATCGTACCACAAATTTGACTCTTTGCAACTCATGGCCTGTGAAAAGTTTTCAGGATCATTCTCTGCACCAATGTTGTAGTCATCTTCTTGTAGATACACAATGTAATCACTAGGAATAGCTGATTTTCTTTTCCTAGTAGACCTTCTTAATGTTGGATCAACATTTTCTTGTGGATCATGTTGTTCAACTAATTGTTCATCGTTTACAGGCATTTGATGATCAATTTGATCTACTAGAATATTAGCATTTTGTGGAATCTCAATGATTGGTGGTTAATCAACATCCATTTGAACTTGAGGGATATTGTGAACAACAACCAATCTATCACTTGAAACTGAAGGTTGGGACTCTATATGATCATGCACAGAAACTATGTTCCTGATTTGATCACTCCCACTAATCAAGTGATCTTCAAGAAACTTTGCATTTCTTGACTCCACAATCCTAGTTGTGTGAGATGGACAATAAAATCTATAACCTTTAGACCTTTCGGAATATCCAATGAAATACCCACTAATGGTCCTCGGGTCCAGTTTCTTCTCTTGTGGATTATAAATCCTCACCTCAGACGGACATCCCCAAACGTGCATATGTCTCAAACTCGGTTTCCAACCCTTAAATAACTCAAATGGTGTCTTTAGGGCAGCCTTGGATGGAACCCGGTTGAGGATATACACAGCCGTCTTTAGTGCTTCATTCCACAAGGATTTAGGAAGATTGGAATTGCTAAGCATACTCCGCACCATGTCCAATAAAGTTCGGTTTCTTCTTTCTGCAACACCATTTTGGCTCGGAGAACCGGGCATGGTATATTGGGCAACAATCCCATGTTCTTGAAGAAACTTAGCAAATGGACCAGGTGCTTGTCCATTTTTAGTGTATCTACCGTAGTATTCACCACCCCGATCAGATCTCACAATTTTTATTTGCTTTCCACATTTGTTCTCAACTTCAGCCTTAAAGGCTTTGAATGCATCCAATGCTTCATTCTTATTATGAAGCAAATAAATATCCATATATCGTGAGTAATCATCTATGAAGGTGATGAAATATTTCTGACCGTGTGCATCCATATCTGGACAACATATGTCTGTATGAATTATTTCTAATATGCTTGAACTTCTATTGACGCCCTTCTTAGAAATGTTGGTCTGCTTTCCCTTAATGCAGTCAACACAAGTTTCAAAGTCAGCAAAATCTAGAGCATTAAGTACCCCATCTTTTACTAACCTTTTAATTCTCTCAATGGAGATATGTCCTAATCTCCGATGTCATAACATAGAAGAATTCTCGTTAATATTACACCGCTTAATGCCAATTTGAACATGCATTGAACTGTAAATAGATTCATTTTGTAAATTAATACGATAAAGACCATCAGACAATATATCATTCCCAACATATTCTGAATAATAAAATAATTCAAATGACGTGTCTTTAAAATGAAAGGAATATCCAAATAGTACAAGTCTAGAAACTGAAATCAAGTTTCGTGATAAACTTGGTACATAAAAGGTCCTTTCTAATTTCAAAACAAAACCATTGTTCAAAGTTAAAATGCAAGTTCCAATAGCCTCCACATGTGAGTTCATCCTGCTTCCTGATAGGACAGTCCGCTCACTTCCTACTGACTTTCTTAAGTCTTGCATACCACATGCAAGGAGTTTGGTATATGGATTGTTGATCCAGAATCAATCCACCAGGTGTTTATATTAACACCAGCCATATTAGATTCATAACTGACTAAAGAGAATGAATTACCTTCAAGCTTAATTAGGAACGTTATGTTTGATATCAGAATAAATAACAGATTGAGAAGCTGAAAAATTCAAAAAGCTTAAGTCAAAATCTTGAGGCATATATATAATCTATAATGTATGTATTACCAATGTAAACATACCCGAAAATAAATCTTACAACATAAAATTACCTGCGGGCTAAATTTTAATGTAATAAGACTTATTTAAATTTTACAAAAAATCAAATTATACACAAAATCTCACTTTATATGTGTAAAATAATTTGATTTTTCATCCGAAGTTTATACTTTATGATAAAACTATCAAATTATATACCAATTCATAATCCCTGTGGGCAAATTATGAAAATAATTTAACATTTTATCCTAATTAACCATACAAATATAATGAAAATTCCTGCGGGATAAAATCCACTATACCACATATGATTAATCACAATATTATGTATAATTCCTTATGTGACCTTAAAACTTTAGAGATAATTTTAATTAATTAAGGGAGTTGCGGCTAATCCAAAACTAATTAAAATTATAAATGTCACTAGACATAACAACTAAATTATTTGAGAGAATAAATTTATATTTATCATATTGATAAAAAATTCTCATAACACAATTGCATGACTAAAATAAATTTTCCATATGCAATTGTACAACTAAAACAAAATATTATGTATCTGATTAAAATTATAAAGCATAATTAATTAAGATAATCAGAAACAGAATATCTATAAAAAATATAAATACATTATAAGACAACAATATAACAACAAACGTTACCCGTCCCAGTGGTTAACATGCCAATACTTATACACAGAAGACCTGAGTTTGAGTCCCTGAATCTCTATTCTGTGTATTATTTTTCTTCAAAATTGACACGCACAATATATATATGTTCAACGCAATAATAATGATATATGCAAATAAAAACATCAGCACGAATGGTAATGACACAGTCATATATAGCAGGGATGCGGGTTCAAGTCCTGTATCCAACAATTAACCATTTTTTTTTTTTACGGGTTACTGTTCATCTTCAACCTCTAGCGGATCAGTTTGACCCAGTTACGATCCAACTCAAAATCCGGTTCGTTCTATGAGTTTTATACATAATTTTAACCATATTTAATCACAGAAAATCCAAAAAATTAATAAATTACGGATTTTTAATGATATGGAACATAATGCTCTAAAACTCAAAACTCAAAAATAAACCATATAATACCGAATATGGAAGAACCAAAATGAAACAAGGCAGTAGGAAAGCTCTGATACCAAATCTCAATTGATCATGTGTTCCTGCTAATAAAAAGAACAACAAGATCAATAAACAAATGCGGAAAATAGAATCTTAAAATTACCTCCAGCTATTGTTGTGTGTTGCTCTCCTTTTGTCTTCCAAACTCTTGCTCTCAACTATAGATGGTGTATTGTTTTCTGAATAGGAATGAGAGAGAGCTTTGGGACCAAAGGCTACTTTATATATGCTTAATTCTACCATCAAGAATTAAGAGGTCATTACCACTCAATATAATTGATCAATTAATCTTGTGACTCTTGACAATCAAAACTTTTGATCAATTAATCTTGTGACTCTTGACAACCAAAACCTCTATTATCTATGGGCCATTAAAAGAATATTTTTATTACAAACAAAAATATTACAAAATTGTCTATATTTTAATAGAGGGGTGTTATATGAACACCACAAAAAGTTGTCTAACTGAGACAACTAATTTTTTCTATCTGTGCACGTAAATCGAAACGGTTTAAAAATAATAAAAAACATAAAAGGATGGTGGTCTCACACCAAAATAGTTGTCCAACAACTATCAGTGATTTTCCTAACTCCTAAGTTTTTTTTATTAGTCAAACAAAAAAACTAACTCCTATGTTTAACTGTATTTTCTCTAATATATGATTAATTCAAATTATTAAATTTGTAACTTTTTAAAAATTAGAATGTTGAATTTGGTTTTTGACAAAACTACTTGAAGATTGCGGGTAACCACAAATATCAGTTGAGGTATTTAAAAAAACTCAACTCTCTTTTTACATTTTAAGTGTATTTTTAAAATTATTTTGGTGTACATACGATGATCTTGTAAACTCTTGCAAAACAAAATAAAAATTGGTTCATTCTCAATTTTCTTTTTTCTATTTTACTTGGGCCACATTTAAGTTTTAAAAACATTTTCTACTTTTAATTTTAAAAATTGGTGTTTTTTTTGACAAAAAAATATTGGTGTTAATTCTATCTAAATGCAAACAATGAAATACTACTAAAACTCATCATGTAAAAGTAAAACTGATGCCTCTATTGATTGCATAGTCTGGAGTTGGCAATTCTTCCCTTTTTTTGAAGCTTTGTTCAATTTCTTCCGTTGTTTTATGAACTACATATGATTTTTTCCCCCAATATATAACACTTTAAAACACACAAATGATTAAGACTTTAGATCATTTAAAGTGTACAGTAATTTAGTCGAGAAACATGATTCATACGGTATTTTAGCATATACTAATAGATTAATTGATCCACAAATTATCTACATCAGATATCTATGAACCAAAACAGACCAACAAAACAATATCATCAGCGGTTCTTGTCCTAATTCTAGCATGATCCTCAGCTATATATTCTTTAGATGACAAAATATCAAGCTTGTTTGTAGTGGAAATCATCTATGGTTGAGTATACCAAACCATCATCTCCAAGAGTCTTTAGCGACAACCTGACAATCATGAACAATTTTGAGTCGAGTCAAGTCATAAGCAAATACTTTGCATACCCATAACAAGACAGGACAATTATATATATATATATATTGAGAGAGAGAGAGAGAGAGAGAGAGAGAGAGAGAGAGAGAACGGACATGATCTTCTCAATTGGAAGTCTGAGCTCTTTTGCTAACTCATTAACATGTATTCCCCGTTCATCTGACCTGCAATTTAAAACCAATTTCAACGTATTTAGCATCATATAAACTAGCATAAGTAAATATTGTAAAATGATGAGAAACTTAGTAATCTTACTTGAAGTCATTAATGAAAGGTAACAAATACAACTAAATTTTTTTCTGAATTATGATAACTCACATGTCTGAATGCTGCTGCAGATAATCAATCACCAATTTATCAATATCCTTGAGTCCATCAGTGCTATATTGTGCATACCCCTGAGGTTAGGAAAATTATATCATCAATTCAATTTTTATGCAAATGGTTCTGAGTTAAATAATATTGATAAATATAAGATTATACCAGATATCATCTTAAATCAAATATCATACCGTATTTGACAGTGGTGCCTGAGACCCATTCAACGCACTTTTGACAGGAGTGTTCATAGACGAGTTTGATGGAGTAAATGTAGAAGGGATTCCTCCTTCCGTCTATAATCCAAAAAACAAAAGCAAGGCATTACATTAAATCATCATGTTTGCCAACTTAAGCAAGGCACAATAATTGAACACATCAAACATACAATAGTCATAGTCAATAGTTCCACTGATCTTATAAATGAGTTATAAACAATTCTATATTTATGAAATTCCTGAAATTTATGCAGTATCCACTGCCATCAATTATAATCATACAGTAATATAACAGAAAATTATCTGATAAAACACAAATTGTGTACCTTTACTTTGGTGCAGAGGTGGTTATGTATACAATCGATAAAGTGAAAAGGGATCTCATCGAAATTCGTCACGGGCCTGTGAAACAACGCAAATATGAAATAACCTTGATTATAACAGCCAATTTGCCATATAAAATATGTTTTCTCATATTGAAGCATAAGCACACTAGTATAAGTAATATAATCTAGCAAGTCATTTTACCACAAGTAAATATCATGCTGTGATTCACAGGTAAATCCATCAAATAGGTAAACCATCTATCTACAATCCAAAGAATTATTTTATTGGGAAAAAATAATATACAAATGCTACCTCCATAAATGTAACAAGGACACCAATAACCATAGATAAAACAATGCTTAAGTCATGAATACTATAATATTAGTTCAACTTGAACTGACTAACTAAATAGAAGCTAATAGACACATTTTGTAATAACTATATAAGCTGGTCTTTAAACATCAAAGTTTTTGAACTCTGGATAATATATCCCAAAATGAAGTAAATAAATTATGCATCAATTGATGTTCCTGCGATTTGCCAAGCAAGACTCAATGCATGAGTTATAAATATTAGGCGAGTTAACTCTAAATTTTGGCAAACTCATAAATTTATTAAACTAACAGTTTTATAAAAGCATATATAGTATGATGCCATGCTAAGTAACTCAAACATCATCCACGTATTCTGTAAGGTGTAATGTTTGACGGATCATTGTAAAAGTTCATTCAGACAGAACAAATGATGTTTTGAAAAACTGCACTGGTAGGGAATTTTACAGTGGCCAGAAGCAATGAAACCTTCAAAACCAAGAAAACCTCAGCTGCCAAACTTGCATTTAATAACCAATAACGGCGAGCACATATATATGTGCTAACTCTCCATTAAATCCCACCCCACCACCACCATTTCAACTTGCTCTTATTAAGCAGCTACAAATACTGGCTACCCACCCCCTTCTTCCTAAGAAAACAACAAATCAGAATTGTCTCCACAGAAGTGACAAAGTATTGAACAACCAAGTTTCGGTTAATATTTTCATAACCTATAATTTGAATGAATCCAGATGAGACAAAACACAAATATCTAACTCCCAGGACAAAGCAATTTGCATACACACGCTCAACCATATAAGATCAAGCTCCACAAATGTTGGACACTGGTGCACAGTCAGAGATCCACACACATTCTAAAACTTATCAATCCAAATTACAATTATATAGCTTAGGTGATGATGTAAAAAAAGGCAGGCACTTAGTGCATAACTTTCTTGAACAAAAGCTAAAAGGCTAATGTATTTATCAAAGATTCAGAAGTGAAAATCAAACCATGCAAGCAACAAACTAATCAACAGAAACTAAAAGCAAATAAACACTCGTGGCAAAACTTATGAACATAAGGCAGAATTTATAAAGATAAAGAATGGGTCTGGTAAACATGCCTGACAGAGAAGGCAGTAAGTTGCCTTACACCTTGAAAGCTTTTCAAGTGCCCATAAACACGGAAATACTTTCCATTCCTGTCATTGAATAATTAGGGAAGGTGAGAAATATCACAACCCCGGAATCACAAACCAATATCATTAACACCCAAATTTAAGAACTTACGTTACTTCCTCCATTTCCTTCGTGTCAAAAGACTCATTAATCCTAATTACACAACCAAAATTAAAGTCAGTATACTTTCCACAACACATGTTAAGAAATTTCTCTAAAATAAGTCTAAAACCATCAACATGTCATTTAGCATGTACAATGTAGTACCATCTTCGGCACGTAATCCGCCCAGTTCCATCATCCAAAACAAAATTAACATCAGTGTTCCTCTCAGCTTTCTCATACACTATTCCAACCAAAGTCACCTGAACCAAAACACGCATTGAATTTTATAAGACCCATTACAAGCCATAAATAACAGTTTTTGTAAGAAATCATTTGTCATAAGTTAGAAGAAAAAAAAAAGGTAAAAGAAAAAATCAACTTCATAAAAGAAATAACACTTAAAAAAATGCGTATATGTTTGTTTCATCTTTTTGAAAATCAAAAGTATTCAAAATCCAATTATAATCAAAAGTTAGTTTTAGTAATTTGTCAAAAATAACAAGGTTACGATTGGTGTGGTATGTGGAAAATGGATTCCACCCAGTAACTGCAGCCGGCCATCCAATTAGAAACAGTGACTAAGATCAAACTGTATCAAATTGGCCAGGCTGCACTGTAAAATCTGAACCATTGGATCAATGAAGCAGTTATAGGCAATTCAGGTCCTAAATATGTGAGGTGGAATATTCAAAAAGGATTCTGATTCTTAGGATTAATGACACAAAATCTAGCTTCAAATTTACATAAAAATCTCTGAAAAATCCGTGATTATATAATTTTATTTGAACGTCATTTTATTAAACCTAAGCAGCAAAATTATACTATCACAGATCCACAATTAATGAACATAATTCACTAATCTCATGTCTTAACTCTTAACCAATACGTTAAAAAATTAAGCAAGTATACAAAACAAAAATTAACTCCAATTGAAAAAGTAAAAAGTAAATAAAAATGAACGAATCATACATTTGTCAGATCTACGCCGTTGATGGAGAAATTGGACTTTTCATCACCAGAATGAGAAGCTTCACTTATCTGCTTCACGGTAACCGGAACCAAACCCTGAGAGTCGCGGACCTTCAATTCCAAAAAAAAAACGACAATACTCAGTGAATCGATAAATTTTGAAGCGAAACACTGTTTATTAATATTTTTAAGTGAGATGAGAAAGATAACTTACTTTAGTCGGTGCCGGAGAAGAATCGTTGGGTTGCGATGACATGAATCCGCCACCAGAGAAGGCGTTGGAAGCATCGAATTGAGAACTGGAGAACATTTTGAAACCCTAGAAAATGATCGGAAAATGAGAGATGTGTAACTGTGAGAATAATTTGTGAAAAAATGAATGAGTGATAAATTAGAAATTGGGATTTTTTTGGGTTTTATGATTATTGTTTCCCGCCATTAATGCTTTAATTTTTCCCGCCGTTTAGGGTTTCAACTTTGGGTTTCTCCCTCTCATCCCCCTCTCTCTCTCCCCCACCATCTTCTAATGGATTATAAATATTTGGTCCAACAAACACAATTTTTATATAAATCCTGAAAACATATAGACAAAGGATTGATTAAAAAAAATGACAAAAGTGTTTTACCTAATTTATAACCAAACTCCATGTATTATATTCTTTTCTATGTGGAATTAAGATAAAACAAATCTCGCATTTCTAAAAAAATGAGAAAAAGCCTAACAATATTGTCTTGTTAAGAAGTGAAGAGTATTCCTTACTCCATTTCTTTATTATCTAAAAAACACTTCAATTTAGTCTCCATTTCTTATTTCTAAAAAGTTTTTTTTTTTATATTTATGTGATTCTCACTATTGTTTTGGAATCTATTTATATTAAAAAAATGTCAAACTTCAATGTTTTCATAAAATAGTTAAAATAATATTACACACAAACAAAATTTATATACATATAATTATAAATACAAATGTATATATCATACAAAGTATTTAAATACACATATATAAAAATAAATTTAATAAAGTAAACGAAGACTCTTTATCCGACAATGAGAAGTTATCATCCACATCATTAAGGCTATGTTTGAATTGGTGATAAGAGATGAAATGAAGTGGAATAAAATGATAAATAATTAAGTTCCATTGTTTGAATTTATAAATTATGAATGGAGTGGAATGGAACACAATGGAACTCATTTCATCCCATACCATTCAATCCTTCCATTTTTCTTTTCCTCTAATTTGGGGTGTATGTAATGAAATGAAATATTGTAATTAAATGAGTGGTGTATCCAAACAATGAAACTTGTGTCCCATTCTGTTCCACTTCATTTCATTATGTTTCATTTTGTATCATCAATTTAAACAGATCTTAAATCTTCATCCAGAGGATTTTCTCCTCCATTCTCAAATTTGAGAGCAAAATAGAAAGGTCACCACATAATCCCCACTCATAAATACTCCCTCCGGCCTTTTTTTATAAGCAAAAGTTGCTTTTTAGGTTCATTGAAAAAGTAATGTATCTAGTCTTAAATATATATTAGATACATTACTTCCCCAATGAACCTAAAAAGCAATTTTTGCTTATAAAAAAGGTCGGAGGGAGTACAAATTAATGGCACCTATGGGCCATGGGTTTAGAATTAAAACTCAAAAGAAATGTACATATGCATAATGTATTATACATCTGTAATTATAAAAAACAAACTTATGTACTTATAAGAATAACTCAGCTAGTATCTACCGTGAATGTTATTGGAGAGGTTGAGATTCTAACCTCAAATTCAAAGGCGAAGATAAGGCCTGACCAGCTAAGATCCGACTCGCCCCAATTTTGTTGGTATTTTAAAGGTTAGTTTATGGCAAAACTGAATTTTTTAAGGATTAATTTAAGGCAAAAAAGAAATATTTTGTTCAAAATTGTGATTTTTCAATACAAAATTATGTCCACTTTATCGGTGTATTAATGCCATGAAACACAAATATTTTTTGGATTAAATGTGTCTGTGTTAGACACATGTTCGTGTTTTCGAATTTAATGTATCGACATTTATGATTATATTAAATTATATTATTTTTTAAATTATTATTAATATCAATATGTGTCTATGTTGTGTCTGTGTCCGTGTTTTATCC
Source organism: Trifolium fragiferum (assembly GCA_954870985.1). Classification (NCBI taxonomy): domain Eukaryota; kingdom Viridiplantae; phylum Streptophyta; class Magnoliopsida; order Fabales; family Fabaceae; genus Trifolium; species Trifolium fragiferum. The sequence goes on from OX940796.1 coordinate 8,466,084, forward strand.
ATTTTATTAGTATATACTCCCTCCGTTCCAAAATATAAGTCGTTTTGACCATATTACACAAATTAAGAAATGTAATTATTGTTGTATAGAAAAGAGAAATTATGAGTAAGTTTACAAAATTGTCCTTTATTAATTGTATTGGAAAAGATAAATGAAAGAATTGAAAGAAAAAGATAAATAAAAAGTTAAGGGTATAATAGAAAAAATTGCATTAAATATTTCATTGGAATTGTAAAGCGACTTATATTTTGAAACAATTTTTTTTAAAACGACTTATATTTTAAAATGGAGTATAAAATAAGATGTATTGTTCACAAAGTAAGTAAACCATTTTACTAGTATTTATGGCTGTTTTCAGTTAGGCCACGTAGACCACACACACAGGCAAAGTGTTTTCACTTTTTGGATTTCATTCATGTGGACGTGGTTATCATTTCCCTCCCACCCCCATCCTCACACTTTTCTTACATCCCAATTTCCGTATTTAAATATCAAAAGACAAAAACTAACTTCCAAACCATTAATCAATCAATTTTCAACTTAACTTCATCTTCATCATCAAAATTCAAAATGTCCCAAATTATTCATTCTTCAAATTCAAATTAGGGTTCCATTCCACTCCTCACAACCTCAATTCTCTTCAACTTCACTCCATGGAGTCCTTCTTCGTCAACTCTCTGTACACTGTTTCTCCTCAACTAACTATTTCGCCGCGAATCAAGCAGAACAATGTACGTCGACTGCGAATTTCGAGTTTAGCTGCTACAACGGGAAATTCTGCTCAAAACGGCGCCGTTGTAAGGCCGTTGCAGCTGCCGAGTAACTCCAGGTCGAATAACAGTGCACTGGAGCAACTTGATATCGAACGTGGTGTTTGCATCCCTTTCCGCAAGTACTCACCCGAGATTGTATGGTTTTTAGCATCTCTCGTTGCGTTTTGTTATCTGTTTGTTTTATAACTTGCACATGCTGAAGTTTTTTTTAATTTAATGGTATTTAGCAATTGCTTGAGGAAAAAATAGCTTTTAATGATTAATTACATAAGTCAACTTATTTTTATTTTATTACTTTTTAATTTGTGTGGTAATCGTAGTCAATTATTTGGGTGGTAGTACTAGTCTCAACTAGGCAGGTAGTTCGATACTTCGATTGGTGAGGTAAGAGAAGCCGGTATCAAGTAGGTAGCTCGATTGGTGAACTGAGAGATGGCGTCAAAGGAGTTCTAACAAGTAGGATCAATCAATTCAAATTTAAAACCAACAAACATAACAACTAATATTTGAGAATTTTGGATGGTTTTGAAGGGCTAAATCTATATTTAGTTATATACTCCAGATTGTTAATATTTGAAACAATAACTTGATGGATAATCGTTAGTCAGAAAAACAAAAATGATAGATGATTGTATACATTTCAATCACAAATTATTTTTAAAAACATTTTATAGCTTCCTTAATTTAAAAAAGAAAAATAAGTCATCCCCTCAACTCCAAAATCTTCTATTCAAACATACCCTTAATTAACATGTAGGAAGGGGTTTGGCTCCCTTAACAATGCAATTCTCACTTCATGTGTGCATGGGAAAAACCTTTGAGAGTAGGGCCTGTTTGGATGTTGTTTTCATCCATTATTTTATTTTTTGTTATTGTTTTTTATTTACAATATTTGCACCTTATTCTCATTCTAGCGATTATACTTAAATTATACTTCATTTATCACCAACATGGAATGTTTCACATTATTCTGTACTATTATTATGTCAAACATTCTAGTATAAGAGGGATATATTGTCATTGTACGTGTTCATTATTCTTGTTGGTTGAAAGGGGACAGGTTGATCTTACCACGGGAGGGTAGTGAACAAAACAAATTCATTTATTTCAATATGTTGGATGTTTGTTTCCTAGTTGAAGAATGTTTTGTTTGATTATTTTTCCCCTCTGTTGGCTGTTAGGTGAGGAATAAGGTATTAGAATCAAGGGGAGCTATTTTGTCTCTAATTTCACGAGGAGTGGAGATAGTTTTGAGTCTGGGTTTGTATTGGTCTGCTTTGGTGTACGATTTCCTAGTTGGAAGGGATGAAGAAGTTGTTCCATTTCGTGCTCGTCAGCTTAGGAACCTCTTGTGTGATCTGGGGCCTTCCTTTATTAAAGCTGGTCAGGTGTGTTGTTGTTCAGTTCTGTCAAGCATTTGTTTTGTGTTTACTAGTTGATGATAGATTTTCTTTCATTTGACAGGTCCTTGCAAACAGGCCAGATATCATCAGAGAAGATTATATGAGTGAACTTTGCATTCTTCAAGATGACGTCCCTTCGTTTCCAAATGAAGTAAATCTAATTACAGAGTCTCAACTGTTTTTTAATGTATTTTATGCTAAGTGGTTAACATACAATGTCATCTGATGTATGGCATAAAAATGTCTTAGATTGCCTTCAGTATCATAGAGGAAGAACTTGGTCAGCCCCTTGAAGCTGTTTTCAGCAGAATCTCATCAGAGACAATCGCAGCTGCAAGTTTAGGTCAAGTTTACCGTGCTACTTTACGTGCCACTGGCGAGGATGTTGCTATAAAGGTTTCATTGAGCTCATCTTGTATTATAATCCTGTTTTGGCTTTCTAATCTAGCACTTAATACATGGTTTTTAGAAGTTCTGACGTGGCACCAGAGTCTCTGTAGCTTGATTAACTAATATTTTTTATATTAGTTTTTCTTTTCACTTATATAACTGTAGCACTTGAGCCATCAACTTGGACATGCTTAATGGTTTTATTTCCTGCTGTTACCTGAATCCTTTGCACTTTTTTATGTTTTTGCATCTTTTTTTGTTGGGATGATTCATTGATATTTTCTTGCCCATACTGTTACAATTCAGTTGCTTTCATGTATTTCTTTTTTTTGTTTATCTTTGTTGCTATACAAATCTTTTCCTCCTGTCTAGTTATACTCATTTTGCCGTCTCCTAATTATGATTGGAAAATATGTCTTGGCTTAAGTATGTGATTAAAGTGCTTCATATGTCATGCTAAAGTTTAAACAAAGGGGAGAACATTCACTTCTAAAGACACAATTTGTTGACGCAGGTTCAAAGGCCCGAGATAGAGCCCATAATTTATCGAGATCTTTTCCTGTTTCGCACTTTAGCTTCATTCCTAAATGGCATCAGTATACAGAAACTAGGGTGTAATGCTGAGCTGATTGTTGATGAATTTGGGGAAAAGCTTTTGGAAGAGCTTGACTATACACTGGTAACTTTCAGAACTTGTTATCTTTGGCATATTGAATGTGTTCTTTTCGGTATGTATTTGTTCTAAACAAATGTACTTTATTTCAGGAAGCCCGCAATATCGAAGATTTTCTTGAAAATTTTAAAAATGACCCCACCGTCAAAATCCCTATGGTTTACAAACAATTTTGTGGGCCACGTGTATTAGTGATGGAATGGATTGATGGTATTAGGTGCACCAATCCACAGGTTTGTTTATTTGGATTGTTGATGCTATCACTATATATTGTATCTATTGTCAGTAAAATTGGTTTGCTATAATTCATGGATTAATAAGTTTTCATCTTGTGACTCAGGCCATTAAAGAAGGCGGTATTGATCTAGATGGATTTCTAACAATTGGTGTGAGTGCTGCCCTTCGACAGTTGTTGGAATTTGGATTATTTCACGGAGACCCTCACCCTGGAAATATTTTTGCCATGCGTGATGGACGGATTGCATATGTGGACTTTGGCAATGTTGCTGTTCTTAGTCAGGTAATTCTTCATATGCTGAGAATGGATGGGAAAATTATGGGTTTGTCCCCCTTTGGCTATTAGTAATAGTGTCTCTTTGCTGTAAAGGTCATGTAATGATATGAAATGTTTAGTTGTGTTTACCCACCAGACAACTATGGAGTTGAGTTTTATAGAAATAGATGGATTACAATATATAGGCCATATCGAATCTGTTCTAATTAAGGAATAGAGGAGAATAATATCTAATAAAAGACAGGAAACTACAGAAAGAAACCTGTACAACAATAGGGTCAAATCCTGATAACTGTTGTAATAATACACACAACACACCCTCTCTAACTGGTGAATTATATTTATTATTCCTAAATTGCAAGTAAGTTCTCGCAGTTCTCCGTGGGAAGTCCTTTGGTGAATACATTCTCCACTACCAAATTTCTCCTTGATAAAGGGCCTGTTTTTACCTTCAAGTTAGATGACTAAAGTTGCTGGACCAGGTTGGGTTTTTGCCATCTCTGATACTGGTACTCTAATATTAGTTCAAATCACTGGTTTTGTTCAATCTTGATACTAATATTGAAACTTATACCGGTTGAGGGTCCTTAATTATAAGTACTACTGTCCTCAGAACAGAAGAAGATGCAAATCATGCACAAGCGAAAAAAGTGATGACTCAAGAGAGTCAACTTCTAGACTATTCTCCTCCTAAAATTCAGAACTAATGTAAAAGGACATTTTCTTGAAAATGACATCCATGGAGATAAGACATGGTTATGGTGACGAATGATGATAGTGCGGTGATTGTCAATATAACTGCCTGAAGATCCAATTTTTATGATATGAGCCCTGCAATATTAAGAGGTCGTTGTGGTCCAACAGTACAGGGTATGGTTTCTTGTTAGACGTGGTGTGGACTTCCGACAGAAGAGTCTAGAATACAAAGAATGATCTAAGGCTTTCAAATAGTAGGAAAATGATTTATAAATAACCAATCAATCTTGAAACAGAACCACAGAATGATGACACCATGCTCTATGGTAGTTGTGTCGCGAATGAAGAATGAGACGGTGGCGCTTTTAGCACGTGCCAATGACGAGAGGCACAACTGGAGGTGCATGAAATATTTTCCCAGGTAACTTCTGGCAGTTCTCAGTGATGGCTGAGCACGGTGAAGTTGTCGAAAATAAAGCTGAGGTGCAGTGAAGGCACCTAAGGGCTGGCTGAAATGGAGGCTGCTACGGTTCTAGCGTGGAAGAAAAGTCTCCCAAATCAAGAGCTTTGCCTCTAATACCAACTTAAAAAGAGAGGAAAGGGACTAGATATTAATTTTCCCATTACAGAGTTTACTGGATGTTTACAAACATATATAAGTTATAATCTAATCTAACATAATTAAGGAATTACAAGGAAATAATGTCTTACGAAATCTATACAAATCAAATCTTTCCTAATTACATGAAACTGCCGAATTTTTTTTTGTACAATAATTAAGAGTCAAATGTTAATCATGCCACACCATATCATATGGCTCTGTAAAATAACCACTAAACATCACACACACATAAAATAATTTACATAAAGTGATATATATATTATCTGGCTTTGCAGAATAGTAAGAAAAACATTGTCTGACATGTTTGTGTTTCTCCATTTCTTCAGCAAAATAAACAGATTTTAACTGATGCTGTTGTACACGCTGTGAATGAAGACTATACTGAGATGGCTAATGATTTCACCAGATTAGGCTTCCTGGCAGCAGGGACTGATGTCTCTCCAATAGTTCCTGCTTTAGAAGCAATTTGGCAGGACTCTGCTGGAAAAGGATTGTCAGATTTTAATTTCCGTAGTGTCACCGGTAGGCATTTCCACATCACTTAATATAAACAGCTATTGCTATGTGACGGTTTAAGTTATAGGGTTTTAGATGAATGTGGTTTGATACGATTGATTATTATTTGATACAGAAGACTAAACACAAACTCTTAATCTGGTTGAATTACTTGTGTATTGTAAATTGGGGAATTTAAAATAATTACACACTTTTTTTTAATGGCGAATAATTCTATTATAGTAGAATAATAATAAGTCAATGAATATAAGGAGTACAAACTATGTGTACTGTCTGATTCTGAAAGGAAGAAATTCAATAAAGTTAAGGACCCTGGTTACATTACCAGTTATGTGACTCTGTGGTTCCATCTTACCTCTTAGCTTTCTTCAGTGATAATGTGCAGAGGGTGTCATGAATCATGATACTGTAAGAAAGGGACAAATCTGTTGATTTATACATGGATAAAGAAGTATTGAAGTAATTTTTCTTATCTATATTTGTGAAGATAATATATATCTACAACGATTCAGTTTAGTTTGGTGTCACGAATTCATGGTAATCTAGAATTTTGTAGTTATCTGTTAACTGTAATTAGATTTTGTTTTTGTGTCCTAACCAATGTGTCAATGAAGCATCATTCATGGAATTATGGTTTTTCAAACTATTTCCATCCAATGATGTAATGTCTTTTTTTTTTTGCATTTTAGAGGGTATAGGGGAAGGGGAGAAGCTTTTTAACATGCACAATTTCATAAATTATTGACTGGTTTTTTTGAATATACTGCAGGGAAGTTTAACCAATTGGTTTACAATTATCCCATTCGAATCCCAGAAAGGTTTTCACTTGTAATCCGCTCTTTACTGACTCAAGAAGGCATCTGTTTTACTTTGAAGCCTGACTTCAAATTTCTCGAGGTAAACGTTCCCATTTCTGACTTGTTTGTCCAGATTTCAAGTTGATGTAAAGGCTTCATGCAGTTTATTTTGAGAATTGATTTTTTTTTCCTTTTATAAATAATGTTGCATTTCAAGCATGAAATCGTTTTCATAATATGTATTTGAAGCTAAATAATTTCAAATATTTTACTATATAACTTCGATATTTCAAATAGGTTGCCTATCCATATGTGGCTAAGCGACTACTGACAGATCCAAATCCAGCTCTACGTGAACGACTCATACAGGTCAGTAATGCTGTTCAAAGTGCATACACTTGCTTTTGAATATATATCAACTATCATGGGTTTTGTTTGGAGGGGGATGTAAAAAATGGTTGACCCCTCAGTTTCATATTGCCATGGTATTGGTGCCATTTTACCCATTATATGCAAATTCATGTGCCAAGTATTTTTTTTTTGTCACGGCCATTCTAGATGAAGTTTGTTAGAAGTGATGGGTTCAATTTTGAAGTATGTACACTATGATACCATGTATGTCTTTTGGTGTGGGTAAACGGTAAACCTACTTTGTATCTTGCTTCACTTGTAGTATTGGAAGATTATTCTGTTATACTGGGATATGGAAGCAATACGAGTTCTCTTTTCGCCCACCAAAAAAAAATAATTAGAAGGCCACCAAAAAATAAAATAAAATAAAATACGAGTTCTCTTTTCAAATCCCTTTCTTAAACATGTAAAATATGTGGGCACACAATTCAGACAGATCAGCTAGAAACTTGATTTGCTTGTACACTCATTTTCTCTCTTTCTTGCCACCTGTCAAAGCACTAAATCTAAGTGGTCCTTTACCTATATGAAATTTTCAGTACACTTCCTGTGAGATATCTTAATAATCAATATTGGTCACTGCTTTTTCTCCTTTAAGACTTTGAATCCTAACATAGCCAAACTTGCTATACGAATATATATTGCTCGCTGTTTAATACACTTCACTTCATGTTTTAGGTTCTATTCAAAGATGGTCTTTTCCAGTGGAAACGGCTTGAAAACCTTATTGTTCTTGCAAAGGAAAACGTGGCCAAGATGAGCAGCAATCCAGCATTGCAAGTGAAAGACAAGTCTGTATTTTACTATAACATTATTGCAGAAACAAAACCAGCATTTCATGTTTAGTTACTTCCTTGCATCATCCAATTTTACTAACTAGACCATATCTATACAGGCAAACCCAGAGAAACTGGAAAGTTGAAAAAAAACTGGACCTTACAGACACAATCAAAGACGGAGCTCGCCTTTTCCTTGTTGATGAAGGAATCCGCCGACAGCTTCTTCTTGCTTTAACCGAGGACTCAAAGCTTCACATAGAAGAGGTTTGTCCCAATAATATCTGACATTTTCATCTCTTACAATCTCGGGTTCAATTGAATCATGCAATTAGAATCATTGAATGAAAGATCGAACAACTCATTCAATATCCGGAAAATAAATTTTTTTGCTAGCCCATTGCAATTAGGACCTTTGATGCCCTAATGGGTGCCTCAGGGTCCCCACAAGCTTAGGTCATTTGGATCCACTATGTACTAATATCCAACAGATTACAATGGGGGACAACCAGTTTTTTTACAGAGTTAGGTTTTCATATTACCACCAACTCCCAACACTGTGTTGGTAAATCGGATTTAATACAAAGAGTTAAAATGTGAGCCATACAATTTCATCCAATGGCTCCGATCACATGACTGAAGTAGTCGTGTCACAATATGACTGCATTGAATCCAAATCATGTGACAGAGAATCTGACTTGTGTTCTGTACAGCTTGTCGATGTGTATAGGTTGGTTGAAGATCAGATAGATATACCCTCAGTGGCCGTAGAAGTAGTTCGAGGTAAAGCTCTTTTGTACCCTGTATTTGTCATAGTTCAATTGTTAATGCTATGCAGAACTGAATATAAATATCTCTTTGGTGTAGACTTCCCAACTGTTGCCAGGGATCTCCTACTTTCATGGAGCGAGTCCATTTTATCCGATAGGTAGCTGAATTTTTGGACGGTGTATAGCAAATTCAAATATTGTTTCAGTCAGATGAGTATACTGTATACTTCACACATGTCCTATATATTTTGTATTCTTTATGAAGTTATAAATGACTGCCAACACTTTGTTGGTAAAGGAAATAACTAGTACACTTGTATAGGAAACAATATATTGCCCAGTAAATATCAAGTTGAAATTTCAAGGGAGGAAGTAAAAATGTCCATATAAATGATCCTGGAGCTTCCTTTAACCAACATTTGTTACTATTACTCATTCAGTTCTTTATTGAAACTTATGTTGCTGCTCATTGATATGTCAAATAATTTCCTTCAGCTGATTGTACGGATCATGTTAGTGTTATTGCTGTTTGTATAATTTTGTTGCATATTAAACAATGTTATTGTCGTTATTTTTTCTAATTTTATTCAAGCTGATAACTTGAGCTTGTTTATGATTTGTGGCCCGGGGTTTCAGTTTATAGCTTTTTTTTTTCTTTTTCCAATTTATTTTATGTTTGTAAATGGCAAGTTAAACTTTATTTTTTCCATGTAATAGGCAGTAAGTTGAAATCATAGTTGGGTGCCAGTGTCGAACGCCAATCTCGATCTTTGAGTTAGGAGCAAACCTACTCAATCAAATGGACACCGGCAATGAAATAGTTTTTTGAAATAGTCTCTAGCGGAGGTGTCGAAGAAAAAATTAAAATGCCGCAATTGTTTATTTTTGTTTATGTTTGGACCGCTTTTCACTTCCTTTTATAGAGAAATAAGTGATTATTTTGTATAGGAATATTTGGTAGAAATAAGAATTATTTCTCTATCGACTATTTTTCATGCAAGTAATTATTTTTGTGGTAAATAGCTGCTTTCAAACATTTTCCAACATTGTTCTCGTCCTACCATACCTCAACTCAAGAGCATCACAAATCTCCATATATCAGCTCTATCTTTATTTTGATCACCTTTTTGTTACTTGTGTTTTTGTTTCTCCTGTTTGGTATTCTATTTTGAGGTGGTTGGGTTTTCAGTTTGTGTTTCCCGTAAATATTAGTAGTGTTTTTCAAGGTTTTATAGGCTTTGGGAGGGGTAGAAAGAATAGGCTAGGGTAGTTGTTAATTTTGCATGCTACTGTTTGGGCTATCTGGAACTCTCGGAATAATGTCATCTTTGCGAGAGGAACTGTTTCTGTCGATTCTTTGGTGGATAAGGTGAAACTTTCATCGTGGAAGTGGTATCTGACTAAAAACCCTGGTATCACCTGCTCCATCTATGAATGGGAGATGCAACCTATCTTGTGTTGGAACCGATAGCAGTAGGTGATTTGCTGGTTGTGGGTCCCGTTGCTTCTTGGTGGTGATCGGCCTGTTCTTTGTCTGTCTTCTCTTCATCTTTATTTTTCCCCTTTGTCAGTTGTCTTGGTTCAGGTGGTTGTAGTTTTAAGAGTGTATTTCTAATACACTTCCTTATTTTATTTTGTTGTTTCTATTATTTGTACTACTATCTTATTCGTAATATAATATAATATATTTATCTTTACCATTAAAAAAAAAAAGCTCTATCTTTATTACCTCCACCGTAGAAGTCTACTCACCGGTGTACACCTCAATATCATCTCTCTCGCTATTGTCACATTGCGATCAATGACATTGCTTACTAATATGAATCTTAGGCTAGAACATTCAACTACAAACCATGCACTACAATGTTGCAATTCTAGGAAGCACACAAATCCAACAAAAAAAAATTTAATAAAGGTAAAAAGACAGAAATTGTCAAAGTTCAATGATAATTCACTTGTATAAACCTCTTTGAACTAACTAATGATCATCTAGACATGACAATTATTCTTAATTTTTTAGTCTTGCTACTAAGGAAATAAATACATTCAATTTTTTTTAACATCAAAGAATCTAATATATTAAAAGCGAACCAGTCCCAAAATACAATTAGTATTCCACTTAAAGATTATGCAGAAATTACAAGGAGTTAATTTTGAAGTGTAGGAGTTTAATGAAACTATGAGTCAATCAATTAACTTGACAATTTGATTAAAGATATAGACGAACAAAAAGAGAGGTATTTTAGAATACTTCATGGTTATCTTAATCAAATTTGGATCACAGGCGGATATCCATCAGTGTCGAATCTCAGTTGCGATCAAACCAACCCAACCAACTGAACGTCCGACAATGGATCAATCTTAAAAATTGTATATAAGTGTCTCAACTTTCTCATTTTGGTTCGAATTTGTCTTATAATAGAATCTCAAAATGAAGCATCGATGTAGAAATTAAGTTGTTGCAATTGTTTATTTACATTTTTGTATGGACTACTTTTCATTTCCTTTTATTTCTCATTTTTGTTTGTTTATATAGTGTTGTTTGTCTTCTAAGGAAATAAATAAAATTTTTAAACATCAAAGAATCTAATTATACATTAAAAGTGAACCAAAATACAATTAGTAATCCACTTAAAGATTATGCAGAAATTACAAGGAATTAATATTGAATTGTAGGAGCTTAATGAAACTATGAGTCAATCAATTCACTAGAAAATTTGGATAAAAATATAGACGAAAAAAGAGGGGTATTATAGAATACCACATGGTTATATTAATCAATTTTGGATCAGAGGCGGGTGCCGATATCGAACCTCGGTTCTCGGGTTGCGATCAAACCAACCCAACCAATTGAACGTCGGCAATGAATCAATCTTAAAAAATATATATATGTGTCTCAACTTTCTCATTTTGGTTAGACTTTGTCTTATAAGAGAATCACTAATGGAAGCATCGATTTAGAAATTAAGTTGTTCTCTGTTCCAATTGTTTATTTACATTTTTATATGGACCACTTTTCATTTCCTTTTATTTCTCATTTTTCTTTTTTGTTTATATAGTGTTGTTTGTCGTTTATTGCTACTAAGGAAATAAATAAATAATTATTTTAAACATCAAAGAAATCAAATTATTTATTAAAAGCGAACCAAAATACAATTAGTATTCCACTTAAAAATTATGCAGAAATTACAAGGAGTTAATATTGAGTTGTAGGAGCTTAATGAAACTACGGGTCAATCAATTCACTAGAAAAATTGGTTAAATATATAAATAAACAAAAAGAGAGGTATTTTAGAATGCCTCATGGTTATATTAAAGAACTTTGGATCACAAGCGGGTGCCGATGTCGAACCTCAGTCCTCGGGTTGTGATCAAACCAACCCAACCAAGTGAACACCGGCGATGAATCGATCTTAAAAATTGTATATATGTGTCTCAACTTTCTCGTTTTGGTTAGAGTTTGTCGTCTAAGAGAATCTCTATGAGAAGAATCGATGTAGAAATTAAATTGTTGCAATTATTTATTTACATTTTTATATGGACCACTTTTTATTTCCTTTTATTTCTCATTTTTGTTTGTTTATATGGTGTTGTGTGTCTTTTAAGTGATTATTTTTGCGGTAAATAGCTGATTTTAAACCTTTTTTATTCTCATCTGCACATGTAAGAAGGTCTTACATGATACACAAATTTATTTTTCACAATTAAATTAATATCATCTCTCTCACTATTGCCACATTGCGATCAATGATGACATTTCTTACTAATATGAATCTTACGTTGAACTAAAAACCATGCACAACAATGTTGCAATTCTAGGAAGCACACAAATCCAATAAAAAATAATTAATAGAGGAAAAAAGACAGAAATTGTCAAAGTTCAGTGATAATTCACTTGTATAAACCTCTTTGAACTAACTAAGGATCCTATAGACATGACAATTCTTCTTAATTTTTTTAGTCTTGCTACTAAGGAAATAAATACATTTAATTTTTTTAAACATCAAAGAATCTAATATATTAAAAGCGAACCAGAACCAAAAAACAAATAGTATTCCACTTAAAGATTATGCAGAAATTACAAGGAGTTAATATGGAATTGTAGGAGCTTAACGAAACTATGAGTCAATCAATTCACTAGACAAATTGGTTAAAGATATAGACGAACAAAAAGAGAGGTATTTTAGAATACCTCATGATTATATTAATTGATTTTATATTGCATGCGAGTGCCAGTGTCGAACCTCAGTCCTCGGGTTGCGATCAAACCAACCCAACCAAGTGAACATCGGCGACGAATCAATCTTAAAAATTGTATATATGTGTCTCAACTTTCTCGTTTTGGTTAGAGTTTGTCTTCTAAGAGAATCTCTAATAGAAGTATCTGTTGGAAAAAAATTGGTTTTGTATCTCCTAATTTGATTTTGATGACAACAATGTATTTAAAGTTAAATTGGTAGTACTAATAATTTACTCTAGTGTGCAGGATTAAAAGTTAAAATTTGCGTTTATAAGCACATTAGAATTCTGAAGGAATTACTTCTGAGCGCGTAAAATTTGAGCTCCCAAAAATTCTGAAGCAAGTAATTATGAGCTTCACCTATTTCTAAAGCAAAATATTTCTGAAGCTACATCAGAACAATTTTTCTTGAAGACTGTGTCTGTCTTGGTCTCAGCAAGGGAATCGAGAAGAAAAAGAGTTGACCATGGAAAGGTCCCTTTCAAGTCAGGTTTCAAGAACGAGTATTTCCTTATTTGGCTTAAGCTAAGGTTCAGATATCTAAAGCCAAAAGGAATCTCTCATTTTGTAGTAAACGTCAAAGCTCCTAAGCACTGCAAATCAAAACAACTATTAGCACTCTGATCAATACAATAGAGCGTCTCAAGAATTCTTCAAACGGCTATAATCTTCAACGTTCATTTTCACATCTATAAAAGAAAGAAGATTTGTGAAGAATTATAACAAGACTTACGCTTTTGAACTTGCAAAAACTCTGTCAAAATTCTGAAGCTATTCAAATATTTAGAAATTTTGTGAAACATTTCTAGGAAGTCTTGTAACTGTGTTGTATTTTGTAAACACCTCTGATAGTATATAGAGTGTCTCATTCATAACTTTATTATCATTAAACTTGTGAAAAGTCTCTTGCTTTATGCTTGAGCATTGGAAGTCTCTTGCTTTGTGCTTGAGCATTTGAAGTCTCTTGCTTAGTGCTTGAGCATCTGTAATCTAAGTGATTATAGTGAAATCTCTTGTGAAGGACAAGAGGACTGGACTACTCCTGTTAGTGGGAGGAATCAGTATAAAACTTGTGTATCTCTCTCTCTTTATCCTCTTATATTGTGTGTGTTTGCTTTTATCCGCTGCAAATCGTTTTAACTTAGCAAAAATCCAACCCCCCCCCCCCCCCCCGTGTTTTTCAAGTTTCAACCTTTTATTTCTCATTTTTGTTTGTTTATATGGTGTTGTGTGTCTTTGATTTCAAACCTTTTTTTTTTCTCATCTGCACATGTATTTCACAATTAAATTAATAAGTTTTATCATATTTAAAGGTAAAAATAAACTTGAACATGATGCAAGATTTATTTTATTTATGTAATACACTGTAAAACTAGACAATTAAAAAACTTCAAATGTCAGTCAAGCTTGGTGCGACGCCATTGATGGCGTTTGGCATCATACCTTAAGAGAAAATAAATAACAATGTCATGTTCAATTGTCCTATGAGGAAATTTGTGTCTTCATGTATTTTACATTTTTTTTAATGACAAAGATATATTGATAGAAGAAAAATATATAAGTAGTACTACATCGACGACTTGAGAAACGATTTATTTGACATATGCGAATGGTGAGATTAGAGTTGATTGAATGTAACAATGTAGGATGTCAAAAAAAAATACATATAGTAAAATCATAAGTTAATTAATTAATAAGATAAATCAGTTAAAGAAATAGGCAAATAAAAAGAGAGGTATTTTAGAATACCTCATAGAAGTTGAAATCAAAGTTGGACGCTAGTGTCGAACCCAAGTCTTCGGGTTAGGAGCAAACCAACTCAACCAACTGAACGTCGACAATGAATTGATGTTAAAAATTGTGTATATATGTCTCATCTTTCTCATTTTGTTTAAAGTTAGTTTTTTGAAAGAGTCTCTAGTGGAGGTGCCGATGAAAAAATTAGATTACCGCAATTGTTTATTATTATTTTTTTTTGTGGACCACTTTTCATTTCCTTTTATAGAGAAATAAGTGATTATTTTATACTCCCTCCATCTCAATTGATAAGAAATAAGTGATTACATGCTTCTAATTTCTAAGACATACAACGAAAACTAAAGAAACCATTAGTTGTGATTTTAAAATTAGGCAACAAACACAATATAAACCAGCATGTTAAATGGTAAATCAATCTTTGCCATCAAACAGCAAGTATAATACTCTTAAGCTACACTGTGTGAACTTTGTGGTGCAAATGGCAAGATAAAATTAAATTGTAATTCTCGTCATTCTTGTGCGAATTCAAGTTGCAATGTAAATAAAGTATTGTTGCGAGAAATCAAGGTGCAATGTGAGTAGGGTTGGAAATAAGTCAGGCTGACCTACGGCCTAATCTACATAGGCTCAGATCAGGCTATTTTTTAAATAGACCAGGTCAAGATTTTTTTTAAGCCTATTTAATTAAAAAGGCTAGGCGACATGCCATAAAAAAAAGTCTTTTAGGCATACGCGGCTAACCTTTTAAATAAATATAAATAACATTTTTATTAATATTATTATTATTATATATTAAAATTTGTATCTTGATTAAATTATAAATTTGTTAATTTTTTTCTGTAGTTTAAGTTTACTAATCTACATTAGTTTTTTCACATATATAAAATATTATTATAAATTAGAATTAAAATATGATGTTATATATAATCAAGTTCTGTAAAATATCATGTTAAATATATATAAAAAAGAGCGTGTAATTCCATTGGTCTATTGGTTCATTAATATATATATTAAACATAAATACAATTACTTATTCAAATATATTCATATGAAATAGGCTTTTAAGCAGGCGAAAGTCATATCAAGTTTTCAAAAGACAAAACTCAAACCTAGAAAATAAGCTTATGACAAGCAACAAACCAGACTCAAACCTTCAGTATTTCAACAAGTCAGGCTTAAACTTTGTGCAAAGTCTAGCCTACCCCCAACCTTAAATGTGAGCACAAAGTAAGTGATTATTTTTGCGGTAAATAGCTGCTTTCAAACATTTTCCAACATTGTTCTCCTCCTACCATACCTCAAGAGCATCACAAATCCCCATATATCAGCTCTATCTTTATTACCTCCACCGTAGAAATCTACTCACCGGTGTACACCTCAATATCATCTCTCTCACTATTGCCACATTGCGATTAATGACATTCCTTACCAATATGAATCTTAGGCTAGAACGTTGAACTACAAACCATGCACAACAATGTTGCAATTCTAGGAAGCACAGAAATCCAACAAAAATATTAATAGAGGAAAAAAGACAGAAATTGTCAAAGTTCAGTGATAATTCACTTGTATAACCTCTTTGAACTAACTAATAATCCTCTAGACATGACAATTATACTTAATTTTTTAGTCTTGCTACTAAGGAAATAAATACATTTAATTTATTTTAACATCAAAGAATCTATCTAATATATTAAAAGCGAATCAGAAACAAAATACAATTAGTATTCCACTATTATGCAGAAATTACAAGGAGTTAATATGGAATTGTATGAGCTTAATGAAACTACGAGTCAATCAACTCACTAGACAAATTGGTTAAATATATATAGACAAACAAAAAGAGAGGTATTTTAGAATGCCTCATGATTATATTAATTGATTGATTTTGGATTGCAGGCGGGTGCCAGTGTCGAACCTCAATCCTCAGGTTGCGATCAAACCAATCCAATCAAGTGAACACCGGCGATGAATCAATATTAAAAATTGTATATATGTGTCTCAACTTTCACGTTTTGGTTAGAGTTTATCTTCTAAGAGAATCTCTAATGGAAGCATCGATGGCAATTGTTTATTTACATTTTTGTATTGATCACTTTTCATTTCCTTTTATTTCTCATTTTTGTTTGTTTATATGGTGTTGTTTGTCTTTTAAGTGATTTTTTTTGTCGTAAATAGCTGATTTCAAACCTTTTTTCTCATATGCACATGTAAGAAGGTCTTACATGATACACAAAATCATTTTTTCTCCAACTTAGTGTTAAAAAAAAAAATTAAATGTATTTATTTCCTTGGTTCGCTTTCTTACTCTAGACGTGTCAATTATTCTTAAATTTTTAGTCTTGCTACTAAGGAAATAAATACATTTAATTTTTTTTTAAACATCAAAGAATCTAATATATTAAAAGCAAACCAAAATACAATTAGTATTCCACTTAAAGATTCTGCAGAAATTACAAGGAGTTAATATTAAATTGTTGGAGGTTAATGAAACTATGAGTCTATCAATTAACTTGACAATTTGATTAAAGATATAGACGATCAAAAAGAGAGGTATTTTAGAATACCTCATGGTTATATTAATCAAATTTGGATCACAGTTGAATGCTGGTGTCGAACCTCGATCATTGGGTTGCGATCAAACCAACCCAACAAACTGAACGCCCGACAATGGATCAATCTTAAAAATTGTATATATGTGTCTCAACTTTCTCATTTTGATTAGAATTTGTCTTATAAGAGAATCTCAAAAGGAAGCATCGATGTAGAAATTAAGTTGTTGCGATTGTTTATTTACATTTTTGTGTGGACCACTTTTCATTTCCTTTTATTTCTCATTTTAATTTGTTTGTTTATATAGCGTTGTTTGTCTTTTATTGCTACTAAGAAAATAAATAAATAATATTTTTAAACATCAAAGAATCTAAATATATATTAAAAGCACACCAAAATACAATTAGTAATCCACTTAAAGATTGTGCAGAAATTACAAGGTGTTAATATTGAATTGTAGGAGCTTAATGAAACTACGAGTGAATCAATTCACTAGAAAAATTGGTTAGAGATATAGACAAATAAAAAGAGAGGTATTTTAGAATACCTCATGGTTATATTATTTGAATTTTGGATCACAGGCCGATGCTGATGTCGAACCTCAGTCCTCGGGTTGGGATCAAATCAACCCAACCAACTGAACACCAGCAATGAATCAATCCTAAAAATTGTATATATATATATATGTGTGTGTGTGTGTGTGTCTCAACTTTCTCGTTTTGGTTAGAGTTTGTTTTATAAGAGAATCTCTAATTGAAGCATCAATGTAGAAATTAAATTGTTGATATTGTTTATTTACATTTTTGTATGAACCACTTTTCATTTCCTTTTTTTTTTTTTTTTGTTTATATGGTGTTGTGTGTCTTTTAAGTGATTATTTCTGCGGTAAATAGCTGATTTCAAATTTTTTTTTTCTCATCTGCACATGTAAGAAGGTCTTACATGATACACAAATTTATGTTTCACAATTAAATTAATAAATTTTATCATATTTAAAGGTAAAAATAAACTTGAACATGATGCAAGATTTATTTTATGAAATACACCGTAAAACTAGACAACTAAAAAAGTTCAAATGTCAGTCAAGCTTGGTGCGACGCCATTGATGTCTTCGTGTATTTTACATTTTTTTAATGACAAAGATATATTGGTAGAAGAAAAAAATATAAGTAATACTACACCGACGACTTGAGAAACGATTTATTTGACATATGTAAATTGTGAGATTAGAGTTGATTGAACGTAACAACGTAGGCTGTCAAAAAAAAAATGCATATAATAAATTCATAATTTAATCAATATATTAGATCAACCAGTTAAAGAAATAGACAAATAAAAAAGAGAGGTATTTTAGAATACCTCATAGAAGTTGAAATCAAAGTTGGACGCTAGTGTCGAACCCCAGTCTTCGGGTTAGGAGCAAACCAACTCGACCAACTGAACGTCGTCAATGAATTGATGTTAAAAATTGTATATATATGTCTCATCTTTCTCGTTTTGGTTAGAGTTAGTTTTTTGAAAGAGTCTCTAGCGGAGGTGTCGAAGAAAATATCAGATTACGGCAATTGATTATTTTCGTGTTTTTGTGGACCACTTTTCATTTCCTTTTATAGATAAATAAGTGATTATTTTATACTCCCTTCGTCCCAATTTATATGCAAAAAAAAAATTTACACCTATTAAGAAAACTAAATCATAAGTAAATTAAAGTATGTTTCTTTTATTTTTTTTCTTGTAATAAGTTTCATTGAAAACTGTAAAACTATTTTTTATTGGTCATTAGTTATAGAGAAAATGAGAGAGAAAGCAAATTAAATGCAATTATAGTAATAAGTAAAAAAAATCTTGAAAAAGGAAAAAAAAATATATTTTTTTGCTTATAATTTGGGACAAGAAAAATAAGTTTTTTTTGCTTATAAATTGGAACGGAGGGAGTACATAAATATTTAGCAGATATAAAATTTATTTCTCAGATTATTTTGCATGAGTGTGATCATTTTTACTTTCAAACCATTTCCATCAACCATACCTCAAGAGCATCACAAATCTCTAAATAACATGCTATCTTTATCATCTCTTCCATTGCTACCACATTGCGATTAGTGACTGTTGCGAGTTGCCTTGAAAACAATGAAGAAAACAGGTTTTGGAGCTGGCACTTGCGCTGGGCGCAGGGAGCATATTGGTTGAGGCTCCAGCCTCTGTCGCCTGCGTTGGGTGCCAGCCCGTCTGCGTTGAGCGTGTTTCAGTGTTTTTTAAGGGAATTTTAGGTTTTTTCCCTCAATTAAGGCTAGGGTTTTAGAGAGATTGCTCTTGGTATAATCTTATGGGTTTGGGCAAATTGTTCTTGTAACCCTATTTGGGAATTACTTGTGTAAGGTTTCTCATTGATCATAGTAGAACGGAAGGGCTGCTCCCTCCCCCAGATTAGGTTCATTAACACCGAACTGGGTAAACAAATCATCGTGTGTTCTTTATCGCTCTTTATTTGTTCTTGGATTGTTGCATCATCAACTCTATCAACTTATATTTTTGGTTACTTGGTTCTATTTGCTCCATACATCAAGGTTATTGGTGTGAGTTTATCAATCGAATTCAAAACAATTGGCACAAAACAAAATCTTGGATGATTTGGCAAATATTGATGTGATCCTAGAAGACGGAGACAAAGCTTTACACCTATTGTGTGCTTTACCTAAGTCCTATGAAGGTTTTAAGGATACTATACTCTATGGCAAAGAAAGCGATGTTACCTTGGAGGAAGTTCAAGCGGCCTTAAGGACCAAAGAACTTACTAAGTTTCAAAACTTGAAGGTGAAAAACAATGCGGATGCCTCAAACGTTTCAAGAGGAAAGGGTGGAGGTAGGGGTAAGTCGACGAAGTCTAGAGACAGGTGGAGCTGTTTCTATTGTGGAAAGAAAGGTCACTTCAAGAGGGATTGTCCGGAATTGAAGGACAAGAATGGTTCCGTGCATGTTGGGGAAGGTTCATCCGAAGAGGATAGATATGAGAGGGCGGAGGCACTTGTGGTGTCGAGTTGGGAATCGGAGGAGAGTGAGACTCAAGACTTTTGTGGCTCTCGTGACGTGATTGAGTTATGGGATTTTGGGGTTGTTTCTGATCAAGTCGGATGGTTTTGCAAATTACAAGGTGGAGTTCATAGTGTGAGTACCGGGTTTGAGACTTTAGTGGAGTTTTAAGTTGAGGTGGAGTCTTCCGATAGTGAGACTAGAGGAGGCGAACCAACATTAACTCTTAGCTATCTAGCAGGAGATAAGGAGGAGAGCGGTAGTGTTGCACCTTTTGGGTATGACTGTGAAAATCTTGTGGGGTATGTTCCAATTGAGGCTGAAGAAGCGCAAGACCTACTGAAGAACTTTAGAGAAGCAATTGAGAACACCGACAATAGAACTTGGGAACTTGTAGGGCTACTTGAGGTAGTGGAGCACAAGGAGAGTTCAATGTTGGAGTTTGAACAACCTCCTAAAATTCCAGGGTTGGTTGGGAACAAGCAAAGCTTCGAGAGTACGGAAGGCATTCCGGGGTTCGAAGAGGGAGTGGTGGAGCTTGTAGGACTATCCAAAATGCCAATGATAGTTGGATGCAAGCGTATCTTCAGGAGGACGGGTTTGATCACTCCGGGGGCTGAAGAGGTTGCAGTGAGTCTTGTGGGGCTAACTAAAACTCCTATGGTAGATGGAGACAAGGCTTTCATGAGGCCGGAAGGCATTCCAGGGAATGAAGAGGTAGAGGTACAACTTGTCATTCTCGCAAGAGTTGTTGGAAGCAAGTGGAAGAGGTCAAGGTTCAAGTGGGACTTGGACTTAACCGGTGATCTTGAATAGTAGTTCAAGATGGAGGGAGTAGCACAGTGGTTGATTGGATCACCATCATTTTCAAGGCAAGATGGAGCATTATTGAGAGTTGCCTTGAAAACAATGAAGAAAAAATAGGTTTTGGAGATGGTACCGGCGCTGGGCGCATGGAGCATATTGGTTGAGGCTCCAGCCTCTGTCGCCTGCGCTGGGCGCGAAGCCTATATATAAACTGAGCGTGTTTCAGTGTTTTTAAGGGAATTTTAGGGTTTTTGCCATCAATTAATGCTAGGGTTTTAGAGAGATTGCTCTTGGTATGATCTGTAATTTTAAGAGTGCAACCTAATAGGGGGCTGAATTAGATTTTAAGACTTTTTGATTATTTTAGAGATGTTTATGGTTCTTTTATTTTTCCGGAAAGTTATGATGAATGTATGAACAAAGTGCGAAAAAATAAAGAGAGAAAGGAAAGAGAAAATGGACACAAAAGATTTATCCTGGTTCCCCTTCTAACCTAAGGGTACTCCAGTCCCCTCACACCCCGTGAGAGATTTTCCACTATTAGAATTCTTGTTACAAGACAACCTCACCCCGAGACTTCCCTAACAAAATCCTAATACAACACAAGATAGCACCCCACTATCTTTAACAACAAGAATCTTCACCAAACCCTATGGTGAAATTCTTATACAACACAAGATAGCAACCCGCTTTCTTTAACAACAATTTTCAACAAAACTATGATGAGAATTTACAAACAAGTGTTGAAGAATAATAATAGTGTATGGCTGTTATCAAATCAATATAACTTTAATAAAGTATACAACTTTAATGCTCAGAAACCTTTTTGGATATGAAAATATAATCAAAGTTTCATAAAATGATGTTTTTAAAGTTTAAGTGAGAAAGTGATATTTTGATCTTAGAATATTGGAATATGAAAGTTGGTAGTAATTGTAATGATCATAAACATATTTATAGAGGCTTTAGAAAATGTCTATGAAGCAAGGCATCTCTTCAAAACATCATATCATAAAAAGTTGTGTTTGAAAAATCACAATGGTTCAAAAAATAAAATTCTGTCCAGGTCTTTTCACATCTGTTGCTACTAAACAGGCGATGTAAAAGGTCTTGTTTTCAAAATTCAAACATTACACTGTTTCAATTATGCAAACAGCCATAGACTTTTTACATCTGTTGAAACGCACGGCAGATTTGAAAAGTGCAGACAGATTTTCTTAAAATTAACTTTTTATATATTTTTTTAAAAGCTTGCTTCATATGAAATTTTATATTTAACTTAGAAATTTATTTGTAATTCATTTTAAAATAATTTCTGAGCTTCTAAGTTATATAATTATTAAAAATGATAAATCAAAGATAAGACTATACTTACATTTAATTTAATAAATAAGTCTAAGTTTTGGTCTTTATCTTATTTTATAATCTTGAGCCTCTATATGCTTTCTTCTTTTGTGATGTGAGTTTGTTATCATCAAAACCCAGCCAAGTTCAAGAAGGAAATCTTCTTCACATAATCCTAAGGGTTTGGGCAAATTGTTCTTAATACACCTTGGGTAGCTAGGTCAATTGAGTCTCTTGGTCACGGAAAGAGATTCAGGATTAGGGTAGAATTATGATTAATTCTTGTAACCCTATTTGGGAATTACTTGTGTAAGGTTTCTCATTGATCATAGTAGAACGGAAGGGTTGCTCCCTCCCCCAGATTAAGTTCATTAACACCGAACGGGGTAAATAAATCATCGTGTGTTCTTTATCGCTCTTTATTTGTTCTTGGATTATTGCATCATCAACTCTATCAACTTATATTTTTTGTTATTTGGTTCTATTTGCTCCACACAACGAGGTTATTGGTGTGAGTTTATCAATCGAATTCACAACAGTGATATTCCTTATTGTTATGAATCTTAGACTATGACTTTGAACTAAAAATCATGCACAAACAATGTTGCAATACTAGGAAGCACACAAATCCAACAAAAAATAAATAATAGAGAAAAAAAGATAGAAATTATCGAGCTGAGAATTCACTTATATAAACCTCCTAATTGAACTAACTAATTATCATCTAGGACATAAAAATTACTATGACTGTTTTCTATATTAGTTCTCCAATTTTCAAGTATCCTAAAATTATTTTTGCTAGAAATCAAATTTTATAAATGTCTCATCTTTCTTGTTTTGGTTAGAGCTAGTTTTTTGAAATAGTCTCTAGTGGAGGTGCCGTTGAAAAAATCAAGTTGCCGCAATTGTTTATTTTTGTTTTTGTGTGGACCACATTTCACTTCCTTTTATAAAGAAATAAGTGATTATTTTGTACATAAATATTTGGTAGAAATAAATTTTATTTCTCTATCTAGACTATTTTTCACGTAAGCGATTATTTTTGTGGTAAATAGCTATTTTCAAACAATTTCCAACATTCACTACCACAAAAAAGGGATTTTATAGCGCTTTTTTAAGGCTTTGATAGTGCTTAAAAGCGCTATTGATGTTGCCGCTATTAAAGGTATGGAGCCTTTTATAGCACTTTTGAAAAGTGCTATTGTAAGTTAAAAAACGCTATAGAAAGATTTGATTTCACGTTTAAAACTAATTCTGACAACAACATTTAATAGCGATTTTAAGAAAATGTGCTATTAAAACATCCAGTTTTAATAGCGCCCGTGGGTAAAGCGCTATTAAACAATGAAGTTTTAATAGCGCCCGTGTGCAAAGCGCCATTGTACATCTGTATTTTCCAAACCTTTTACAGCCTTTTATTCAAAAACGCTATTGTAAGTCTTGCATTTTTTTTTCTCAGTTCAGTCTGGACCTGTTTTTTTCAACCTGAAGCTTTTTTTTTTAAAATTAATATGCAACCTATAGTTAATTTCAAATTTAAAAACTAGTAAATAATATTAAGTAATTTATAAGAGAATAAAAAGTATAACATGAATAATATATATATTAGATTTGGGTTTAAACAATATTCAACTTGAGTACATGTCTAACCAACAAAACAAACCTATGCTAATACAAAGGTCCTATATCTGATCTCAAGAGCCGGAGTACATAACTCTCACCACCAAAACAAACGTAATTATGCTAATAGGCTAATACAAAAGTCTTATGATCCTCAACCTTAATCAGATCATAATAGCAACCAACACAAGACAACGAAATTGTTTTTACTACAACCTTAACAATAAGCTCCCAACATGCCATATTTTCTGCAACCAGTTGATGATGTTAGAATACCAAAGCAACCAAATTAAAATTAACTCCTCTGTCATTTTCCAACCAAGCCAGCACCTCTCTCATATTCTCAAGAAATCACTGAAAAATTTAAAATATACTTAATATAGTCAATATATTGTGTTCATATGAGATTGATTCAAATTTTGTTTCAAATTAATAATATTAAAGAGAAAATGATTATATCATCATATGCAAATTTAGAAGCAAGAAAAAGTTAACCAATACAAAATCATAATCAATTTAGGAGACTCAATTTAGCAGAACTAGATGTGGTCGAACTTACATATTATGAACCCCCAACCTCAACAGCCAGAAGTGGAATAAGAATTTGCAAAATTTATTATAGGGTTAATAGGTTGTTACCCCCTGCTA
Source organism: Trifolium fragiferum (assembly GCA_954870985.1). Lineage (NCBI taxonomy): Eukaryota > Viridiplantae > Streptophyta > Magnoliopsida > Fabales > Fabaceae > Trifolium > Trifolium fragiferum. The sequence goes on from OX940796.1 coordinate 8,490,425, forward strand.
AGTGGACGTGTTTTGCGTTACCCCCGCTAAAAATTTCTTGAAGAATGCCCCCTTGCAAAGGATTTTTTTTTGGTTTCTCCCCTTGAGTGTACTTTTTACATCGGTTATTTTGTTCAACCAATTTAAAAAGTTCAAATTTCTTGCATCCGAGAGAGAAAAAGGAGGGAAACAAAAAAAAAACTTTGCAAGGAGACAATCTTCAAGGAATTTTTAGCAGGGGGTAACGCAAAATACGCCCACTTAGCAGGGGGTAAAGAACTATTAGCCCTTTATTATAACCATTGAACTGATCATAAGACATTCTCGGAACAACAAAAGTGTATATAATACTCCTACACTAGCAGGTAAAAACCAAAAACCAGTAGCATAACAATACAACAGCATAAGCACCCCAACTAACTCCAAAGCTCAAAATCATGAAAACTTAAATAAAATAACATATAAGTTATGAAGACTAAAGGAAAACATATTACAAAATTCGTAATGTGTCATGAAGACTAGATAAAAATTCATGAAAACTAAGAAAACATGAATACTAAAGGAAAACAAAAAGCTTCTGACAACTAATCACACAACAACCCTCTTTCTCTATACTATCACTCTTTCATTGGAAGAAAATGAATGCTTTCACTAGAAGAAAAAGACCGAAACAGAAAAATAGTATCAGGAAAAAACACTACTTGAAAACAGGGTTTTAAATTAGGACATAACTTCTCTATGGTAAAATAGATGTTCCTAATATTGCAATCTCTCGTTGAACAAGAAACAAAAAATTAAGGAGTAAGTCAATTTGAAACTAATCATATAATTTGTGTTCAAATCATCCAGCAGGTTCAGTAAACTAAACCTTAAAAGGCAATCTTGAAAAGTCATAATTAATGAACATCTCAGTGCCTTCAATTGCTCCATTACAAGATTCAATTTGCTGCAAGCATGTTGGACTATATAGATAAATCTTATCCTCTATGGAGGGTGTTTTGGGAACCAAAACAAACTATTCTACTAAGTCTAGTGCTTATACTCAATTGTGTGAAAACTATTCTCCTCCTACCAGGCTACCATACCTCAAGAGCATCACAAATCTCCATATATCATGCTTTATCTTTATTACCTCCGCCCTAGAAATCTACTCACCGGTATACACCTCAATATCATCTCTCTCACTATTGCCACATTGCGATCAATGATGACATTTCTTACTAATATGAATCTTACGTTGAACTAAAAACCATGCACAACAATGTTGCAATTCTAGGAAGCACACAAATCCAATAAAAAATAATTAATAGAGGAAAAAAGACAGAAATTGTCAAAGTTAAGTGATAATTCACTTGTATAAACCTCTTTGAACTAACTAATGATCCTCTAGACATGACAATTATTCTTAATTTTTTTGTCTTGCTACTAAGGAAATAAATACATTTAATTTTTTTTAACATCAAAGAATCTAATATATTAAAAGCGAACAAGAACCAAAATACAAATAGTATTCCACTTAAAGATTATGCAGAAATTACAAGGAGTTAATATGGAATTGTAGGAGCTTAACGAAACTACGAGTCAATCAATTCACTAGACAAATTGGTTAAAGATATAGACGAACAAAAAGAGAGGTATTTTAGAATACCTCATGATTATGTTAATTGACTTTATATTGCATGCGAGTGCCAGTGTCGAACCTCAGTCCTCGGGTTGCGATCAAACCAACCCAACCAAGTGAACACCGGCGATGAATCAATCTTAAAAATTGTATATATGTGTCTCAACTTTCTCGTTTTGGTTAGAATTTGTCTTCTAAGAGAATGTCTAATGGAAGCATCAATGTAAAAATTAAATTGTTGCAATTGTTTATTTGCATTTTTGTATGAACCACTTTTCATTTCCTTTTATTTCTCATTTTTGTTTGTTTATATGGTGTTGCGTGTCTTTAATTTCAAACTTTTTTTTTTCTCATCTGCACATGTAAGAAGGTCATGTAAGAAGGTCTTACATGATACACAAATTTATTTTTCACAATTAAATTAATAAGTTTTATCATGTTTAAAGGTAAAAAAAAATTTGAACATGATGCAAGATTTATTTTATTGTAATACACCGTAAAACTAGACAACTAAAAAACTTCAAATGTCAGTCAAGCTTGGTGTGACGCCATTGATGGCGTTTGGCATCATACTTTGAGAGAAAACAAATAACAATGTCATGTTCAATTGTCCTATGAGGAAAATTGTGTCTTCGTGTATTTTACATTTTTTTTTAATGACAAAGATATATTGATAGAAGAAAAAAAATATAAGTAGTACTACACCGACGACTTGAGAAACGATTTATTTAACATATGCGAATGGTGAGATTAGAGTTGATTGAATGTAACAATGTAGGATGTCAAAAAAAAAATGCATATAGTAAAATCATAAGTTAATCAATTAATAAGATAAATCAATTAAAGAAATAGACAAATAAAAAGAGAGGTATTTTAGAATACCTCATAGAAGTTGAAATCAAAGTTGGACGCTAGTGTCGAACCTCGGTCTTCGGGTTAGGAGCAAACCAACTCGACCAACTAAACGTCGACAATGAATTGATGTTAAAAATTGTATATATATATATATATATATGTCTCATATTTCTCGTTTTGGTTAGAGTTAGTTTTTTTAAAGAGTCTCTAGCGGAGGTGCCGATGAAAACATTAGATTACCGCAATTGTTTATTTTCTTTTTTTTTGGACCGCTTTTCATTTCCTTTTATAGAGAAATAAGTGATTATTTTATACTCTCTCCGTCCAAATTTATAAGAAAAAAAACTATTTTACATTTATTAAGAAAATCAAATCATAAGTAAATTAAAGTATGTTTCTTTGATTTTTTTCTTGTAATAATTTTCATAGAAAATTGTAAAACTATTTTTTATTTGTCATTAGTTATAGAGAAAATGAGAGAGAAAGCAAATTAAATGCAATTTGCATTTAGTTTTATAGTATTAAGTAAAAAACTTCTTGAAAAAGGAAAAAAAATTAATCTTTTTTGCTTATAATCAAATTTTATATATGTCTCATCTTTCTTGTTTTGGTTAGAGTTAGTTTTTTGAAATAATCTCTAGCAGAGGTGCCGCTGAAAAAATTAAGTTGCCACAATTGTTTATTTTTGATTTTGTATGGACCAAGTTTCACTTCATTTTATAGAGAAATAAATGATTATTTTGTACAGAAATATTTGGTACAAATAAGATTTATTTCTCTATCGATTATTTTTCATTTAAGTGATTATTTTTGCGTTAAATAGCTGCTTTCAAACATTGTTCTCCTCCTACCATACCTCAACAACATTACAAATATCCATATATCATGCTATATCTTTATTACCCGGTAGTGGTACTTGGAAATTGGAATGCATCCCATACCCTTTCTTTTAAAGTAGAAAGTTTGAAGGGAGAATTAAATGATAGGAGGAATTTTGAGAGAAATTGATGCAAGAGACGTTGGTGGAGTTATTGTGGGAAGAAGAAACCATTTCACGCGGCTGCAAATTAAAAAGACATTCCTTCTTTTTTTTTCACGCGTAGGGAAGAAAATATTAGGATTAGGGGCTTTTTTTTTATTTGGGGGCCTATCTTCCTTTGGTAAAAAAAAAATTGTTGGGCCTAAAGCCCTAGCTTTGTTAGCTTGGCCCAATGGCCGGCCCTGATTACCCCCACCCTAGAAATCTACTCACCGTTGTACACCTCAATATCATCTCTCTCACTATTGCCACATTGCGATCAATGACATTCCTTACTAATATGAATCTTAGGGTATAACGTTGAACTAAAAACCATGCACAACAATGTTGCAATAGGAAGCACACAAATCCAACAAAAAATATTTAATAGAGAAAAAAAGACTGAAATTGTCAAAGTTCAGTGATAATTCACTTGTATAAACCTCTTTGAACTAACTAATGATCCTCTAGATAAATCATATGCATATAGTAAAATCATAAGTTAATCAATTAATTAGATAAATCAGTTAAAGAAATAGACAAATAAAAAGAGAGGTATTTTAGAATACCTCATAAAAGTTGAAATCAAAGTAGGGCGCCAGTGTCGAACCCCAGTCCTCGGGTCAGGAGAAAACCAACTCGATCAACTGAACATCGGCAATGAATTGATCTTAAAAATTGTATATATATGTCTCATCTTGTTTTGGTTAGAGTTAGTTTTTTAAAAGAATCTCTAGAAGAGGTGCCAATGAAAAAATCAGGTTAGCGCAATTGTTTATTTTCATATTTTTCCTGTGAACCACTTTTAATTTCCTTTTATAGAGAAATAAAAGATTATTTTGTACATAAATATTTGGTAGAAATAAGATTTATTTCTCTATTCATACTATTTTCCATGTAAGTGAAACCATTTCCGTCAACCATACCTCAAGGGCATCACAAATCTCCACCCTAAAAATCTACTCATCAGTGTACATCTCCATATCATCTATCCCATTCACATTGCGATTAGTGACATTCCTTATTGTTTCGAATCTTAGACTATGACTTTGAACTAAAAATCATGCACAAACATCGTTGCAATACTAGGAAGCACACAAATCCAACAAAAAAAAAAATAATAGAGAAAAAAAAAGATAGAAATTATCAAGCTAACAATTCACTCATATAAACCTCATTGAACTAACTAATATCATTTAGGACATAAAAATTACTATGACTGTTTTGTATATTGATTCTCCAATATTTAAGGACCCTAAAATTATTTCTGATAGAAATCGAATTTTATATGTTCCAAATAATTCGTCTTTAAAAGGAGCTTATTCGCCATTAATTTTAGTCAATCACTTAGTTGCATTGTAAGAAACACGTACAAGATGAAATACATTCTTGTAAATATATCTTCTACATTTGACTGCTCTAGCTTGCAAATACAAAGCTTGTATACTCATGGAGAAAGACACCACTTTCTGATTTAAAGTAGGGTGGTGTCTAGGGTGAGCCAACGTGTAGGTGGTTCATCATGGACCACAAGAAAGAGTCGATGGATCGCGATGATTGTCATAGAGATGGAGGAATTGAGAGGACAGTGGCTTTTGCAGCAACCTAAAACTTGTTTCCCATAATTGCACAAGGAGATGATTCAGGCAGCAGTAGAGTTCACAATCAGAGAAATTGTGGGTTTTATTGCCTAATAAATACATGTGAGAATGCTTAATCTCAGGGTTTTAAATCATGGACCACTGGCAAGAAACTTAGAGCCTTCAAACTAGAAGTCGCCTAAAGTTAGTTCAGGTTGATATTAACATTTCTTTTCTTCTATTTTTTTGACAATAACATTTCTTTTCTTTAAAACTTCCTTTAAACATGATTTATAAATTCTGATTGTAATAGCTTGCTAGTCGTAGTTCCGCCGGGTTAACATTAACTCAAATAAAATCATAAAATGAGTGAATATAATGATTTTAAAAATACATAATTTGGCTAGTTGAAAGCAGTAAGAACCAAGTGAAAGGAAAAAAGTGGAACATCTAATTTCTAAGACATACAGCGAAAAATAAAGAAAACATTAATTGTAATTTTAAAATTAGGCAACAAACACAATATAAACCAGCATGTTAAATGGTAAATCAATCTTTGCCATCAAACAGCAAGTATAATACTCTTAAGCTACACTGTGTGGACTTTGTGGTGCAAATGGCAAGATAAAATTAAACTGTAATTCTCGTCATTCTTGTGCGAATTCAAGTTGTTGCGAGAAATCAAGGTACAATGTGAGTAGGGTTGAAAATAGGCCAGGCTAACCTACAACCTAATCTACATAGGCTCAGATCAAGCAATTTTTTAAATATACTAGGCTACGGGCCATAAAAAAAGTCTTTTAGGCATACTAGACCGACCTTTTAAATAAATATAAATAACTTTTTTATTAATATTGTTATTATATATTAAAATTTGTACCTTGATTAAATTATAAATTTGTTAGTTTTTTCTGTAGTTTGTGAATTGACTTATTTGAGCTTATATACTAGCAAAAGCACTTGCCATACTATTTAAGAGAACTTATAAAACCACCTGATAACATGTACACAAACTATTTTCAGCTTATTTTTATAAGTTTTCTAGAATAAATTATGAAAAACAGCTTATAGATTACACAAAAGCATATTTTAAAAATCTACAGCAGAAAAAACAATTCTAAAGTATCGCCCCAGAGTATAACTCTTGTTTAACTAATCACATAAAAAGAAATTATAAACATCTACAGCAGAAAAAGCAATTCTAAAACTCTACCGAAGCGCAAGGGCAAAACGGAAGCAAAAGCACAATCTCTCGTATATAGGGATATATATAAACAAGCATAGAGCATCTGTGAACCGACTTATTTGAGCTTATCAACTAGCAAAAACAGTTGACACACTATCTGAAAGAACTTATGAAAACAGCTGATATCATTTAGATAAATTATGAAAATCGGCTTAAGCTGGTATTATATAAATAGCTTATTCGTAAACACTTATATAATATGCAAAATAAGCTGTTTATCCAAATATGACAATAACATCAAACATTTTTCACTAAAATAAGCTAAAAAATGAGAAATAATTTCACATTCAAGCATTAAAACAGCAACAGAAACAAAATTGAAACCACGAATCAAATCATCGAAGTCACTTAATAAGATAAAATATGGTTAAGAACCACAATCACTTTCTTTACATAATAAGACTAATCTCAATATCTCAATAAACAACAATAATCAAAACATTAAAAACTTGAAAACAAAAGTTAGTGTGTGTTTGAAAACAAAAAGTAAACCAAGTAACCATAAAACCTCAGAATCCAAGCTTGGTTCGACGCCAATGACGACGCTTAGCATTATACCTAAAATTATGAAAATCAAAACAACATACATAAGAAACAAACTAAACATGATTTACATTATACAAAACAAACGTTATTGCTGTTGTTGTTGTTGTTAAGAGAGAAAATTGACCGTATTTTGTTATCTGTTCTCATGCGGATCCAAGTAGGGATGGGTCTGTTTTGCCTCATCTTCTTCCCGAGCTTCTTCTTGATTACGAATGTCTTGTGTGAAGGCTGTAATTAGATTAATCAGAAATTGAATTGTGAAATGAAAAAATGAAAAGTGAGAATTAGAGAGAAAAGTGATTACCATTTTGGCAGCGTCTTCGGACTTCGACCGCGTTTGTTTGGAGAAGAAAGGTTTACTAATGCCAATGCCGAACCCTAGTTGCTCACGACAGTTATAAATAGGCTATTTCGAGCTGGGCTTTGTCAAATCTGAGTCTGATTTGTCAAAAAATCGAAAGCCCGAGTTATTCATTAGTCTGTTTAAAAATTTATTTTAAATAAACATATTTAAATAAATAATTGTATTTATCATTTAAGTATTATTTAAGTATTAAGTATACTCTTGTCAAAAAAAAAAGTATTAAGTATACTAATGAATTAATTAACCAATTAGATTAAACTTACTTTTGATATTTAACATGATATTTTAAAAAATTTGATTGACGTCATATTTCAATTTTAGTTTATAATAATACATCTATATATATGAAAAATTAATGTAGATTAATAAACTTAAACTAATGAAAAAGTTAATAGATTTATAATTTAATCAACGTATAATAACAATAATAATAATAATCGATGTAAAAATATTATATATTCATATTTATTTAAATAGATCGGCCTAAAAAACTTAAAAGGTTTTTCTAATGGTTCGGAGTCTGTACTTTTTAGTTAAATGGACTTATAAAAAAAATATTGGCATGCTATATTTAAAGAATTAGGTCGTCTTGACCTGAGTCTGTGTAGACTAAATCGTCAACCCCTATAAGTGAGTCTGGCCTATTCGCAAGGCTATTGCTCACTCAAGCTCCTTTTATGCCTTGCATTTTTACTAGGCATGGCAATGGGGAGGATCGATGACGGATTTTGCCATCTCCAAACTCATAAACTTCGGGTATCCCCAAACCCGTCTCAATTCTTAACGGGATGAAAACTAAAACCTCAAACTTATACCCAACTAGGTTCGGATATTTCGTGTGGTTTGGGTATCCCCATTCCATTCTACCTTCATATGAATTTGAGTTGCACTTTGTTGTTTTTTTATTAAAAAATAGTTAAAAGTGGAAAATTATTTTGTTTCAACAATATTTATACATAGAAAATAAATAGAGAAAATAAATTGATTAATACTCAACTTAAAAATATGAATGTCGTAATCTAAAAAAATAAAATAAAATATGAATGCAATTTAGAGTTTGTTTAAGGGTTTCTAATTTATAAATGATAAAATGTAATTCGATATAAGTGGGGCGGGTTCTGGGACAGATTCGGGGTGGGGATCAATATCCCCACTATCCGCCCAAACCCAAACTTTTAAAATCGAAGAAAATCCAAACCCAGTCAACTCAAGTTTTTTTTCGTGAAAAATCGGAGAGGGACAGACGGACACACACGGATATGAATTATTTTGCCATGTCCAACTTTTACTGTTACTTTGGTTATTTTACTGTTACTACAGTCATATGGAAAAATTAATGATGTCAAGAAGAAGAAAAAAAAGGCATGACCAAAACGGCCGGCTCATTGGACATATATTTAGGCATGGCAATGGGTGCCCACGGGTGCGGGTTTGATACTCTTCAAACCCACACCCATAATTTCAGGTGCACCCAAATCCAAAGACTGTTTGGGTGGTAAAATAAAACCCATTGGTTTTGGGTCTGGTTTTGGGTTTTTTTCACCCAAACCCACAGTTTGATCATGCAGAATTAAAATTCTCAAGTTTTTTCATCCAAACCCAAACTCACATTCAAATTTGATAAAATGCAAATTGCATCAAAAAAATAAAAAACATAGTTTGCAATACAATATCATAGTTTAGCACACTTTTTCCCAATACAATAACATAGTTTAACACATTTTATTCACAACCACAATACATAACAACACAGTATAAAAAAAAAAGTTACACACACGCATATATATATATATATATAGGGAGCATATCTAGTGAGAAAGAGTGTCTTATATGAGAGTGAGAGGGCTAATTGTCAGCCCTTAGATTAAAAGAAACAGTTTAGATTAAAACATCCCACAAAATTAATCATGCGTCTTTGTTCCAACTATTCATCTTCTTCAAAACAAACAATGCTCAGATGTTCTCTTTCTGTTCTTCAATCACGCCAAGCTAATCATCTTCAACAATGATTGTGATGACAAGACCAAAATTAGTAACAAAAAAAAGAAGAAAACTAATAATGAACTTAAAAACAAAACACCATGTACATATAATTGCAATTTGCAACCAACTATACAGATGCACAACCAGAGAATATGAAAAGGCTTATTTCAAAAGAGGAAAAGAATAGAAGATAGGAAAATGGAGAAATCCATCACATAGATAGAGAAAGAAGTAGGGACTGAAATAGATTGATCTGAGTAAGAAAAATTGAGATCTGACACACCATGGTAGTGGCTAATAGAAGCAGATATGGGTTAGAGTTAGACAATAGGGAAATAGATCTAGAGGCGGCGGCCATAGTGGTCGAGGGAATGGCGAGTTTCATGAATGCAGCGGCAGCCGTAGGCGGTGCGATGGTATCGAGGTTTTATCACGTAAAACGTAAATTTTTCTACCAATTTTACCAAGGCACAAGCCAACAAAGGTGGGAGGGGTAACAATGCTATATAAGTCATGTTCGTTTGATTATCTTGCATAATGATAGCAATTTCCATTGTCATCGTTAATGGTGTGGGTGGGAGAAGAGGAAAGTCATCTTTCCGATGGCTGCTTGTACAAAAGAAGTGAACAAATTTGGTGAGGAGACATACCACATTAAATTTTTAAATTCAGCCGTGTGTTTTGATCTAAAGGTTGACAAGTCTTCCTCTCACTCTCATATAAGATAAGTTTTTTCACTTGATACATCCTCTATATATATATATATATATATATATATATATGAGAGAATATTTTGGTAATTTAACATATAAATGGGCGGGTGTATGAGTTTCGGGTGTGGGTTTCGTACTACCCAAACCCACACCCATAATTTCGGGTGCCACCCAAACCCAAACCCGGTTAACTCGGGTTTCACCCGTTGACTTGGGTTTGAGTTCGGGTGGGTCTATCGGGTTTGGGTGAAATTGCCATCCCTACATATATTTTTGAGTGGGCTATTGTTTACGATATATTTTAGAGAGAATTGTTGTTTTTCGTGTACCCTACTAATGCTTACATCCTTCACATTTTTTGTGATTGAAAATATTAAGAAAAAAACACATTTAACTATCTAGAGTGTAAACTTCAATACAATTCGTTATTTAAAATGAGAATTCAAATACTATTCGCTACGTAGAGTGCAAATTCAAACATCATTCACTATTTATAATATGAATTCAAACATAGTTTGCTACTTAGATTGTGAACTCAGTTTGCACACATTAACCAATAAATCTTATAAAACTTTTTTTTTTATTGAAACATGTTTGTACCTTATAATTTTATAGATTGAATTTTATTTTTATTTTTCAATCAAACCCTCTTACAGTGTCTAATTAAAAAACTGAGGAGTGAACGATAATTCACACTTTAACTTATAAAATGTGTTACGTTAAAAATTGTTCCATGAGGTGAGAGAAAAGTGAAAAAACAAAAAAAATAACTTTTATTAAGTTCGCATCCTATGATGCGAACTTTTTTTTTTTTTTTTTCTCAATTCACTAAGTATTCGGTGAACGTTGTTTTCCAAGTTTAAACACCCACTTTCTAATTAGCATGGGCTATTGTTTACAATATATTTTAGAGAGAATTGTTTTTCGTGTTAGCGTTCTTTCTTGAAACTTATGTTGCTGCTCATTGATATATCAAATAGTTTTCTTTAGCTTATTCTACTCATGTTAGTGTTATTACTGTCTATATAATTTTGTTGCATATTAAAAAATGTTATTGGCCATATTTTTCCCAATTTTATTCAAGCTGAGAACTGAAGCTTGTTTATGTTTTTTTCTTTCAATTTCCCTTCTTTTTTGTAAATTGATTGATAATTTAGTGGTTTCGTGAGAATAACTTAGTTAGTAAACAAATTGACAATTTAGTGCATGTTTATATACACGATCACAGCCCCAAAGGCGAATAGAATCTTCAATTTGAAACTTAACAAAACTTTCGGTCAAACACCATTTGAATGCGATGTTATGTAGAACACAAAACCAAACAAGCACTTGGTGTGAAAAAACAAAATTAGTCTCCACCCATTGAGTTAAGCATTATCGTTCAATTATGTGATTTTGATCTCAATTTAGTTGAATTTCCCTAACGATATGACTATCAAATTATACTAGACGGTAAGCAATAGAAGATAAAGAGTAAAAGACATAAAAGATATATACATATTATAGTTTGTATTTTTTTTTCAAGTAGTTTGTATTTTTATATTCTAATAACATAAGTGCAATTATTTTTTATAATAAAAAACGGATAAAACAGTTCTTTATTTTATGTTCTAAGCATAATTCATTTCCACAAGTGATGTTTGTAATGTGCATAAATTTTTTTTTTTTAAAAATAAATTATATACATATAAACGGATAATAAGTTGCGCCGCTAAACTTTTTAAATGGCAAATCAATCCTTTTAAAAATCACATTTTTTTTAAAAAAAATCACATCTTAAAAGGTGAAATAAATTCATTTTTAGTTCTTAAAATCAATTGACTCTTAGGGTCCGTTTGGAATAGAGGAAAGAAAATGGAAGGAAGGAAAATTACGGAAACCGATGAATAAATATAGACTAATTTTAGTCTACATTTATTCATCGGTTTCCGTAATTTTCCTTCCTTTTATTTTTTTTCCTCTGTTCCAAACGGACCCTTAGCTTGGTTCACGTGAACAACTATTGTTATATAATTTTCTTTATACTTAATTTATAACACAATTTTGACGTGAATAGACTTTTTTTGTTTTGTTTTTGAGAGTTGTCTAATTGAATAGAGTTAAGTATTACAAGCAGGGACGGAGGCACGTTGAAGAGAGTGGGGGCACCGGCCTGCACAAAATTTTTGAGGATTTTCTTATATATGTTTATATACTAGTACATATAATATGTCTTGAAACTATATCAAACTTGGCACACATTTATTTATCATCCAATAGAATCTTGTTATGTTAGTCTAAAGATGTACTCCACTCCACCAGGTACCAACTACACTCATCAACGTGATACATTTTTTTCAAAATACAATTTTAAAGATTCTTTTATTAAAACAAACAACAAGTTAAGAACTAGTTATGGATTGCCATTTGTTGCTCGTTTATTTTTTACTTAGGTTTAATTATTTTGGATATATACAACAATTTAACAACCAAAAATTTTTTAAATAGCATCTAATGTAACACTGGTTAAAGAACTAAATATGATCAAGTTGTTTGCCAAAAAAAAAATGATCAAGTTATCTTAAAATTTGTGTAGTCAACCTGTTAAAAATATAAATAATGTTATTTTTTATATATTTTTTGGAGTGAGATTTTTTTATATCAAATAGCTCAATGGCTAGAATTTCACCCCTTTAAAGTGCATATATAATATATCGGGGTATTCAAAGTTCGAACTCCATCACTTACATACTACAATGTTCTTACCAATTGAACTATGTTCAAGCTGGTAGAGAAATTTTTATGTTTTCTTTGTAGCCTAGTGCTAGAATTCAACTCTTAAGGTGACTAAGTGGAGTGTCCGAGGTTCGAACCTTTACTTCCGCATTGAAAATGTGATGTCCCTACTACTTAAGTTATGCTTAAGGAGACAAAGATCGAGATGTTTTTATTGATATTGAAAATGAGAAAATAATTCAATATTACAAGTTGACCATGGTACTATTTCTTAGCATTTCTTTTAGAACATTCATTCATCTTTATTGTTAAATATAAGACTTTATTTTATTTGGGCAAACTATATGACTTTATTAATTTTTTTTATATAAACAGGGCCTAAGCCTAATTAAATAATTTTTTTTATAAAAAAAAAAAGATAAAGAAGATTAAATTAGTTTGGTAATATTTTTATACAGTGTTTTTTAGTCAAACATCGCCGTAAACCAATTTCTGACGGATTGATCCATCAAACATAAGGAGAAATCCGCCAGTGCAACATTGCCATAAACCACTTTTCTCCTCTCGTATGTCAACCATCCGTCGACACCGCACCTCCACAACATAAGTAATATCTACTTATCCTCTTTCTGACTTTGTGATTCTAAATTACGATCAAATGAGAAAAAATTGAGCTGGGAAAAGGAAAAACTTTATGTTATCTTCCACAGATAACAAATGTTAGTAATATATCACTTGTAGAGTGAAAGTGAAATATTTGTTTCAACAAATCAACACAGTAAAACTATCTTTTGTCATTTTTGCATGTCTCTTTTGAAGAAGTAGTAGTAACTTTAATAATAATAATAATTAAGTGTGATAACTTCTTGTTATTATAGAATGAAATATAATGGCTTTATATAAGCCTTACACTTTCAATACAAACCATAGATAATAATAAGGAATAAAACTATAATAACCACTAAAACTTATTCAACTTATCCTATTATTGGACTTAGCTAATTTATCATTACTATTTATAATAAACACTAACTTTTAGTAAATATGCCAACAAATTCCTCCCCTTAAACTGAAATGCTCATTGAGCATACAGTTTAATTTTCAAGTGGTTGTACTCCCAGTAAGTTCCTAAGTTTCACAAACTGATCCAGTTTCAATGACTTTGTCATAATGTCTGCAATTTGTTCTTGTGTTCCACAGAAAACCAACTTTACCACTCCTTGATTTGAAAGATCACGTAAATAATGATATCTAACATCAATGTGTTTAGTCCTTCGATGCATCACAGGGTTTTTAGAGAGTTTGATTGATGAACTGTTGTCACAATGAATATCAATACATTCACAATTTTCATCTCTAATTTGTTCAAGAACCCCTATCATCCAAACACAGTGACAAGCACATGAGGTTGCCGCCACATATTCAGCTTCAGTAGAGGATAAGGTAACGATGTCTTGCTTCTTCGAACTCCAGCAAACTGCTGCCTCACTTAGTAGAAACACATACCCTGAAGTACTCTTTCTGTCGTCTACATCTCTTGCATAATCACTGTCAGTATATGCCAAAAGCTTCGAGGCAGACATTCTTCTATAAAATAAACCAAAATCCAAAGTACCTTTTAAGTATCTCAAGACTCTTTTAGCAATCTGCATGTGTTCCTCCTTTGGATTAGCCATGTAACGTGAAATCAAACACACTACATACATCATATCTGGGCGTGTAGCTGTAAGATACATTAGACTACCTACCAATTGCTTGTACATAGTTGAATCAACATTTTCTCCACCTTCTCTTGACAACACAGTTCCAGGAACTATTGGATTTTTGACAGAGTTACAATTCCACATATTGAATCTTTCAAAAACTTCTCTTGCATATTTCTTTTGGCATAAGTGAATTCCATTTGCATTTTGACTTACTTCAACTCCAAGGAAGAACCTCATTTTACCAAGGTCTGTCATCTCAAACTCTTTCATCATGGACTGCTTAAATATTGCACACAGTTCTTCATTATTCCCAGTATATATCAAGTCATCAACATAAATACTTACCATGATTACTTTTTCCTCTCTTCTCTTAATGAATAAAGTATGGTCATGTTTACTCTTTGTAAATCCTTCTCGTTGGAAGTAACTATCGATTCTGCTAAACCATGTTCTTGGCGCCTGCTTTAGGCCATATAAGGCTTTGTTCAGCTTATATACCTTTTCTTCCTCCCCGCGTTTAATGAAGCCCTCAGGTTGATCCACATATACCTCTTCCTTCAATTCTCCATATAAGAATGCACTTTTCACATCCAACTGGTACACATTCCATCCTTTTTGTGCTGCCACCGCCAATAAAATTCGAATTGTGTCCCATCGTGCAACGGGAGCATATACTTCATTATAGTCTACCCCTTCTGTCTGTGTATAACCTTTTGCAACAAGTCGAGCTTTGTACTTATCGACCTTGCCTTCTTCATTCAATTTGGTTTTGTAAATCCATTTCACTCCAATTTTCTTAGCTTGTGTTGGTAGATTCACTAACTCCCATGTTTTATTCTTCTCGATGGCATCTATTTCACGTTTCATGGCTTCTATCCATTTTACATCATTCATAGCTTCCTTATAATTTGTGGGATCATCATTGGACATGAATAAAACCATTCCGACCTCTTGTTCTTCTTCAGAGAGACCCTCACCACTTTCATAATCTTGCAGCCTACTAGGTGGTCTTCTCTCTCTTATTGGTCGTTCCTTATGTTGCTGCTCTTCATGTTGTCGTTCCTCATTTTGTAATGTATACTCATGGTTTCCAGTATTACTCACATCTTTTTCTATATCTAATTCTTCATCAGAATCCTCCACATCACTACCATCGTCACCCCAATCAAGAGTAATTTTTCCTTCTTCTGAATTTACGTTCCAATTCCATTTTTCTCCTTCTTCAAATATGACATCCCTGCTTACTGTGATTTTCTTTAATATTGGATCATACAACCGGTAAGCCTTTGATTCGTCACTCACTCCAATTAAGATACATTTACGACTTCTATCATCAAGTTTAGTTCTCTTCTGCTCAGGTATATGTACATGTGCAATGGATCCAAACACCCTAAAATAGTCAACTCTAGGTTTCAGTCCACTCCATCTTTCTTCTGGTACCATTTCCTTTACTGCTTTGGTAAGGCTTCTGTTAATCACATGATTTGTCCACTTCGCAGCTTCTGCCCATAAGGTCTTTGGCATCTCTTTCTCAGTAAGCAAACAGCGCACCATATTCATAATTGTTCGATTTCTTCGTTCGGCTACCCCATTTTGTTGTGGTGTGAAAGCAGCTGTTAATTGCCGTTTAATTCCATTCTCTAGGCAGAACTGATTGAACTTGTTTGAGGTGAATTCTCCTCCCCTGTCTGTTCGTAAACAACATATATGTTTCTGAGCTTCTTTCTCAACTAGATTCTTGAAGCATTTGAATATCTCAAATGTTTCACCTTTTACTGCAAGGAAATGAATCCAGGTTTTGCGAGAGTAGTCATCTACAAACACTAGCAAATACCTCTTACCACTATGAGAGATTGGAGTGATTGGACCACGCAGATCTGCATGCACCAATTCTTTTATCATTATTACCAGACGTCTTTCTTGAAGTTGGCCTATACTTAACAAATTGTTGGTTAAGTCAGGTACAAAGTAAACATCACTCACAGTTAGAACGATTCCATTCACTTCAAACCTAACACTTCCTTTTCCCATTACAGACATTCTTAAGTTGTTTCCCAATCTAACAGTACAGCTGAAATTTTCATCTAGTTCTACAAACCACCTTTTATTCCCTATCATGTGATTTGAGCAACCAGATTCAAGAAACCATATCCCTTTGTCTTTAATATCTTGAACTTCGGCATATGCCATTAGGAGTAACTCCTCTTCCTCGTCAAACTCGGCATAGTTTGCTTCTTTTTCTATACTTGAACATTCAAATTGGTAGTGTCCTGGTTTTTGACACCGATAACATATAATAGCACTCCTATTTACAAATGGTCTTGCTCTTCCTCGTCCCCTAACATAGCTGTTACCTCCTCTTTGAAAATTGCTTCTTCCTCTCCCACGGCCATAACGCGTGCCATGCTCAACTTGCAGAACTTGTTCTTCACTCCGCTTCTCTCTTACCTTTTGTTCATGAACAAGTAGTGAACTTTGTAACTCATCCACAGTTAGGAGATCAATGTCCTTAGACTCTTCAATTGAGCATACAACAAAGTTGAAGTTTTCTGTCAAGGATCTAAGTATCTTCTCAACGATTTTCACATCGTTCATATTCTCTCCGCAATTACTCATGTCATTTACTGTTTCCATTACTCTTCCAAAATAATCATTCACTGATTCTCCTGTCTTCATCTCTAAGGTTTCGAATGTTCGTCGAAGCCTCTGCATCTGCGCACGTTTTACCCTAGTGCTTCCCTTGTACTTGGATTTCATGGATTCCCACATTTATTTAGCTGTTTCTTTATGGGTAATAGTTTTTAAGATGGATTTGTCAATGGCCTGAAATAGATAGTTCTTTGCTTTTAGATCTTTGAGTTTTTCTTCATCCAATGCCTTTTGTTGTGCTGTAGTTATCTCTTCATTCTCCTTTGGTTCCTTTATTCCAGATTCAATAACACTCCAGTACTCCTTTGATCGAAGTAGATTCTCCATGATCAAACTCCAATGATCATAGTCTCCATCAAACTTGGGCACACTTGGTGCGGTGAAATTGCTCGATTTAGCCATTTCACGTCTTTCCGTCACTCTAGTGTTTTTCCTCTCACACACTCTTGTTTACTCACTATATCAGGCCCCGTGATGGAGCTCTGATACCAAATGAAGAAGTAGTAGTAACTTTAATAATAATAATTAAGTGTGATAACTTCTTGTTATTACAGAATGAAATATAATGACTTTATATAAGCCTTACACTTTCAATACAAACCATAGATAATAATAAGGAATAAAACTATAATAACCATTAAAACTTATTCAACTTATCCTATTATTGGACTTAGCTAATTTATCATTACTATTTATAATAAACACTAACTTTTAGTAAATATGCCAACATCTTTCTCATTTATTTATTACACATGATTTATAATTTATTAGAATTTTGAATGAATACCATGGTAAAAAAAACCGGACCGGACCGGCCGGTTCAACCGGTTCACCCGGGAACCGGACCAGCTTCCGGTCCATAAAGGCTTAAAAACCGTATGGTCAGAAAACCGGGAAAGAAACCGTTAAACCGGTTGAAAACCGGAAAAACCGCGGTTCCATAGTTGAACCGTTTTTCCAAAAAAAAATTTCAAAAACGGAGATCTATCTATTCTTTTATATTTTTTCATCGCTAGAAGTATGAGAAAAGGGTTGTTGTGTCTGTTCTGTCTACGAAATTTGTTGGAATGGAACAATAAATCAACAAACAAACCAGCACCTCATCGAACAAAAAATGGAAAACAAAGAAGAAGATATATGTTGCTATTCCATGATAAAGAAATGAAGAATTGGAAGAGAAAACTAATAATGAAGAAGATAGAGAATAAAAATGAGGTTGCCTGAGAGGACTTTTCATGAGAGATTGAAATACAGTGGCGGCTAGTACTCATGTATCAATTTTAGGGTTTTAAAGTTACTTGAATAAATGGGCTTGGGTCTTGGGCTAAAAACAAAACTTCTAAAAACAATGTTTTTTTTAGACACACTAAAAGCTTGTTTTTCATAGCACTAAAAACATAACTTATCATGTGGAAAATTTGTAAAAAAGAAATATAGACTAAAAAGTTAAAATCATACAGAATGAGTAAATAAATTTTTAACATTTTATTTTTATTAATAGTTTGAAATTTCAATATTGTGTAAATAATTTTTTATTATAATTATATATATAAAATTAAAAACGGTCCGACCCCGGTTGGACCTTTGAACCTTAAACCCATAAGCACGCCGGTTCAACGTTCGATCCGATTTTGATTACCTTGATGAATACACATGATTTATAAAAAAAAAAAGTCACTTTAAGAAAATATTTTGTACTAAATTATAAATCGTTTTACATTATCAATGAAATATTTAATATTATTTTCTATTATACCCTTAACTATTTATTTATATATTTTTTTTCAATTCTTTAATTTATGTTTTACATATCATTATGAAAGACAATTTTGCAAACTAACTCATAATTTTTCTTTTCTGTACAACATTAATTATATTTGTTAATTTATGTAATACGATCAAAACAACTTATATTTTGTTACGGAGAGAGGAATTCACTGCGCTGAACATGATTTTTTTTTTTTTTTGGAATTTCTAATTTTTTTTTTAGCAAAATCACTAAATAAGTCTATAATTTATTTGTTTTGAATGAATGAATAAGATTAAAAACTGAAAATAAGTGTATCACGGAATTGACCATTACTATCAGATGTGAAAACTGAAAACGTAACGCAAATTGAATGAAACTTTTTCTTAGTAGAAAGTCACACAAAAGGGTATTAATGTCTCTTGATAATCTTCAATTTTAATTTATTTAACTTTATAAAAAATAATTAAAAAAATATTAGAGCAATTGCACTCAGCAAAGGGAAAGAAGAAAAAAGTGAAAGAGAGAGAGAACCACCCACTTTCACTGATCCTCACAAACCGGCATAATCCATTTCAACCCAAATCTTAACTAACATCAATCCATCGATACGAGGTTTATGTTTATCTCTTCACTTATCAAATCTTGTGTTTAAGGTTTGTGATCTTTGCTTTCACTTGTATACTATGTTTTTCAATGCAGTTGTTCACTTTTTTGTCTCAAAGTTCGGTTTTTTTTGTTTGTTCTTAACTGGGTCTTTGTTTTTTTCTTCTGGGTCATGTTCAATTTTGGTTTTCTAGGTGTTTTTATTTGATTTTGTAGGTGAATACTCTTTATTTTGAATTGGTCAACTTGATCATTTTTATTCAGTACTGAAAATTGGGTTTTTTATATTATTTTTGGGGGAAAATTGGATATTGGAGGAAAGATTATTGAAGTTTATTGAGTTGTTATTGTGTTGTAAGTTCATTTTTTTTTATTGATGGATTGTTTAATTTGAATTACTCATTTTGTTATTAGTTAATTATGTGTTCATTGTTAATATGTGATTGTTTTGTCTTATTTTGATGTTGTGTTTTGTGCTATATTAGATGTAGATAGTGTTCTTGTCATTATTTTTATAAAATTTCATATTTGGATGATATGTTTGATTGTAGAATTTAACTGATGAGATATCTTAGATGCTATTATGAACTTATGCGACCCTCTCTTTGTGTTTGTGTATCAATTTATTGGTTAGTCGATCGGTATTTGGGCTTCTGTTGACCTCTGTTAACTGTGAGTTTTTATATGTATTATAGTAATCTAATCGAGGAACAAGAAAATGTAGATATCTTTTGTAGAGTTTAATTTTCATCCACTGTCAGTGTAAAAGATTTTACACTTGTAGCACATCGCAACCAATCATGTGTGTGATTTTGGAAATGGTTATGAAAGAAGTCAACATTTTTGATGATGTGACCATTATGATTAATTGACGGTTTAAAAACTCATTACACTAACGGTGTATATGTATTAAACAAATAATTTGTATTCCTTAGTACGTAAAGAGAGTAGAATGATTTTCTGAAAATATAATTTTTTGTTGTTGTTGGGTCATGTAGCCTAGTGACTAGAGTTTCACCCCTTAGGTAGTTAGGTGAATAAGTGGAGAATCACGGATTCGAACTCCAACCCCTGCATATTGCAATATCCCTACCAACTGAATTACGGGGACAATATTCTGAAAGTATAGTCATGATGTATGGAAGTAACATTAAATCCAAATGGTTTTTATGTGTTGTTTGTAGTTACACTCAAATGTTCGAAGTTATTTGAATTCTGAAGTACTAATTTTTCTTTTTATTTCTTATTCTTTCAGGTTTGTTGCTAAAACTCAGTACAAAGTTTGAGTTATACATTTCCAAGTTTTCATTGACATTCTGTTGAGTAATAAAGACCATGCCATTGACTTAGCACAATTACTAGTTTGCTATACGGGGCCTCTTAACGATTCCATGTCTTGTGATAGTAATAATCGAGTTAGTGTAAACAACATGGAGGATGTTCAATTGAATATCGACTGGGACGATATTGTTTGTCCAATATGCTTGGATATTCCTCATAATAGTGTGCTCCTTCAGTGTTCATCTTATGATAAAGGGTGTCGTGCTTTAGTATGTGATACAAATCAACTGCATTCAAATTGCTTGGATCGTTTTAAAACTGCTTGTGGCGCGCCATCCTCTCCAGTGTCTGATGCAACTTCGGTTGAAAATAGCGAGCCTGTGGCACCGGAAGATGGTCAATGCAATCTAACTTGCCCATTGTGTAGAGGTCAGGTATCTGGGTGGATTGTCGTCGATAAAGCTCGGACGCACCTTGATGAGAAGAAGCGTTGTTGCGATGAGGTGAAATGTAAATTTATGGGAAGTTACTTGGAGCTACAGAATCATGCTCAACTTGAACACCCTCACGCATGTCCATCGAAAATTGACCCCGCTCGTTTGCTCGATTGGGAGAACTTTCAGCAATCCTCTGAGATTATCGATGTTTTGAGCACTATCCATTCGGAAATTCCGCGGGGGATGGTTTTGGGAGATTATGTGATTGAATATGGAGATGATGATGGTAGAGATGAGTACGACGACTTCCCTGGAGACGACGGAAACTGGTGGACCTCTTGTATATTGTATCAGGTCTTCGACAACTTCAGAAGTTCTAGAAATAGAAGAAGGAGAAGAAACAATGATGCACAGAGGGCTAATCGTCGTTTAAGTTATGACACTTCAAATTCTGATGAAGGCTCTATAGCATCTGGGGATTATGGTGATGTTTTCGTAGACGATATTCCGTTCGAGGTTGTTAACACAAGTAACTCCTCAAGGCGTAACAGTAATTATCGCAGGTGCATAGACTTTTTCTTCTTTATTCACTTTTCTGTATTGTAATATACTAATATTACGTTTTTTTACATCGCATGTCTTTACTTTGAGTTGTTAAGGTCTGACAATTTATAAGTTTAAGAATTTTTATGCAGAACATTTTCATTGTTTCTATTGATACTATGATAAAAAAGTTTTAGAACTAATAAAGCTGAATTTTTTCTGAAGCTTTCCCAAAAAAGATCATAAGCTAATTTTCAACATTTTTGCAAGAATTTAGATGTTTTTACAATATATATGAATAGGATAGAGTCATATAGAAGACATAGATGATATGTTTCGAGGGAGGTTGAGTGATTTTGAGATGATATGATTGATTTATTATTTTGATGATTTTATTCACAGATCACGGAGACATCAGTCCCGTTTTCATGACATGTAGGTATGTGTTGGCTGCCTAATGATCACTATTTTGTTATGGTATAAAGAGAAATGATATTTTGACACTTAAAATTGACATCAATTTGGATGGTTAACGTAGTTCAAACGTGTATAATCATGTTCAGTGGATGATTTATGATTATAACAAAGTGACGCAACTCATTAACCATCAACTGAACACAATTAACCGCGAATTTGAATTATCATTAACCACAAATTTTCAGGTATCCAAATTGTGTTAAAATATACACTATTTTCAGGTATTCAAATATATTATGATATTCATTATCCATGATTTTGTGTTCAACTATGCACTTGAAAATTGTGGTCAATGACTTTCAAAATCGTGGTTAAATGTATTCAGTAGTCGATTAATGAGTTGCAACACCTTGTTATATTCATTAACCATCAATTGAATGTAATTAACCATATATTTGAACTGCCTTGACCATCCAATTTTATGTCAAAATTGATGTTTTTGGTGTTGTGGTTTTCTTGTTCCATTACCTTTCAATTACTTATTATTGTATAGGTTCGCATGCAACATGAATGGTCGAAGAAGAGCAGATTGAGGAATGGAGAAGTAACAAGACACCTTATTCATGCAAAATTTACTACATCTTGCTCAACTATTGCACTTCCAATGAGATGTGTTGATTGGAAGACTTTATGAACTTGACTGTTCCATTTTGTCACATACTCGCTTTCTTTACTTTTATGATTAGTTTTAAAATCAGATTCACTTATCAAATCTAAGTGAAGAAAGTATGCTGGCAATTTGTTTGCCCTTTTATTTACTCATGGGCAACCTCATTACAAGAATTGTGCTGCATACTTATGCAATAATGATTATTTTAACATCTTATTTTCAAGTACATATTATTAACTGGTTGTGGTATGATAAAATAGGTCTAATGCATGCTTTTTATGATCATTGTGTGTGTATGATTCTTACTTTTGTAAGGATTGGCTCAACTTGAAGAGTTATGCATCTTCACTATGTCCAGAAAAACAGCTATCAAAATTATGCATCGGTTAGAAGAGTTAACAGAATTTTGATGACTATTATTTAGCTGAGCAATGCATTTGATAAGGTAAAATCTGTTTATAAAAACTATAGACAGCGTAGACTTATTGGATAACAGTTTTTTCTCACGGACTTGTAACATTTTTACTTCACTTCAAGTAGCGTATAAGTTTATAGTATATCATATTTTCGGAAATAAAGATTGCCTCTGGTGAAAAGTATCATGTTTTTCTCACGTGGGACGATCCACACTTTTAAAAAAATTTCCAGGTCTTTCCCCTTTTATTTTCCTACGTTCTAGATTTCACTGGACTCTCCGGTTAGTGACAGGAGAGAATTCAGACCCGCATTTTCTCTCATTTTTACCATTATAATTTTTATTTTTATTTTGTTCGATTATAATATTAATTGAACAAATTTTATTAATTAAAAACATTTTTTTATGTATTTTATATTTATGAGTTAGTTCAATTGTAAATATTATCAAAGGGAAACCACAGTAAGCTCCCTTGACTTGAGGTGTTCTCTAAAAACATAAACACCCATTCTAGTTTTCGCAAGACACTCGCATCCTCTCTCTTTCACACCGATGAAGAAAAAACCTAAAATTCCTTATGCTGTTGAAGAAAGGGCCAAAAAATCCTTAATAGTTTTTACCGTAATTTTCTTGTTTGCCGGTTGTTGAGTTTTAGAATCCGGTGAAATATTGTGTTCTTGGAGTTTGAATGTTTAGAGATAAAGAAGGCTAATAAGGACAGGGCAAAGGGACAATGGATCTCTTTTTTTATCCTTCCTTAAAGACAAGGTAGTTCTTTTACCTTCCATTGTTTGTGATGTTGTTGGACACCGGAAAATGGAAACGAAAGAAGAATGTTCATCACTTACAGCATACCATTCGTTCTTTCTATTTTGTTGAGAGAGTGGAAGATGTTTCAGCACAATTGAAAAGAGCTTATGAGAAACAAATTCAACTAATTTAGCTATTATTCGTAATCTGCTAGTTTTTCTGCTATTCGTGATTTTTTATCAAACAAAGTCTGTTAGGAAATAAATTTTCTCATCTCTTTCTCAATATGTATTTTATATTTTCAGCACTCTAATTCTAATAAACAAAGTCTGTTTGGATGAGTACATTCTATTAAAATATATTGGAATTTTAGCACAAATACTTGTAGGAGTGTCTTATAATTGAGCTTATAGAATAGAAGTGTGAACATATTGGTCCAAAAAGTCAAAGACAATTTGGTTATGCGGTGGTAAGAATTGATTTTGATAGAATTGATTATGGGCAAAATTGATTTTAAGTTAAAGTGATTTATGTTTGGATATATTCATGCAAAAGTGAGTTTAACGAAAAATTTGAAGGTAAAAATCAATTATAGAATCAGAAGCTACGATTTCTAGCTTCAAGTAAAATCAATTCTGGAGGCAGAATCAATTCTACTTTTGAGAAACCAAACAAGTCAGAATCAATTCTACACGTCCAGAATCAATTCTGGCTACTCTAGAATTGAAACCAATCATACACTAATAGTCTATTTTCTTTGTCATCTCATTCTACAGCAAAAATGTTTGAACTCAATCACTCAGGAACATTGTTAAAACCAATTATAACTCATTTATGTCTCTTGTGTTTGAAACCAAAAATGTCATACAATTAGTTAGTCATAGCAAGTTCAAATCCCAGATGTATAATAAATATAAATATTGTGATTCTGGTAGCATCTATGTTGCCTAGCTACGGGTACGGTACCCGATACGGGTATCGGTACTAGTACGGAGTACGGCAATTTTAGAAAAACTACGGTACGGGTACGTCACTATAAAATTTAAAAAACATGATTTTTTTAGTGAATTACTATCATCATACTTTTAGGATTTACTTTTCTTGTCTACTTTCCTTGCTATTTTCATAAAAAACGCGAGAAATAGTTGAAATATGATTAAAAAATAAATATTTTATGTTATTTTTCCAATGATTGTACATTTTTACTATATTCACCAATCAAATCAACCAAATAAAAATGGGTACGGATCGGTACCTAAGGTACAAGTACCATACGCGTACCCGATACTTGTGCGTACCCGGTACGGGTACTTTACCATTTTAGGAGTACCCGTGCTTCATAGGGTAGCATACATCTCAGTATCTTGAATTGTTTGTCATATAAAACAGGCTTCTAACTTTCTTTACCAGTTTGGTGGCTTCATGATAACTCAACTATGGCAGGATGATTTTTGGAATGGCGTATTTTGGAACGACGATGTCCCTTTGGTTTTCTACGGATATTATCTTTACCCGAAACCGGTTTTTGATCAAGGAACGGAGACTTTTTACCGTCGCTGCTATCAATTTCACAATTATCATCAGCAGCACTACTTTCTTCTTCTTCTTCTGAGTCTGATTCACTACAATCAGCAGGCAATGAAATCACAGGCTGACTACCGGAAATAGCCAATTCTGCAGCAGCCACAGCTTCAGGTGTATGAAGATCAGCAACACCAAGCATCAAATCCTGCCAGAAACCAAAACCAAAAAATGTAATAATATAATTATAGATACGAATGTAGAAGGGTTATTACTTATTGATATCAAAAGAGAAAGAACGATGACTGACCATTTCAATAACTTCGGATTTGTTTCCAGTTAGTCCTTCAATATCATATTTCTCTGGATGGTCCTACATTTTGTTTTAGAATTGGAAATATCAGAAAATAGGGAAAAATATGCAAAAAGAAAAAATGACTACAAAGCACTAAAAACTTGTTCAATTAGAAATCAAGTTTTAACCTTTGCATCACGTTCTAGCTGTTTATTTGCTTCTGATATCACTCCTAGGAAGTCTTTAACCTTCCCTAAAACTGCATCAATAAACAAAGTATTGTAAGGTCCTAGTAACAAATTTGTAGTTCATATTTTGAACTGTCTCTATAGAATCTGGCTATATCCAAACTTAAAGAATATGCAGTGTCAATGTGAACTAGGTTTACACTGCCATCCGCTAGAGGGTTCCCATCGGATATGACTGTAAAATTAATTTACATTGATAGCAAAAAAAAAAAAGCCCGAGTTGACATATTGTTTGAAACAATTTTTTGTTAAACTATATTTAGCTACCGACCAAACTCCAGATTACCAAGGCTCTTTTACCCGAAACCGGAGGATTAACAGCAAAAAAAACCTATAGTAGTAGCTATCATCCAAAACAAATTGTGACAATTTATAGACAATTACAAGTCAATCTCTCACATACGCATTGCATTGTAGTTGTAAAGTATATAATTGTTGCAAAAAACAGAGACTCCCTCCGTCTCAAAAAGATCGAGTCAGTTTGATTAAGTGTACTTATATATTTTGCTTCGACCTTATTTTTTTACTAATAAACAAAAATAAATATTAGCATATAAGATATTGTTAGATTCATCTCAATGAATATTTTCAAAATATCAACTTTTTATAATTTTCACTATTATACGATTAAAAATATTAATCGTCAAAGTTATGCATTGACATCGTGCAGCAGTCAACTAACTCAATCTTTTTGGGACGGAGGGAGTAATAAGAAAAAGTAAGAATTTGAGAAAGTACATACATTGGGTGGGAGGAAGTGGGGTAGTGAAGGATGTTCCATGAGTGGGAATTCTATTAGTTTCAGTGTTTGTTTCTTTTTTACTATTATTATCACAAACAAGAAGAGCACTTTCTGCAAAAGCAAAAACAAAAAACTTATCAAATCATTATTGAAACAAAGAAAATATATAATAAGGATTGGAGAAAGAAAATAGAGAGACCTAAAGAAGAAAGTGGTGTAGCCTTGTGCTCGAATTGAAGAAGCTCTTTGCTCCTATCTGACATTGTTTCCGACGAACAACTCCGATTTCTGGCTAGCTTTTGCTTTGTACGGCAGTGTTTTACTCGTACAAAAGGCAAAGCGGCTATTTTAGGTTTTTAACGGTTATAATATTTTATTGTAAAAAAAAAAAAACGGTTATACTATAATCTCGTCTATATCTTTATCTTTATTGTATATAATCCAAATAAGGAGCAAACATCTTATACCCTAATTAGGAGTTGATTAAGGAGGAAAAATTGTAATTAATGCAAGTTTATAAGAATCATGCTTAGTAAATGAATCTCATAATACCTTTCCAAGAAATAAAATAAAAAAATAATAAAAAAAAAGTTCACTAACCATCAAAAAAAGAGGAAGCGTGCACCATAAAATTTATTAATTCTTCAATATAGTTTATATTTCCTAAAAAAGTGAACTTTCTATTATCACTATCTGTGTTTCACAATTTCTCTCTCCGGCTCTTTGGTTTTCTCCCTTCTTTCTCTCATCTTTTCTCTTCACTCTTTCAATATCGACCACTGTCATTTGTAATCCGCCATGTCTTTGCCGCTGCCGTCGTGGTTTGCAGGTTGTCGTTGTCCCTTAAACCTTTGAAACTTTTTTTTCTTCTGCTATTCAAATCGAATCTTTGTCTGTTGTTGCTGTGCGTTGGTATATGTTTTTGGGTTATGATTTCGATTGGGGTTCAGATCTGTATGAAAGGGTGGGGCCGAAATAGATTTGTTTTGGGATTAAATTTTCTATTTTTTATTTCATATTTTGGAGGCTTAATCTGTCTTTAAAAGTAAAAGGAAAACGAGAAGGTAAAACGAACGCAACCCTTTCTCTCTGTCTCCTCACTAACACAAAAACCAGATCCGCCGCCCCTCCCCTTCATCCAAACTTTTTTCTTTCACGATGTAGCTATACTGCCTAGTGGTGTGGTTGTAACCATGGCGTCGCATCACCTCCTCCTCTCGCCGGCGCCGTTCGTCTTTTCCGGTGAGTTTGTTTTCTTTGTGGTGGTTGTTTTGTGTTTCCTTTCTTCCTTTCGTGGTGGTCTTTTCGATTGTGGGGTTTTGCCTTCTTCTACGGTGGTTTGTTGGAAGTTGGTGGTCCTGCTCGGCGGATGGGTTTGTTCTGTTGTCGGTTGCTCGTTTCTGTTTTGGCTCGCGGTTGTTCCTCTCGTTCGCGCCGTCAGTTTGTTTGTTGGTGGTGGTGTTGTTCGTTGTGATTTGTTTGGTTTAGTGGTGGTGTTTGCAACTGGATGTTTTCTTTGGTGGCTGTTTTGTTTTCCGGTCTGTTGTTTGCGGTTTTGGGGTTTCCGGGACGGGTGCTCCATGGTGGTTTTGGAGTCTGTTGTTGGAAGGTGGTGGCGCCGGTGGAGCAACTCTGGTCACCTCCGCACCTCTGTTACTCTTTGTCTCTTCCGATGGTGGTGATTTGTTCCCAGATCTGTCGCTCGTTTTTTGTCAGATCTGGTTTTCCCTCTTTGGTGGTGGTATGGTGTTTTGGTGTTATTTGGTGTTTGGAGGTGATGCTGAGTGGTGGTGACGGCGAGAATGCAGTGTTGGTGTTGGAGGTGGTGTTGCTCCGTCTCTCTAGTGGCTATGGTGGGGACAGTGAGAAGTGGTGGCGGTGGTTGGGAGTTTGGTGACGCGTTTTGGCAGAGGTGGTGTTTGGCAGTGGTGGTGTTTGGCTGAGGTGGTGTTGGCTGAGGTTTTTCAAATAAGGAGCAACATCTTAAACCTTAATTAGGAGTTGATTAAGAAGGGAAAATTGTAATTAATGCAGATTTAGAAGAATCATGCTTAGTAAATAAATCTCATAATACCTTTCCAAGAAATAAAATAAATAAAAAAAAAAAAAAAAAAAGTTCACTAACCATCAAAAAAAGAGGAAGCGTGCAGCATAACATTTATTAATTCTTCAATATAGTTTAGATTTCCTAAAAAAGTGAACTTTCTACTATCATTATCTGTGTTTCACAATTTCTCTCTCCGGCTCTCTGGTTTTCTCCCTTCTTTCTCTCATCTTTTCTCTTCACTCTTTCAATATCGACCACTGTCATTTGTAATCCGCCATGTCTTTGCCGCTGCCGTCGTGGTTTGCAGGTTGTCGTTGTCCCTTAAACCTTTGAAACTTTTTTTTTCTTCTGCTATTCAAATCGAATCTTTGTCTGTTGTTGCTGTGCATTGGTATATGTTTTTGGGTTATGATTTCGATTAGGGTTCAGATCTGTATGAAAGGGTGGGGCCGAAATAGATTTGTTTTGGGATTAAATTTTCTGTTTTTTATTTCATATTTTGGAGGCTTAATATGTCTTTAAAAGTAAAAGGAAAACAGGAAGGTAAAACGAACGCAACCCTTTCTCTCTGTCTTCTCACTAACACAAAAACCAGATCCGCCGCCCCTCCCCTTCATCCAAACTTTTTCTTTCACGATGTAGCTATACTGCCTGGTGGTGCGGTCGTAACCATGGCGTCGCATCACCTCCTCCTCTCACCGGCACCGTTCGTCTTTTCCGGTGAGTTTGTTTTCTTTGTGGTGGTTGTTTTGTGTTTCCTTTCTTCCTTTCGTGGTGGTCTTTCCGTTTGTGGGGTTTTGCCTTCTTCTACGGTGGTTTGTTGGAAGTTGGTGGTCCTGCTTGGCGGATGGGTTTGTTCTGTTGTCAGTTGCTCGTTTCTGTTTTGGCTCGCGGTTGTTCCTCTCGTTCGCGCCGTCAGTTTGTTTGTTGGTGGCGGTGCTGTTCGTTGTGATTTGTTTGGTTTAGTTGTGGTGTTTGCAACTGGATGTTTTCTCTGGTGGCTGTTTTATTTTCCGTTCTGTTGTTTGCGGTTTTGGGGTTTCTGGGACGGTTGCTCCATGGTGGTTTTGGAGTCTGTTGTTGGAAGGTGGTGGCGCCGGTGGAGCAACTCTGGTCACCTCCGTACCTCTGTTACTCTTTGTCTCTTCCGATGGTGGTGATTTGTTCCCAGATCTGTTGCTCGTTTTTGGTCAGATCTGGTTTTCCCTCTTTGGTGGTGGTCTGATGTTTAGGTTTTTTGGTGTTATTTGGTGTTTGGAGGTGATGTTGAGTGGTGGTGACGGCGAGGATGCAGTGTTGGTGTTGGAGGTGCTCCGTCTCTCTAGTGGCTATGGTGGGGACAGTGAGAAGTGGTGGCGGTGGTTGGGAGTTTAGTGACGCGTTTTGGCAAATGTGGTGTTTGGCTGAGGTGGCTGAGGTGGTGTTGGCTGAGGTTTTTCTTGGCCTTGATATTTGTCCTGACGCGCCCGAAAGGGCGAGGTATGTAGACACTCCGTGTTGACGGATGTTGGTGTTTTATCGTACCTCCAGGACGTATTGGTGTGGAAGAGGTGTTGGACGGTTAATGCTGAGTGTGAGTGGATTCTCCCTAATACGAGAGTCTCTGACCATTTTCAAATCTGGTGAGTTTTGCATGACTTTTTGAGTCGCTGAGGGGTGTTCAAATCTGTTGAGATTTGCAGGTCTCTGATATCTGGTCGAACTCTACTGCATCAGGTGTTGACTGTCGGTTCTCTGCAGAGAAGAAAATATGGAGAAGCAAGCAAATACAAATTTTATTTTGGTTGTATCACTCGGTTTCATACGGTTGGTAGCTCTGCTTCTTCTTTTTACCTCGCCATCGGTCCATGAATATCTCGCAGTTGAGGTAATTTTCACTCATTGTTCTTATTCATGTGCAATTTATTTATTTATTCCTCTACACATATACTTTGTTATAGCATTTTTCTTATTTTGACTTCTCTACAGGTGTGCAGTCAGCAGTGTACTAGAAACATAGTATGTATATTTCCAATCTATTATATTGCCATAATCGACCCATGATATGAATTAAGGCATCAACACTATTGACAAGGTGGACTGCATTAATGTCTTACATGTATTTCCAATGATTTTGAAAGTAAAATTTTTCCGCCTATTCTCTATTTAGTGTATAATTTTTTCTCATTTTTATATATAATTAACACCAAAGAGCAAAACAACAAGAAAAAGGAGCTCTGATAGCTTGGGATTTGTTGTGATGATTGATGTTGAAAACTGTGAAGCCTTCACTGCAAAACCACCCAAAATCAAATGTGTCAAGGTTGAACCTAATGAGTGAAAGCCAATTATGATGCTGTGCTGCTGCTGCTGTAGCTTTTTTATGCTATTTCTATGGTTTATGTTTTATGGTGTATTTTGAACTTTAGATGATCATTAGTATTATGATGCATTTTGATGTTATTTTGGTTGTCTGATGAACTTGGTTTAATTAGTTTAAGTTTGTTTTGATGTAAGTCCTAGAGACAATTGTCCACTTTTGATTGTGATATTAATAAATTAATAGTTATTCTACAATTGTTAACCAATTGTCTGCAGATAAATTCTAACAAAGTCACAAACATAAATGACAAGTGTTAGGCACACTCACACAAAATCAAAAAAATTAAAGAAAAAAGTAATAAAAATAATATTAATTGATGTAACTATATTATTTTTGTTTTAAATTTTTGGATTTATGTGAGTGTGCCCAAATATATATGATTTGGGTTTGTGCCTATTTGCCTTTCTCTTGTCTGCATCAAAGCTTGGTTTCAAGAACCGCCATTGCTACCTCATTAGCCAATTGCTATATAGTAGAAAATAGTCATAATTATTGATAGTTAATGTAGCATGCACATGAATCTTGCATGTAAGCATTTGATTTTTCAGTAAATAAAATGATAGGCGTGTGCAAAAGGCTCATTAGGTGGCAATAGATATGTGATGGTTTCTAAAGCTTCTTGAAAAATTGAAAATAAAACATAGGGTGAAGATTTCCAAGTAAATGAAATCATAGGCGTGCAAGCCTATTAGTGATGTTGAAAAAAATTATGTTGAATACATGAGTTCAATTTCGAGTTTAAAATGAAGTGAACCTAACGAGCCGAACCGCCAAATTATTCGTGAACTCTAAACGAGTCGAACTCGAGCTAAAAAAAGAATTCGTGTCGAACTCGAGCCGAGTTTCGAGCCAAAATAAGAGTTCGTATCGAACTCGAGCTGAGTTTCGAGCCAAACCAATTTTTATCGAGTTGAGTTGAGCTCGGTCAGATTCGACTCTACTCGACTCATTTCAGACCCTACAATGATATATTCGTTGATTGTTTTTGGGCTATGTATATTGACATATAATAGAAACTTATTGTGGTTTTAGTGGTGTTGGAATATAATAGAAACTTAATGCGGTTTTAACGGTTCAAGGTTTTGCGGTTCGCGGTTCAATAAAAAGTCATCCAAATCAAATACAGTTTTTGCGGTTTTCGATTTGAATTAGTTCAATTTACGGTTTTACTTTTGAATTGGTTCGGATATGATTAGCCCTACCTTATACTATTGTGTTTATGTAATTTGTTTAGTAGAATATATTTTGTTTATTTTTTTTTATTGAAAATAAAGAGGAAGAAACGAAGCACGAATAAAATAAAATTACAAATAAACTACCGTTGGAAAGTAACATTCTCCCTTCATCCCATAATGTAAGAAAAAAAAAAACTGCTTTTTTTTTTTTAAATTCCAAAATGTAAGCAAAAGTACTCCTTTTTATCTGTGTTGTTACAAAAATACCCTTTTAATGATTGCTTTCCAAGCAAGCATGAATTGATTTTTATGTTTTTTTTTTCTCCTATCAAACACACCATTAAACTTTCAACTTCCAAGACACTGTACACAAAGTAGTCCTACATACTTACAGTACTCCTATAAAGGGTAGTTTACTCCCTCTACTATTTCATTGCCAATCTAAGTCTTCCTTTCCTTCTCTTCTCTGTTACACATTGAAATGGCAGCATCCAAAGGCAAGCTAGCTGCACTCTTTAGTTTCCAATAACTAATTATTACTATTGTCTTGGTTTTTAATATGACTAAGGATAATTTAAGAAACTTAATTGTTTGATTTGGTAAAATTTAAAGTTTTTTAATAAGTGTGTTTTTCTTTTCTTCCTTATGTTATGGAACGGAAGGAGTATGTGTTATCAATTATAGGTGAGAAAAAGCATTTGAATTGATCAACTTATATTAACAGAAAATTAGTTTGGTGTATTGGGCAAGTTAATTCTAGTTTTTGGGTCATTCATAAGTGACAAATAACAAGTAAAATATAGTAAAAATATCGTTAAACAAAACTAATTATGTCGTTAAACAAATTTGATCGAAGTAACTTAAACTGAATCCGACTATATCGTTAAACAAATTTGATCGAAGTTGTAAGACCACAAGTAAAAAAAACGTAAAACTATAAATAAATTTCACATTGGGTAGTAGTAACATAACTAACAAAAGCAAACTAATTTGAATTGGACTATCCTTGGAAATCATCAAGTCACTAAGTCAAATTACTATATATTAGTTAGAATATCTGCACATATATTTATCTTACTATATCAAAATTGTAAATACGTTTACGAGTGTCTTATTATTTAATGATATAAATTCACTCCTATCCCTTTCTATCCTTCTCTCTCTTTGTTATCTCTCTCTTAATGTCACTCTCTCACTTTATTAAAAAATAAAAAGATAATCATGAGAGATATAAAAAGTTAAGAAAGGGAAAATGGTAAAAAAGAATGAGAGAATCCAATTTTCTTATTTACTAGTCAATTTACTCTTTGAGTATATTTTTAGATTGTCAACTTAGTCTCTTAAAAGTATTTTTTTTATTGGTTAACCTTCTCCATAAAATTATAAGAAAAGTATCATAAGAAATGTGTTTGCAATTTTGATAAATTCAAATAATAATATGCATTTTTGTGCTATCGGTTCGGACCTAGATTCCATATGGTTAAAAATCAATGACTTGCTTTGGAGTTGTTTCTTTAATTAGGGATGACATCTAAGCCCGAACCCATGGGTCCATCTGAACCTGAACCGAGTCAACGGGCGACATTGGGTTATGATGACATCCGATATCACGGGTGCGGGTTCGGGAACACTCAAACCTGCACCCGAAATCACATCCGATTAGATGTTAAATTACCTAATTATCCCTATGTATATATAAATGTAAAATTATAATAGATGAGCATCAATTATTCTAGGTGTTGTACATAATTTTATTTATAATTTTACAATCTTTTTGTTGTCAAATTTTTTTTTGAATGCTGGAATCTTTTCATGAAAAGGAAAAAGGACAATGAAATCAGACAGATTCAAACAAGTAATTAATTTTGCATATTCTTACTGCGGGCTCGAGTTTAGATGGAAAAACCCAAACCAAATTTGGATTTTGATTCATATGGTAGTTTCGAATTTGAAAAGTGTAAAACCTACATTCATGTTAAACTGGATATGGATTCATGTTAAATATAGTTAAATTTAACCTCAAAAGTTACTCAAATATAAACAACAAAAAAAATAAAATTGAAAATCTCAAATATAAGCAAAAGTATATTAAAATTATTATGTTTTATGATATTATTTCAATTTCAACCAATAAATGCAATGTTTTACAATTTTCAAAGTGTTTTTTCTCCTCAACCAATATATTTACCTACTTTCTTAAAAAATGTGTTTTTTTTTAAAAAATTTGCTTATATATAAAACCGGAGGAAGTAACTCATAAAGTGAAGTTGTACTTAAACTCAACAACCGAAAACCTCAAAGTAACATCACTTTACCTTTCTTGTTGGCATGCGTTGGGTATTTCGATGAAAATGAGTCTCAAGAAGGATAAGTCTTGTCTTGGTTAGATGGATGTCCTTGAAAAGGAATCACGTGCCCTCTGCTAATTTCATAACATAATTCCGTCACTTGAAATGGCGTGTGAGGTCCTGCATGACAGAAAAAATTAATAGTTTAGTTGAGATATGTCTCAAAATATGTTTATTTGTAAGAAAATTTTTCAAAGTCAATTTTGTAGAGTTAAGTTCAATGCAAAATTTTAAGATAGTATCAAAATCGCTCTAAAATTTATTAAATCATCTGCTATCAAATTTCTGTTGTCGGACCGAACAATCCATACCGGTCGTCAAACCTCTCTCTGTCTCATAAATCTCTCTCTCCCTAAACCACCCCACTTCTCACATTTCAGACCCTCACTTCTCATACTTTCATTTCCACACACTTATTTCATCTAAATGGCATTGTTATGGATGGGAGATAATCATAGATCAGCCATACAACATATACAAAACGTTGTAAGATTTTTATTACAGTATTTATATTATGTAATGATTTTTTACTTTATGCTGTTTTTCATTTATTTATTTACTTATGTCATATATTTCTTAGGATCCTGAAAATATAAATTTGAGAGCTCGTTGTCACAAACATGCAAAACCTAGTGATTTAATACTTCCATTATTGGAACAAGCTGGGTTTGATAAAGTATCAACAATATTAGACTACAGAATGGATAGTGCTTTCATCACTGCCTTAGTCGAGCTGAAACTCACACATTTCATTTACCAACCGGTGAATGTACCATAACATTGGAAGATGTTAACATGTTACTCGGTTTGCGTGTTGATGGTAAAGCAGTGACTGGTCTCACAGAAGTATCATGGAAAGAAGATTGCGAAAAATTGTTGGGAGTCATGCCACCAAAGGAAGAGAGGAAAGGTAAAACTTTGAGGCTAACATGGTTAAGGGAGACATTTTCAAGTTTGACCGATGAATCAGCGCTCGAAGAAAGAATTCAACATTGTAGAGCGTACATCCTAATTCTAATTGGTGGCTTGTTAATGCCTGACAAATCAGGCAACCGAGTACACCTTTGTTGGTTGCCATTGTTGGAAGATTTAGAGAAGGCGGGAGAATATAGTTGGGGTTCAGCATGTTTAGCGACACTTTACCGAAACCTATGTAAATCTTCACAAGCCAATGTCCTCTCAATCGGTGGATGTGCGCTACTTCTTCAAACTTGGGGATGGTCTCGAATGTCAAAGATAGCTCCCCACAATCCAATTAAACCAACTTATCCATTCGCAAAAAAGTAAGTATAAAAATATTTTGATATTACATTTATAAAGATATTTATTATGTTACTAATGTTCAAATACATTTTGCTAGATGGTCTGGACCGGGGATGAAATACTATAAAACCCCTCTAAATGACATTATTGGATACCGATCACGGATAGACCACATGAATGCAAACGATGTAATATATCCTCGCAGTATATTATAGTTCAATTGTTTTATAATCGATATACATACACTAACAAATCTCTAACATACCAGTTTATATGGAGACCTTATCTTCAACTTGAACACGAAGATCCAGAGGATAGTTGGGGGTGGAATGCAACCACATATTTGATATGTTTCAACATAATAGAAATGCACCAAACAGATAGAGTGAAACTTCAATTTGGACTACTGCAAAATATACCAGAACCACCAAGATGCATGAAAGAGCACCATAAATCAAGCTTGCGAGACCAATTGGATACTTCGTGGGCATCGTACTATATGTCGATGAGAACAAAGAGTGGGATGAACGACATAATCACTTGTTAGATGGCGAGTTTTTAGACGGGGAAGTTAAACCAAGTCATGAGTATATGGTTTGGTTT
Organism: Trifolium fragiferum; assembly: GCA_954870985.1. Taxonomy (NCBI): domain Eukaryota; kingdom Viridiplantae; phylum Streptophyta; class Magnoliopsida; order Fabales; family Fabaceae; genus Trifolium; species Trifolium fragiferum. Next base: position 8,526,870 of record OX940796.1, read on the forward strand.
TTTCAGAACTCCAAACCATTTGTTTCTGATGATCAACAATTGGCCGATCCACGCCAAGCAAGAACCCAACATCCATCACACACTACACCACATAATTTTCTGGAACTGCCCACCACCTCCTACTCTAGCTCTCCATATTGATTCTGCTGAGAAATTTAGATCTCTTGGAATACTACTTTGTTTTTGTTGTTGTCCACTTCTGTAATCTTTAATCTAAAGATTCTGTTTTTTCATAAGATAAGATTTGTTTATAAAAATTACGGACAATGTAGACTTATTTGATAATAGTTTTTTCTCACGGGCTTGTAGCATTTTTGAATTGGCAGTTTGGCCTCATGATAGCTTGACTATGGCAGGACGTTTTTTGGAACGACGATGTCCCTTTGGTTTTCTACGGATATTATCTTTACCAGAAATAGGTTTTTGATCAAGGGACGGAGACAACTTTTTACCGTCATTGCAATCAATTTCACAATTATCATCAGCAGCGCTACTTTCTTCTTCTGAGTCTGATTCACTACCATCAGCAGGCAATGAAATCACAGGCTGACAACCAGAAATCGCCGATTCTGCAGCAGCCACAGCCTCGGGCGTATGAAGATCAACAACACCAAGCATCAAATCCTGCCAGAAAGAAACCAAAAAATGTAATAATCCACTACTTTGCAAGTTAGTAATATACGTATAGATATCAAGCGAGAGAAAGAACATTGACTGACCATTTCAATAACTTCGGATTCGTTTCCGGTTAGTCCCTCAATATCATATTTCTCTGGATGGTCCTACATTTTGTTTTGGAATTGGAGATCTCAGAAATTAGGGAAAAAAGTACAAAAAGAAATAAATGGATACAAAGTAGTAAAAACCAAAAAAAAAATTATATCTTCAATTAGAAATCGTGTTTTAACCTTTGCATCACGTTCTAGCTGCTTATTTGCTTCTGATATCACTCCTAGGAAGTCTTTAACTTTCCCTAAAACTGCATCAATAAACAAAGTATTGCGAAATCATGTTAACAAAATTGTAGTTCATATTATTAACTGTCTTACAGAATCTGGTTATATTAAAACTGTGACTACTTCATTTTATGATATAACACCAGATATTGGTACACCCAATTCAACAGTGGAATCTTGGGGAAAAAGACAACATTATCGCACTTTTATCGATTATAATTGTAAACGAACAACAAAATACATGTCATGAGCCACAAGTCAAGGATTTGAGTTTATACTATATCACCGATGTGATACAAAATTTCGCACTATGGTTTAACTTTGCTCTCTTACACTAGCAGGGCACATACTTTGATGGTAAATTCCATGGATTCGAGTATGAGTAATCGATTCAGTACATGTATGGCTGAAAACTCGAGTACAGGTACATGATATAGATATATATATATATATCCGGTATAAACATATAAACTAGAGTCATTAAAATTTAAGATCAAATTTATTCGAATTGGTTTTGCCATTCAAAAAAGTTTGGCGGCGCAGCTTGTTGCTCGTTTACCTTTAACTCATATGTAATTACTTCTTAATTAATATATAAGAAATTTACAGTTTAAAAAAAATACAATTTTTATAATGCTTTAACTCAAGAAACCAAAAAAATGTAGTACTCCCTCCGTACCTTTTTATAAGGAACAATTTGAAAAAAAAATTTGTTCCTTTTTATAAGAAACAATCATTAAATTTATACTTTATTAATTAAGCAATTTCATTTTTACCCTTTATCAATTCCAATGTTATGCATTAATTACAGTAACATATTCCCTATGCATTAATTACACCAAGGTTAATTTTGGAATAAATTATAAAATTTTAGAATTTTTAATAAAAAATAAGATTAATTAGTTTGTGTGTTTTTTCCAAATTGTTTCTTATAAAAAGGAACGGAGAGAGTATAAGTCATGTATATCGCAATCAACATCGTTGAGAAGAGAACAATTGTAGAATCATATCATAGGCCAATGAGCAGTAATTCTAATGAGATTGAAGTCATAAATAAAGGTTAGAAAATAAATCTAAGAAGCAAACCAGAGTAGCAGTAATCATCATCCAAAAAAATTGTGACAATTTTCAGTCAATTCTCTCACAAACACATAGCATTGTAAACTATAGAATCATTGCAGACAATTCAATCCTCACCTCCTCCCAACACATAAAAAAAAAGGTTTAAATATGATTAGATCTTTTGTTCAAGAAATTTAAATATGATTTTAGTCATTGCATTTAAATAAAATCGTGCCACATGGTCCAATAATTTTTCTTTTCCATACAATAATGATTATATTTTTTAATTTGTGTAATACGATCAAAACGACTTATATTTTGGTACAAATTTAATACTCCCTCCGTCCCAATTTATTTGAGTCAATTGACTTCAGCACGCATATCAATGCACAACTTTGACGATTAATATTTTTAATTGTATAAATAATAGTAAAAATTATAAAAATTTAATATTTTGAAAATACTCATCGAGATGAATCAAACGACATCTTATATTCTAATATTTATTTTTATTTATTGAGAGAAAAGTATGGTCAAAATAAATTATACGAATAATGGAAACATTCTAAATGACTCAAATAAATTGGGGCGGAGTGAGTATATGTGAACTCAAATCCCGTATGTTTAAGTCTCATGCTTAGGGAAGTTGGCATATGAAATCCAATCAATCAGTTTTATGGACTCAATGAATTAATATCGCAGAAACGTGGAGCTGTGATCACATCAACAAATTAAAATTAAAGCATGAGTCCAAAAAATAATGAAAATAATGGTTCATGAACTAAAGTTCAGGGGTGTACGGACATATCACATATTACTTGTATTTTATTTTTTTGACACAATATTTACCATTTTAATGTACCACTATTGGCATAATATATACCATTTTAATGTACCATGTGCGTCGTATACAAGAGCTTTTAAAGTTGAATCGGCAAGTGCAGATCAATCACACCTGACGAGAGGGAAATAGAAGTGCTGATTGGCTGGCTAATTTTAACTTCTCTTTAGATTCTTTTAATATTCATGTTACAGAGACTCCTCCCAATGAGGTTTCAAGACTCTTTTTGATGATTTCAGTTTGGGCTTTAGCCCTCTTTAATTAAAAAAAAAAAAAGGTCTAATGCATGTTTTTATAATCTTTACATGTTATGTCTTTAATTTCCAATACTAATTTTCCAATGAAGCATGCTAGCTAACTAGTTACTTTCCAATACTAATTTTCTCTGATCACACACTCTTTTCAATTCATATCCTTTTCTTTCATTTACTTACTTTAATTTGTATCATGTGATATTGATTATGTAGTGAAAGGAAATTGATCAATACTTATCAAGACATTTCTTTCAATTACTTACTTTCATTTAAGATTGTTGGTGGCACTATATTTCAATAATATTATTGTTATTTGTAAAGGGTATGCATGATCCATTGTGGAGTTCTTGTGCTTGGCACCTTTGTATCTATTTCTTTCCTCTTATAGGTACTCCTTGTATTGTACGTAAGTTGGATTATTCAATAATTTATCTTGCTATTTGAAAGAAAGAAAAAATATTGTTGTCATTTATACACATTGATTTATCTTTTAATTTATATTAGTTTGTCTTCTTTATTACTATTTGAACTTCATACTTCTAGTGATTTTTTTTATGAAGAAAATTTAGAAGTTACTAGATCTCATTAAAGAATAGTTGATACGATTTTTAATAAATTTATATGATCAAAATATATATTATTGAATACAATTTTTTAATTAGGAGCTTATAATATTTTTTTTATTAACTTATAGTAGTAATTAAGCTAGTCTAAGTAGTATTGGAGCTTATTAAGAGAAAATAACATTTTTATTAAAGTAATCTTGCTAAGTAATAATGTATTAACAAGATTTTGTTATTAGTTTTATCGTTAAAAGAATTTGTCTTTTAATTTTTTATTTAATTTTTGTAAATTTACAACTTTGATCTATTATGATAGGTTTTTCTTCAACTTTCTCTCTTGTAACAAAAAAAAGACTCACAATAAAAATTTTGTTTAATTTTTGTTTAATGTTTTGTTTAATTTACAATAAATTAATTACTACTTTCTCTCTTGTAATAAGAAAAAGCTCACATACTATTTCATGTAAGAAATTTTTTCAACTTCTCAACTCGACTTTCAACATGGGTAATTGTTTGGCATGCGTGACTTCAAGTTGCACGGTCTTAGGTGCTAATCATAATACTAGACATAATAACAAGTATAATGCCATGAATGTAGAGATATATTAGGTTTAAAAAAACCCATGTTTGGCATGTGTGGCTTCAAGTTGCATGGTCTTAGGTGCTAATCATAATACTAGACACGATAACAAGTATCACATGAATGTGGAGATATATTGAGTTCTAAAAAAAGTTTGAAGATCACATGAAGCCTCATGGTGGAAAATATAAATGTCGCAAGTGTATACAAACCTATTAGAGGAAAGCTGACCGAAATGAACATATTAAAAATGAAGATTGTAGTAAAAACTAAATTAGGGTTGTTCTTATTTTTTTTTGAATATGTGAGAGTATTTTATGATTTAATCAATGTTGTAGTATTTCATTTTTGCTCAAGTGTTTTAGTATTTTATTTTAGGATTGTAGTATTTTAATCAATGTTGTTCTTATTATGTACTTCTAATATTTGATGATAAATTTTTTTTTATTAATATTTACTCTCATTATTTTTTATATGATTTTTTCTCTTTACGCTCAAGATAATAAAAAAATAAAATTGAAAGACAATAACTTCTAGAATTTTATTTTAGGATTGTAGTATTTTAATCAATGTTGTTTAATCAACTTGTTGCTATTAGCTTATGCTATGAGAATAACTATTGTCTACCCGTAAAGTCATTGTTGTTTAGTTACTTCTTTTTTTAAGCATAGACCCCTATTTTGTGTGTGTGTATATATATATATATATATATATAATTTTGTTATAACACACCCATTTATTTTTATGAAGGCGTGTGTTAGCAAGTTATAATTAAAAAGTAATTAAATACATTTTAAGGTGTACGTTGCTAAAACACACCTTCTAAAATATAAAAGGGTGTACGTTAGCAAATTCTATAGACATATTTGTTATAATACACCCATTTATTTTTTAGAATGTGTATGTTAATAAATGATAAGTAAAAAGTGATTACCTTAATTAATACCTTCATAAAAATGTTAAGTGTATATTAACACATGAGTTTTCTTTTGCCAATACAAATATATACCCAAATGGTTACAATTTGTGAGAAACAAAATTTTATTTACAACTATTACTATCCAACACTCAAATTTACGCTTGATAAATTAATCGGATTGTTTGAGAATCTCTTCAATTTCTCATTTTTATTTTTAATTTGCTTTAGAATATTTAGCATTTAATTATTTGAAAAAAATGGAGAGTGAATTTTCATTGCTGTTCAATGTCAGATAGAGCATTTCTTCTTATATTATTCTCATGATTACTGCCGTGAAATCATGGCTGATTATGAAGTCGGTGATAGTTACTGCCGTGAAATCATGGCTAATTATAAAGTGGCAGTAGATAGAAGATGATAAGTATCCTGTTTTGAACTGATTGAATATATTTTATTGTTTTGAACATAAAAAGTTACAGTGTCATGTCATTCGGGAAGTTTTCGTGAGTGGTGTTTTCGCGATATACAACATTTTACTTAATTTTTACATTTGGAAGACTGTTTTATTGAACCATAAACATAAAAGAATTAATTTGTCTTAAAAATATTCATTTGGAATGACAATGAATCGGTAACAAAATCTCTAATACTTCAAATTCAACACCATGTATGTTTAGGGCTAAGCTAAGACATTCAAAATCAAATTCATAACAAAAGAAATATAAAATATATCTCCCTAAAACTGCATCAAACAAAAACGTAGTATCATCACATAACTTGAATATGTTTTATGGTGTCAAGTATATGGTGTAACTCTCTCAAAAACTGCATCAACCAAAAACGTCATATCATCCTGATGCTGTTGATACCACAATTAAAAACTAATAAATAAGTAAACAATCCAATACCTCTCAATGGGAACATACCATGTCATTCATTCCATTGAACACAAACGGTATCTTGGGATGCTTAATGACAGAAAAGTAAAACAACTTCAGAAAAAAACAAAGCTTGTAGCTTAAAAACCATTACATGTCTCACCACTTGAAATGGAAACAGCCAACATGACAAGACAAAGTGAAGAAGAGGACTAATATGTGACATTGTTTGGCAGGTTTCGGATTACATTACTCTTCATCCCCATCTTGCTACGCATTTGCTCCACGCCTGATCTGTTCATCTGCTTCAACACTTTCATTCTCACAAGTTGCTCCCTTGATTGTACAGTGGCCAAACCCATGCTCCTGTACCTGAAAAATTAAGATATCCATCCATATTACCAGGTGACAATGATTTGCTAAAGTGGTACATATATTTCATCGCAGCATTACACAGAAAATAAGTATGGTTTTAAAATGGCAAACCTTGCAGCCAATTCCGCAGTAACGGCAATGTTATTTGCTGGTGATGGCCGTGGTTTCTGACGATAGTAACGCAGGTATTCGCGGGAACCTAGAGTTCTGGTTGATTTTTTGTTACCAGATAACTTGGTGATTACGAGCTCAGACCCATCACTAAGTTCTATATTGTTATCAGTATCACCGGATACAACTAGCTGCTTCCCTTGCTCATCAACATAACTGATAAAAATAAAATTAAGAATAGGAATCATTAATATCTGATGTAGAAAATCGAATATGCCTTACAAATTTTATATGGGTAGCTTATAAATTGAAAATTTAAACAATACCAATATGAACCAAACTAACCTGCTAGTATAATCATAGAATTCTTCCAACTCCACTTCCTCCTCATCATCATCGTCACCATAATGCACTTTACAGTGATTCTTCGCTGCCATATGTTTCCTGACAGCTTCCAAGCTGCTGAAAGGATGACACCGATCATTGCAGTACAGACACAAGTAGTCCCTTTTGACCTAGAAATGGAAAGATGTCATGTCAGTAATATTTTCGAACCAAACAAAAGTATTTTATAGGAGATGTAGGATTAGGGAGGGGGTAGCAGAATTATACCTTCAGTCCAAGATAGGTGAGGAGCCCTTTTGGATCTTTCAAATACTCAACATCTGGAATGAAGAACCCATGGTGCTTGTGCATGTGAACCATGCAGTTTTCCAATGTTTTGTGCTCTTTATCACACATAAAGCAACATGATGGATCGAAGTCCACAACATCATCATCATCATCTTCGTCCATATCAGCATTCTCATCCATATTCAAATCTGTCAAGGACTTTCCAGCATTATCGAGCACATCATCATCAGAATCAACCTCTACCCATTCATCATCACTTTCTTCATCATCATCATCAGCAGAGAGATCTGCAAGTCTTCTAGGAGGAGGCTTATTCACAACGCGTTGTGGAAGTGGCTTAATTATAGCCTTACCATCCGAATCACTAGCTCCTTCAGAAGCCCGTATCATATGAGTTCTCGACTTAAGATGCTCGGCATGAGCCTTTTCACTTTTGTACCCCTTGCCACATAGACCACAGCTATAGAGCATAGGGCTTTCATTAGATTTATCTCTCTCTTGAGCAAGAGCAGCTTGTCTAGCTAGAAACAATGCTTCGGTCACTCCAGGAACCCCAGCCACCTATTTAAGTTAAGCAAAAATTAACACTACCTCTATATAAGTTATTTCAGAACATAAAACAAGTTCAAGCAGGATATTCATTCATTAGTTACCCAAATCCTCCTCCGCAACTACAAAACTAAGGCCATGTTTGTATAAGTTAATTTAATGATATAAAAGATAAAATAAAGCAAAATTGAATAAGTATCAGCTGTAAACTATTTTCGTAACCTATCCAAGAAAGTATTATGAAAATAAGCTCAAATCAATCAGCTCAAATAAGACAATTCGAATAGACCTTAATTCTCCCAAAAGTTTCCCTCTACTGGCAACACCTTCCGTCCTCCCCCACTCCGCCAATATAGAACCTCCCTCCATATTATTTCATTTTCTATATTCACTTTGGACACCAAAAGTGCCAGTTTAATTCATACTCTAACCGGACTTCAAAGATTAGTGCGCAAAGCAACATTTTACTTTTGAGATTAAATAGTTTAACCATGAAAACAGCTATCAAACTAACTAACCAAACTAACCCTTACACATTTTTTTTTTACAAAACTAAAACAAACTCCATATGCACAATTTTTTTTACACTATCAATCAATCATAATCATAACCTTGGTAACATTAAAACCTTTTGACAGTAATCAATAAACACATAATATAAGTTTAGTTGTAAAACTTATAAAAAATAAACTCAGAAAACTTGTAACTATTAGCACTAAGCCACGAAGCTGAAATGATTAACAACATTTTTTTAATTTTTCTAGATTGAAACCTAAATTTAAATAAATAAATAAATAAACAAACTAGGGTTTAACAAATGATTGAAAATGAAGATTAAATCTGAGCGGAACATAAATGAAAGAAATAAAAATGAATGAATGATTAAAGAAAAGAACCTTGCGTTTGAGATTGTAGCGATGCCATTCGGATTTGTAATGAAGTTTTTGGTCGGAATCATCTTTGAATTCAGTGTTACAAGAATTGCAAGTTAATCCTGACATGCTTTTTTGATTAATTTGGATAATTTTTGAGAGAAGAAAATGAAAAAATGAAACCTAAGAATTAAGGATTAAATAGGAAATGAAGTGGTATGTCGGCGAAACACGGTGAAAGAAAGATGAAGGAAGGAATGAATGAACGCAGCGCTTGCGTAAGTAATGATGTGATGTTACTCTTCATTCCGGACCGGACCGGACCGGTTCATTTCTTGAGTTTTTCTTCTTGGGCCTTTAACTTTTTTATGGACCTATATTCCTGCAAAAATATTTCTTTCATTCCTACACCTCTCATACTTCCCTCGAATTGGAACATTTTTTATGTATGCTTTGAAACTCTTTGTCACCATCGTCAAAATTTACAAATCTTATGTTATATATTGAGATAGTTTTATTTTCTTAAGTTCTTTACGTTATGTTAGTTCCTTATGCTTTTCATTAGTCACGGTTGATGCGAAATTTCATTAACAAAATCACCCGCTATAATATTAATAACATGTTGAAATGAACGCAATATATAATGTGGTCTAAAATTCGTATAAAACCATTTTACTTGCATGTCCACCCTTTAAGTAAACCGTGTTTTAGTCGAGTCATGTATCGTTAAAGAGAATGCATGTTAGTATGATTAATAAACACAAGAAATCTGAAGAAAAAATCTTACCCATCCATTCAATCACCAACCCTTCTATGTATTGTGCTACGTTCCAGAATTTTGTTTCCTTTCCACTCTAAAGAGTAATTCTTGCCTTTTCTCGATGTCAATTTCATAATAAATAGCAAAACCCACCCTTAAATAAATAAAAAAAACAAAAAAACTGATTTTCTTAAATTTGTTGGTTTGTAAAGTCCAAAATGCTCTACTCTTAACGTGTTATCCATTTGAATCTCACAAAATTTGAGGTATTAATCTTTGTAGCTGCGCGTAGAAGATACCTAATTTATGCCCAAAAAAAAGTCCAAAATGCTCTTGCAATAACCAAAAACTTGTTTTTCTTATATTATACTTGGACATTTTGAAAAAACATAAGGTTTCATAAACAGATCACTTCATTTATTTCATTTGATAAGTAGTTTTTGTAAAAAAAAGTATTATCTGCACTAAATTATAAATACATTATGTATACTCAACCATCTGCACCAAACAAGAACCAAACCTCCACCAAATGAAGAGACATGGGTATCTAATACTCATACTCACTAGGTTGTTAAATAGGTTTCTTCTGCCCAGACCTCTGATATAGCCTATAGGTTCTCAAGGGCTTGTATTACCAACATTTAAGTGCAAGAGGAAAGTAACAAATAGCTAAATATAATCATAATAATGGACCAAAAATAAAAATGTTATTATATTATTAATTCGCCAAGCAAAGATGATGAATTATTGAAAAACCATGTCTGGTTGAATCCAAAAATACACAACCATGTCTCACATCCTTTACAAGTATGATTTTAAAGCTCAAATAGACATACAAATGCAAGCTTAATCTTGAGATTTGCACAGTGAAAATGGAAAGCAATCTTTGCTTCACAAAGGGAACGAGATGATGGCTTCAACCTCTGTCTGCAACCCTTATGAAATTCCAAAGATGAAATTCTTAGAACCTATACATTTCAGTAGAGAAGAACATAAGAGAAACCAAATATAAAAGCATAAAACGTTCAATTAAGTGGTAAAGTTGCACTCAATGCAATAAAACACTTAAAAAAAATGCTCCAAAGCAAACTATAACACTTCTAACATAATAATAAACCGCAATATAGCACAACCATACATCACCAACATGAACACCATAGCTAGTTTCTTTATTATATAATGATAACAATGCATCAGCATGGCTATCAGTTTTTGTAAGAAAAACTTTGTCAGGGTTAAGAGAACTTAAAAGGTTTTCTTCAACCCCTTTTGTAAAGGACTAAAGGTTCGAAACATCACCAGCATGAAGAACATCATACCCAGTTTCTTTATATCATGATAACAATGCATCATTATGTTATGGCTATCATTTTTTGTACGAAAAACCTTGTCAGGGTTAAGAGAACTTAAAAGGTTTTCTTCGACCACTTTTTTAATAGTCATCTTACCCATAAATATCATTAGATAGAAGCTAAAAGTTCAAATTTTAAACGACTCAGAGATATAATGCCCATGACACGCATTATGAAACCCCATTTGTTATTACCATCTAAACAAGGTTTTAAAAAAGGTAAACGGCCACGTCAAACACAGTATCAACAGCTACCGTTACCATTTTCCCCCATTTTTATAGAGCGAGAAAGCATCACATTGGAACGCCGTTACAGCCATGACAAAATGCAAATAGACAGAGAATTCTGGCATTTTTTAATTGAGAATTGAGATGGAACAAAATCACCATTTTAATACAAATATGAATACAATACATAGCTTTATCTCATTTAGCTCTTTCCCTATTTCAAAACTTCATATCTATCACTAATTTATGTTATTATACATACTATATGACAATACAAATAATTTTAATAAGATTTGTGTGCTGTTGTGATTAATTCACACTGCGACGCCGCAACCTATAATGCGGCATCCGTAACAGCCAAAATCCTTAACACGTTCGTTATTTTAAAACCTTGCAACTATACCTCCTAAACACTAAAGACAAAATCCAACATCCTAATAGTAACAGGCTAATAGCTAATTTCATCCATAACCAAAGCACATAGCATGCGAGTAACGGTATACAAAATAAAAACTCAAACTTGCCCGTAAATATCATTAGACAGAAGCATAAAAATTCAAATGTTTAAACGACTCAGAGGTAACATGCCCATGATACGCGTGTTCTGAAACCCCATTTGTGCTAACCGAAAAAACAGCCACATCAATTTTTAGTATCAGCAGCCACCATTACCATTTTCCCCGTTTTTATTGAGTGGGAAAAAAATCACAACAAAACGCCATTACAGCCGCGACCAAATACAAATATACAGAGAATTCCAGGTTTTTTTTTTTCAATTGAGATGGATAAAAATCACTTTTTGAGTACAAATATAAACATAATACATAGCTTTATCTCCTTTTAGCTCATTCCCTAGTTCAAAATTTCATATCTATCTCTAATTTAAGTTATTATACATATACGATAGTATATGTAAAATAAGACTAGTGTGCTATTGTCATTAATTCACACCGCGACGACCGCAACTCGTAAAGCAGCATCCGTAACAGCCAAAATCCTTGACACATCCGTTATTTTAAAACCTTGCAAGTTGCATCTATACCTCCTAAACACTAAAGACAAAATCCAATATCCTAAAAGTAACAGACTAACAGCTAAATTCATCCATAACCAAAGCACATAGCATAACTCAGTATATACAAAATAAAAACTCAAAATTGAAAGAAATGAATACCAATAAACATTAGCACACCAAATAATCTAACAAACACAGATAAACGAAATTCGCAACAACGAAAGAATCGAACAAGATGAATTGATTGACAAAAAAATGTAAAATTGGGTACCTGGTAGAAATACACCCAGCATTGACATTGCGATGAAGAATCCTACCAGGGTTGGTAGTAACAGTAACAGCATCATCAATCAAATCCTTCAAACCCTTATTCACTGCATCACCTTCAACTGGTGCAACATCAGAACGTTCAACAGGCACAATCCTCTGAAAGTAATTCCCATAAATATACTCAGGAGCAAATCCATGTTCATCACTATACCCCATAATATGACCATGCCATTCCCACACAAGATACTCTCCTTCTTCTTCCTCATGACAACCAACACAGATATTGCTTTCGCGAAGCGAAATTGCTTCACCGGAATTTGGTTTCAGAGTATCACCTTTTCCGGTGAGGATCAACTTGATGATTTCAGCTTCAAGCTTAGATTCTTCTTTGTAGATTGCTTTTTTACCGTCTTGGTAAGCACGGGGTTGGTCGTCTTCGTAGTCATCATCTTCTTCTTCGCTGAAAAGGAAATCCTCGTAGGATTTAGAGAGGAGAGATTTGTTTTCTGGAGCATGAAGTTGAAGTCTGTCCATTAGGGTTTCGAGGAAATAGGTGTCGAGGGTGGTGGTTGTTGTGGCCGTCGTGATGGTGGTGGTGGCGGTGGTGGAAGAAGAGTTGTTGTTGTTGTTTGGAAGTGAGCTCATGGTGTTTGATGTTTGTTCTGAATGAAAATGAATGAGAAAAGGGTTTTACATAATGGAAATGAGTCTTCTTGTTGGGGTTTAAGAAATATGTACGAACACAATAAACAAGTCAAAGTTTTAGGAAACCCAGATACGGAACACGTACTTATACGATATCGATACGGTAATACTTAAATTTTTTTAAAGCTTCTAATTTGATATTGCCGCGCTATTTAAAAATTAAATTTATAAATACATAATATATAAACATGACTAAAATCGACAATATTAATAATTAAAAGCAAAAAATATCTAGTTTTATATCAGAATTTTGGAAAAAACTCAAATGTTTAACAACCTGTTATATAGTAGGACACCATAGTTTTTCTTTTGAAAAGTAAAAAAATTATATTGACAAAAGAAAACCACAACAAGTGCTAAAGATACGAACAAGGTCCTGGGTCTCTTCTAGCTTAACCAAGGTCCTGAGTTCGATCCCTGGCTTGGACATGCAGCAGTGTTAAAACTCTTAGGGAGAGTTTGCCACCCATTTGGGTCCCACAAGACTTGAGGGATTAGTATCTGCAGTTGCGCGCAGAGGATACCCAGTTTACACCCAAAAAAAAATGAACAAGTATTGAGTATTGGGACGTATCACACATGTATCTGGTATTACTTTTTTATTTAAAAATAATGATCTAACCGATACTTTTTCGATACGAGTATCGAGACGTATCGGAAGAGCATCGAGTATTATTTTTTATTTAAAAATAATGATTTAACTGATACTTTATCGATACGAGTATCGGAAAGTATCGGAAGAGTATCGGTATCGAGTACGTATCGGACACGATACGTCACCATTTTTTAAGTATCGGGGATTCAGAGTCAAATTTGTATTCAAAACATTACTTTTTATTTTTTTTGACACAAAAAAAAACATTACTTTTTATATTTTAAAAAAGGTTGAATTGAATACACAATTATAAAAGAAGATGAATACACAAAATTTTTGAGGTTTTTTTTATCATATTTAGTTAACATTTTTCAACAAAATAAATAATCATTTCTTGAACAAATCTTGTACCCTTTTGGTAATTTGTTTTAAATTAAAAGTCGCTTTATAATATAATTAATGAATTCTTTAATATTATTTTTTTCTTTTATATATTTAATTGTTTATTACTCTTTCTTCCTAGAATTATTTAATTTACTTTTTATTGGTCAGTTATTAGCTGAAAATTTCATCTTTAAAATGAATAAGTGGGGTGACCATGATTCGAATTCTGGCCTCTATATATATAATGTGATATTTCTACCAACTTAACATTCTTATACTGCTAATGATTTGTAAAATAATCCATAATTTCTCTTTTTCACAGGTTTTTAATTACACTTCTAAATTTGTATAAATGGTTTATAATTTGGAATAAATAGAGTATAAATGTTTGGGGGTAGGTGTGAGCTAAGGTTAAATACTTAAATGTCTAAAAAGATTTAGTTTTGTTGAAAATTACTAACGTGTTAATAACTTGTCTCATTTTTTCTCTCTTCTAATCTTAGCCATCATAACTTTTTTTTTCTTCTTCTTAGTCTATTGAAGATGTGTGATTTGACATCAATGAAATCGCCCTTCAAGATTGTTTTTTCCTTTTCGTTATAATAAATATGTGTGATTTTCACATATTTGTTTGTTTTGATTTTTTGTCTTCATACGTTGTATTTTGTTGTCTTGTTCTGTATTTTATTTTCCATGTTTGTTCGGTGTACATTGATGTTGTGAATTTATTCGCAAATTTATCATTTTATTTTTAACAACTTTGATTTTGTATTGTATCGATGTAATATATCAATTTGAATGAAATATTGTTTATTTTTAGTATAAAAAAACTCGTTACTAATTTCTGACTATTTAAAAAAATGTTAATTATAAGTGTTGAGCCTCAGCACAATGAATTGTATCGGGCTTAGGACTCAATGAGTTACTCTTTTCCGAAAAAGTCTTTTTTCATTCCCACGATTAGTTTTCACCCCGCCATGCCCCTAAAACCGTTTGTTTTGAAAATTGGGAAAATACTTACTGGATTTTTTTGGGTTTTTTGAAAGAAAAAAAAGGTTGAAACACCTATTTTTCTATATCGGAAAACTTTGATAAATAGAAATCAAAGTTTTCAAAATTTTGATTAGTATTTATCGATTTTTTGAGGGGTAAAATTGGATTTTTTGGGGTGAAAAAGAAACGTGGCGGGTGGGAAAAGAAATTTTCCTTTCTTTTTATCTCATATATCTGGATATGGATGCAATTATATTTTATTTTTTGACAAAATCAACCATGGATGTAATTTTTTTTACTAAAAAATGTAAATTAATTTTTTTACCAAAAATTAAACATATCTAACCACAAGATATTAAATGATAACCAAAATTAACCTCATCTAATTAAGGGTGTGTTTGTTTAAGCTTTAAAAAAATATTTTTTTTATTAAAAAAAATGAGATTTTTTTGTAGAGATTTTGATAAAATTTAAAGTTACTTTGTGTTTGTTTACAATAAAAAAGTCTATTTTTTTTAGAATATGAAGTTTCTACACTTAGGTTCCTTAGTTTTCAAAAAAATAGATTCTTGAAAAGCTATTAGAAATAGATTTTTCATTTTGGGGTTAAAAATAATTTTTTTAAAAATCTATAACAAACACTATCAAAATTATAAAATAGATTTTTTTAAGAAAAAAATAGATTTTTTTTTTAAAAAAAAATCCAAAATAAACAAACCCTCAAGCTGATTATTTTTTTCAAACACTCTCCGCCCATAAAATATGTTCAGCTCAAACTTGGATTCACATCGATACCAGAACAAACACCTTTCCACAAGAACAAGTAGAAAAAGCTTTTGAAAAGTTAACTCCTAAATCAAATTGTATAATCTTCGATGAATAATGTATTTGATTATATATTATTGATTAGATATATTAATTATTTAATAAATATAAAAAAGTGAAAT
This sequence comes from Trifolium fragiferum, assembly GCA_954870985.1. Classification (NCBI taxonomy): domain Eukaryota; kingdom Viridiplantae; phylum Streptophyta; class Magnoliopsida; order Fabales; family Fabaceae; genus Trifolium; species Trifolium fragiferum. Next base: position 8,542,711 of record OX940796.1, read on the forward strand.
CTCTATTATAAAAAAATCGAAAGAGTAGGTATAGCGAATTTTTGTTCTCAAATACTTATAATTATGAAATCTCTTCAATTTCGATCCCCTTCAATTCATAATTAGTTACTTATAGCTTTGTTCCAAAACTTCCATGGTCCAACTATTTTTCAATTTTCATCTCTCTTCAACTCCACCTTTTTTTCTCTTCTTCCCACTAAAAATTCATCAAATATATAAATCAACAAAACTCCCATTTTTCTCATCGGGGTGATATCATTCTCCATCACTTCAATCCGACAACTTGATGATCACAAAATGAGGCGTCTCTTCTTCAAAGAGAGCTGAAAATCTGCTCCAAAATTGTAGAACAAAAGCAACAACAAGAAGATGAATCTTCTTGCAGGATCTGTTTCGTCGACCACTGAGTTGAGGATTTTGTAAGGAATTAATATAGGATTAATAGGCCTAAGATGCATTAGATAATTAGGTGATTATATATGCTTTCTAGAAGGATCTAATTAGATGAGTCATTGGTTAGTTTGTTAGGATTAATCAATACTATAAATAAAAGGCATGGGTGAATGTAATGAGCAAGCAAAATGAATGAAGAAATTAACTTTTTAGTTTGTTATAATAGTTTTAGTCTCTTAGCTTTTTTTAATTCATAACAGATTTGCACAGAGAGAAACAACAGTGTAGCTGCAGAATTGTTTTCATTCTCCAATAATAAAAAAATAAAATGTTTTAAAACGTTAAATATACGGTAAAATACAATTCGTGAATTTTTGCAAACGATATCGTTTGCGGTATATAGTGTTAAAAATAATATAAAATCATTGATATAACTCTAAGTTTTTGGGATAATCGATTATTTAACATATAACATTGCTCTTAGAGTATAAATCTATTCTCACTTAGTATTTTGTTTCTTTCTTGATAAGCCTATTCTCACTTACTATGTCTCATCCCAATGTTTTCAATAATTAGATTCAAAGATTAATATCGAAGAGTAACTAAAACTTTATACTCAATCCCCGTACACAACAATGAATGATTGGATACGTATCTATAATATTTGGCCATGGACCATGGTGTTATGAATTTATATGGCTAAAAGAAGCAAGAAAAAAGTGATGACTCTAAATAAAGATTTTGTACTTGTATGTTGTACATCTGGTCTTCAGTCACACATGTATAAATATGGATACAGCAAAAATTTCATTATAGTTTTTTTAAAAGTTTCATTGTCCTTTTTTTTTCATCATATTAATTTGAAATTATAATGTATGTTTATATTGGCGGTAAGTTTGTAAAAAACTATTATTAAGTATGACTCATATACATCAGAAAGAAAGAGAATCAGAGACGGCTCATAAACTGAATTAACAGAGCAAAAACTTATTTTATTATTGCAAAATTACCGACTTATTTTATTATTTACTCAATTTTTTTGGGAAAATAGATCTTTACCCCTTTATAATATAGACAAGTTTTGTTTTTTCCCCTGTAATTTTTTTTTTTGTGACTTACCCCTTGCAAAGTAAATCGATTTAAAAAACAGCACTTTTTAAATCAATTTGAACAAAATAACCGATTTAAAAAGTGCATCCAAAGGGCGAGTCCAAAAAATTCAACATTACAAGGGGCGAGTCTAGAAAAAAAAATTACAGGGGGGAAAACAAAATACGTCTACATTACAAGGGGTATAAGCCTATTTACCCTTTTTTTTGACAAATCAAATTTATATACTTAGATGGCAAGGAAAATACTTACTTAGGCACAATCATAAATTTGAGGTGTTAGGCACACATACATAAGAATAAAAAATTAAAGAGAAAATTATTAAAATTATATTAATTGATATGACTATTTTGTTTTCATTTTAATTTTTTTAATTAATGTGTATGTGTCTAAATATTGTGTTATTGTTGTGCCTATGTAAGAATGTCTTTGGATGACAATAGTACTACATATTTATTCGGTAAAAATGAGTTGAACCGATAGTATAAAATAATTTTATATTATCATATGGAGAAACACTTGTATAGGCACAAACCTAAATCAAATATATTTTGGCACACACTCACAAATCTAAAAATTTAAAACAAAAATAATATAATCACATCAATCAACATCATTTTATTTCATTGCTATTTAATTTTATTTTGTTTTTGTAAGTGTGTCTAACACCTCATATTTATATTTATGTTTGTGCCTATCAAAATTTTTTCCTATCATATGATAAAAAACATCAAACTGTTATATCATACAATTAATTTCAAAACATCTTTATCTTTATAATTTAATAGTATACAAAATACTTATTAAATGTCAACATAAAGTTATCTTACATGATTATCTGTTCTATTTTCTTATGAAAAAGGTACTAAGAGAGTAAAAAACCAAGTGAAATAGTACATGCCAAATCATCACATACCTTTCTCTATATCTTGAGTGGGATTTTAGGCTTTAGTGGGATTTTGTAGATTGCCACAAAAATTAAGACTCTCTCTTGCACATCAAACCAACCTGCCTAAGATATAGATTCTTGTAACATATTAAAAAGAGACAATTTTTTAAATAAAAATGGTCCACATAATGGTGCATGGCATGTTTGTATGTAACTCTAAATAGTACCAATTGTGACATCCTCACACGCGTCTTAATTATTAACCCATGTCCACGAGATTTCTATCCTTTCTCTTTCAAGTATTTATCTTTTTCTTTTTTACACAATTCAAGTATTTATCTATCTATGCATTATAACATAAACATCATAGTTTATCTTTTTTTTTTCTCATAAACAAAATGACAAGCCTTTGAAAATTCACACACACAAAGTGGAGAGATTGGGGATTGAATCCCAGTCATGAAATTCAACACTAATAATTTTAACATTTCTATCGGTTGAGTTAAAATTTATGGATATGTTGATTCATTTTAGCATAAATTAAGTATCCTTTACATGCAATTTTAAAAATTAATTTTTTGTGTCTTGTGAAATTCTAATAGACGGTAAATTCTCCCTAATTTAACGGTGTTGTATATCCAAATAAAAAATAGAATCCAAAACTTTAATTAAATTAAAAGAGATTCGCAATATCTCAATCCTATTAGGTATCATAGTTTATGTTCATGGAAGGCTAGAATGTTCATAATCATAATACATGTATACCATCAAATTTTTTAATTTTTTTTCCACTTTGTCAAAATATGTTATTTTTCTCGTGTCTTGAGTTATTCCTTCTTGTGACCACTCACGAACTTCACAACCCCAATTTTCTTTTTGGGCTTTCATGATTGAAGGAAGTCCTAAAACCACTTCTTGTGATGATCTAACTTTACTTTCAAACGTAATTGAGTTCATGCTAATCACGGATAGGGTGCTCACTAGAGAGAAAAAAAAAGTAATTCACCAAGAGAGAGAGAAATGTCACAAATCACAATAATAATTTTCCCTTCTCTAATTTTTTTTTGTGCACCCCTTCTCTAATTTATTTATAAGAAAATACGATTACTTCAAAATTAGTGTTGCTTAATTTTCAAGAAAGTGATGATTGTAATGGGATTGTTAAGTCAAATTAAAATCATATATTGTGGATATTTTGTTCTAAGAGAAAGTAGATGGATAGGTTATAGATTCTTTGATTTGTATTTTATTATTTTTTGTGGGTTTTTTTTTGTCAAATAATCAAAATTTAATCTTTAAAAATAAATAAGTGGAGAATGTCAGATTTAAATATTGGTTTCAACATATTACAATGTCAATTAGTGGAATTTATTTTTTCTTAACAAAAGCTAAGTGTCTTTAATTTACATTATTATATTTTATAATCAAATTAGAGTACCCCATATAATTCTACTAGAGTACCCAATATAAATTCTACTTTTTGACAATACTTCTACTTATATACGAGAAAAAAAAGAATATGACTTCTTTTTACAGTAACAACCTCAATGCATTCATTAAAAATAAGGTGCTCAATATAAGTGGTAACATATTGTGTGAAGCTCTAGCTGAGTAATTAATGAGTGACTATATTTTCTAGTCCCCCTACTAAAACTAGTATATATTCAAAAAGTGTTATTAAGTGATCTAAGCCAAAGTTTCTTCCAAAAGTAATGTTGATATTTTAAACCATCTCCAATTTACCACTACATAATATACTAGCAATGGGTTAGGACTCACATTTGATTTTATAATTGTTTTTATTAGGACTAAATAAATTAAAGAGCAAAAGATACTAGATAAAAATCAGAATTATTTTCTTTCACTAAATCACATGATAACTTTTCATCTTTAAGTAGAAATTGTCCAAAATATTAACATACTTTTTTGCTTACCAAAATATCATACAACATCATAAAGGGGAATTTTTTAATATATTTGTTGAGTAGGATAATTGTGATAGGTCAACAAATAATGTTTATTAAATTTTTTATATTAAACATTATCTGTGGATCTATTAGAATTATCCACCACAACAGATATATCGCTACATATCTAAATAAAATATATACTTAAATGTAAATGTTCACTGATAATAAATTAGTCAATACCTTAAAAATTTGTCTCGTGTTATTTTGTCTAATAGTCTTGAAAATCTCACGTCTCTTACATAGTTGCATGTACTACAAAAAAAATAATTATATTGAACGGTTCTGATTTAACTACAATATTTTCAAAATAAAAGTAAGATATATATTTTTTAAACTATCCGATTTTAATCAAACGATTTCAAATATAATAACCTGCACACAAAATAATCACATATTTAATTCATTTCTGTTGGACACACACAAAGTAGTTCACGGCTTCACTTAAAAAAGAAAAATCATACATTACATCACACAACAACACAAGCTCAAAAGCCTAACCTCAAACCTTACTCTTTTTTCCATCTTCATCTTTCCACTATTATCTCTTTTGTACCTGGATTTATTTTCTTTTGGACTTTTTCACTAACTTCCTCATGACTTAACACTTTTCTATTTAATCCTCTTTTTTCTCATCTCTCTCATATTATTCATTCACAACACACACAACATTATTCATAGTATCTTTCACGACAACATGGGAGGTATAAGCCTCGAAGAGATAAAAAATGAAAGTGTTGATCTGGTACATATTCTATGCTGCTACTTCTTGTTCTTGTTCTTTTTTTTTTTTTTTTTTTTTAAAAAACTATTTTATTCTATACCCTCTTGGTTTTTCATGTTGGTTTCTCATTTTTTATTATGCAAGCTCAAAATCCTAAATTTATATGAATATGATTACTCTCCAACAACATCATATTGTTTACATGTTTGTATTTACCGTGAATCACCGTAATTTTAATAGAAAATACGTTAAAAATTTGATGATTTTGTCAAATTTACTATCATTCTAAAATATTGTATTCTCTTTAACAATTTTATTATTCTTTCAGTTTTAGCGTTTCTTTGAAAATTAAGATAAATAATTGAAACTTATGAAGTTTGTAATGTGATGTTCAACCAACTGAGCTAAGTTCATGGGACAAATAATAATTCAAAATTCATACATAAAATAAGTAAAACAAAAGGAATATATTTTTAATCTGACTATCAGGTGAAAGTTATATATTTTAGTTAAGAGGGTAAAAGTTATATATTTTTAATCTGACTATCAGGTGAAGGACTGAGAACAAAATATATTTTTTTTATGGATATTAAAATTATTGATTTTAATTTTATAAGAATTTGAAGTATCTTGAAAACCTTTTTTAGTATCAATTACTAATTTTATTTTGATAGAATTCATTTTGATAATGTTTGAGTGGAGTCCAAGAAATCCGTAACTTACATCACAGCTGGTGTAAGCAAAGACTAAAAATAGCTAATCTCCAAACACGCCTTGCTTCTCAATTTCTCTATTCTTCTAGTAATCGTCACTCACGTGCGTTTATCTGTGTTTCATTTTTCTTTTTCTTTGACAAGATATATATTTTTTTTTAATAAGTAACTTAAATTGTTAATATTGGTAAAGTTCTTATTCTCATCAAGTTAAATGTAGTAATAATTTTTTTTAAGTATAAGTTGTCTAAAATATTTAAACAATTTTTTATTCATACAAAATTTGTATAAGATAAAAAAAAATTGTTCAATATCTTGAAGGTTTGTCGTTATATGATGTTTCCTCATGTGTCATTATAATTGTGCAGTTAGTAATTTGGGATCGTCCGATTGAGATCAGATGATCCAAATTTTAACATCAGAATTTTATATTTAATTAGAATATAAAAACTATTTAAAGATTGAACCGTCTGATCTTGATTAGATGGTTTTGAGATACTCACCGCATTCATTCTGGCCGCATTTAATCCAATTCCTTCTTATTGTGGTATTTCATTTATTTTTTACACCCTAAAACAATTGTAATCATGAGTTCATTCAAAACATTTGACTTTAATAATATCTACTTCTAAAGTCGTGTATATGTTTTGTTGTAATTTGTTGATAGTGTAAAAGTAATATCAAAGTTTCTTCATGATACATTTTTATTTTTATGTATGCAACATTAGGAGAGAAATAATAAACATTGAAATGAAACCTTGTTAATATATAGGAAAGAATTCCAATAGAAGAGGTGTTTGAGCAACTAAAATGTTCAAGACAAGGTCTCACCTCAGAAGAAGGAACCAACAGGCTTCAAGTCTTTGGTCCAAACAAATTGGAAGAGAAAAAAGAGAGCAAGTTTTTGAAGTTTTTGGGTTTTATGTGGAATCCTTTATCATGGGTTATGGAAGCTGCTGCTATTATGGCCATTGCATTGGCTAATGGAAGTGGAAGGCCTCCTGATTGGCAAGATTTTGTCGGAATCATCGCTCTCTTAGTCATCAACTCCACTATCAGTTTCATCGAAGAAAACAACGCTGGCAATGCCGCCGCTGCTCTCATGGCTGGTTTAGCCCCCAAAACCAAGGTACTACTACTCGCTTATCCATGTTGCGCCAAGTGGCATCGTCTCCATTTATTTATTTACGCGCATTATTTTGTTAGATACGGTTGGAGTTAGTTAAAGGTAGTTACTAGTTAGTTGCGAGTTGGTTAGTATTAGTTGCAAGTTAGTTTAGTTAGGCTCTACCATGCTTGTCAACATATTTGTGGCGCTATCACTTTTATTGATGTTTGTTCTATTTTTGTGGCCACAAATTTTAGGTACTAAGAGATGGTAGATGGAGTGAACAAGATGCTGCAATTTTAGTACCAGGAGACATAATCAGCATTAAGTTAGGAGATATAATTCCGGCTGATGCGCGTCTTCTCGAGGGAGATCCTTTAAGTGTTGATCAGTCTGCATTAACAGGAGAGTCACTTCCTGTGACGAAGAGTTCCTCAGATGAAGTGTTTTCAGGATCGACGGTTAAGAAGGGTGAGATCGAAGCAGTTGTGATTGCTACTGGTGTGCACACTTTTTTCGGTAAAGCAGCTCATTTGGTTGATAGTACCAATCAAGTTGGACATTTTCAGAAAGTGCTAACAGCTATTGGTAACTTCTGCATTTGTTCGATTGCTATCGGAATTCTCATTGAGCTTATTGTGATGTATCCGATACAACATCGCAAGTATAGAGACGGAATCGATAATCTGTTGGTGCTTTTGATTGGTGGAATTCCAATTGCTATGCCAACTGTTTTGTCTGTTACTATGGCTATTGGGTCTCATAGGCTTTCGCAGCAAGGTGCAATAACGAAAAGAATGACTGCTATTGAAGAAATGGCTGGAATGGATGTTCTTTGTAGTGATAAAACTGGAACTCTCACTTTGAATAAGCTTAGTGTTGACAGAAACTTGATTGAGGTTTTCGCCAAGGGAATTGAGAAGGACTATGTGATGCTTCTAGCAGCTAGAGCTTCTAGGACTGAAAATCAAGATGCTATAGATGCTGCTATCGTCGGAATGCTTGCTGATCCAAAAGAGGTAAATATGCCAAAATTTGCGTAATTTTTAAACAAGTATAATAAAAGGAAAAAAAAAAGTTGAATTTTGGATATTTATGATCTTAATGCTTAGGCAAGAGCTGGTATCAGGGAGGTACATTTTCTTCCATTCAATCCTGTAGACAAGAGGACTGCTTTAACTTATATTGATTCCGATGGAAAATGGCATCGAGCGAGCAAAGGTGCTCCCGAGCAGGTAAATATCGGTTTCATTATTGCCATTTTTATGACGCTATGGAAAATAACCGGACCATGTTTTTCTTGTTTTAGATAATAAATCTATGCAACTGCAAAGAAGATGTCAGGAAAAAGGTTCATATAGTAATTGATAAGTTTGCGGAGCGTGGACTTCGGTCTTTAGGTGTTGCAAGACAAGTATGTAAAGATGATAACAGTTATCAATATGTCTAATTTTAATATTCTTGATTGAAAAATTTCTTTACAGCTTGTATTGTATGATCTGTGTAACAGGAAGTACCGGAGAAAACAAAAGATAGTCCTGGTGGACCGTGGCAATTTGTCGGTCTGCTACCATTGTTTGATCCTCCTAGGCATGATAGTGCTGAAACAATTAGAAGAGCACTTAACCTTGGTGTGAATGTTAAGATGATTACTGGTAAGAATTTTAGGCCAAACTTTCTTATAGCTCACACCACAACTCAAAGTTTCTAGCTTTGAAATCGCTTGCGCTGTCTGTTGTTTGGTAGGGGATCAGCTTGCCATCGGAAAGGAAACCGGCAGAAGACTTGGAATGGGAACAAACATGTATCCATCATCTGCATTGCTTGGTCAAGATAAGGATGCTTCTATTTCGGCTCTTCCGGTTGATGAGTTAATCGAGAAGGCCGATGGATTTGCAGGAGTATTTCCAGGTATGAACCACGGACACTTTTCCATGGTGACATGTCAGACGCGTTTTGTTCAAATTGTCTAACACTTTGGAGTTTTTACAGTTTAGTCTCATTTTCTCTTTGTATGATATGGTAGAACACAAATACGAAATCGTCAAGCGGCTGCAAGAGAAGAAGCATATATGTGGAATGACAGGAGATGGTGTAAATGATGCTCCTGCGTTAAAAAAAGCGGATATCGGAATTGCTGTTGCTGATGCTACAGATGCTGCTAGAAGTGCTTCTGATATTGTCCTCACTGAACCTGGCTTGAGTGTCATTATTAGTGCTGTCCTCACCAGTCGGGCGATTTTTCAAAGGATGAAGAATTATACTGTTAGTTTCCTTGCATGTCTAATTAAATCTTTTGAATTTACTTAAGCTTTTTTAATTGTGTAATCACAAAAAGTTTGATGTCGGAACAGATTTATGCCGTGTCAATCACAATCCGTATCGTGGTGAGTGCTTAAATTAGGTTGCTGCAAAAGTAATGTCTAATTTTTTCTATCTATTCCAACATTCAAATCATATACTTAATGGTCGTTATTTTTAATGTTTCATTTTGGCAGTTTGGTTTCATGTTTATTGCGTTGATCTGGAAGTTTGATTTTGCGCCGTTCATGGTTTTGATTATTGCCATACTAAACGATGGTAAGTTAATATTTTCTTGATCTTCAAGTTATTTTCTTGCTAAGTTTCCGAAACTCATTTCCTTACCAGTTAAACCATACATTTAGGTACCATTATGACAATATCCAAGGATAGAGTTAAACCGTCTCCACTACCTGATAGTTGGAAACTGAGGGAGATATTCGCTACCGGTGTTGTGCTAGGAAGTTACATGGCACTAATGACAGTAGTATTTTTCTGGGCAATCAATGATACCAATTTCTTTTCGGTAAATTAATTTATATTATATTTCTTATTTAGCTCAATATCATCGCAAACTAGCCGAAATCCTAAGCGCAAATACCTTTAATTATGTTGCAGAACAAGTTTGGTGTGAGGTCTATAAGACATAATCCTGAAGAAATGATGGCGGCTTTATACCTACAAGTTAGTATAATAAGCCAAGCACTAATTTTTGTAACTCGGTCACGCAGTTTCTCTTTCGCCGAAAGACCTGGTCTTCTCCTACTAGGTGCTTTTCTCATTGCTCAACTGGTAAGCTTGAAACTCTTATTCTTCGATCAACAATACTATATATGAAGTTGCACGTGTTAGTTTCTTAAGATATATAACGTAAGACGTAAGTATTGAAGAACTGCCATTTCTTTTTTATTCTGTTATTTGTCAGGTTGCAACATTTATAGCAGTGTATGCTAATTGGGGATTTGCAAGAATAAAAGGAATGGGATGGGGTTGGGCCGGCGTAATTTGGTTGTACAGTTTGGTAACTTATATCCCTCTTGATTTACTCAAATTCGCAATCCGCTATGTTCTGAGTGGCAAAGCTTGGGATAATCTTTTGGAAAACAAGGTAGGTTCTTTTTATTTTCTTTTTTCATTTTGTCGCAGTGTTGATGAGGACGAGCCTTGGCGCAACATTTAGGTTCCTTGTGCACTAAGCCGTCTTGTTTGTTGCATTATTGATCTAATTGTGTTCATGTTTTCTCATCATAGACTGCATTCACTACAAAGAAAGACTACGGCAAAGAAGAAAGGGAAGCACAATGGGCGGCTGCACAGCGAACACTTCATGGTCTTCAGCCTCCAGAAGCATCCAACATTTTCAATGAAAAGAATAGCTATAGGGAACTTTCGGAGATTGCGGAACAAGCCAAGAGACGCGCTGAAGTTGCAAGGTAATTCCATTATATATATATATATGAGGATATTGCATGGGTTATGATATGTGAAGTTGTTTTAACAAATGTTTGAAAATGTATGACAGGCTTAGGGAGGTTAATACTTTAAAGGGACATGTTGAATCAGTGGTGAAGCTGAAGGGACTTGACATCGATACAATTCAGCAGCACTATACAGTTTAAGAAGCATGGACAATTTTCAAGAAGAATTTGTTCAGCGCCTTTTATGATAGCAAATCGCATCTAACGACGAAGAAAGCCTTAAAGATCTTAGTCAATCTATCTTTTAATTTAGATGTCTTGTAAAAAATTGAAGGGTTTATCCTTTTCTTATCTATGTTAGGATGAGATACTATTCTCAAGTATCAAATAACATCGACGATCGAGTTTAGTTTTTTTTTTCCTTGAATAACATTAGTGTTATTAAGGTCTCAAAGCTTAATATATTGGTATTGATAGTACCCTTTTTCATTACATTCTTTACAACAGAAAGAAAAAACAAGAAGAAACCAAAATAAATATTTGATAATGATCTTAAAATAAGGTGAGTGAATGACTCAGTTAATCATCGAGCAATCGTGCCTGATTTCACCCTGCCTTCCAGTTTTGACCCCGACTCGGCCAAGTTTTGTTATAGCAATAACAAAGGCTTTTTCAAAGGCTGTGTTATTGGATGCAAACAAGTTCACTAAGTTTCTTGAACTTTTATGAGTAAACAAAGCTTGATCAGAAGAGAGTAGTCCTATTCCATGCTGAAGATTCTTGTAGTATTGATTATCAAATGTCCTAGGTGTAATAGGATCCATATCAACAGCAAGTCTAGGGTCTACATCTTTTGGACACACTTGTTGGAGCTGTTTCGCGTATCGAGGATTAAATGATGGATCAATTATCTTCCCACTTTTGAAGTTGTAAATTCGTTTTGAGAATTGGTTACAGTGAGAGAATCCAATAGTATGCGCTCCTGCAACCACAAATTATTGAATACCAAAATCACTTTTTTAATCTGTAACAAACGAACCTTAAATAATAAATACTGAGTCTCATAATCTCAAGCTGACAAGTTTTTTGGTTGTAGTTTTGAATAAATTACCTGATAGAGCAATTAGATCGGTTAGAGTGAGGCCGTGTGAAGCAAACATTTTGGTTAGCTTTGCTAGTTTGAATTCAGGATGAGGTAGATGGTTTGTAACACTCTCTTTTGTCGAGATTCTTCCATCCAGTCTTCCCAACTCTACCCCATAAGATGGCCCTCCTGTCTGAAAAAAGCAATATTTCGGTATTCAGCTTAAATTGTACAAGAAATAACAATGTTGCAGTTATCTACAAAGCCAAAGTTTTTAATGATGTTATAAAGTTTCGGTTACATGTTACAGGTGTGTTGCAATTCTTGATATTACAAATAGGACCATTCATGGTTCGGTTCAAGAAGAAAACTGAACTGAACAGAACCATTATAACAGTTTAGTAAAACTGAACCGGACTGTTAATGGTTCGTCCCCTGTTGAACCGAATTGGTATAAAGTTCGGTGCACCTTTTAGTGTTTCTAATCGAACTTGAACTACATAACTTGAAGTATACTTTTTATAACTTTACCAAATTGCTATTATCAACTGATATTAAGACGGAAACAAAAATAAAAAACCGAACTGAATATTATGACTGTTTAAGAAACTCAAGCGATTGTTAAACTGAAGAACACCGAAAAGTACTAAACTGTGACGGATAGTTCACGAACTGAACTTAACTGTACAGTTCGGCTCTTCTTGGCACTGTTCAGTCGAGATACAGTCACATAATATTTTGATTTACGACAAAGTTTGTTGCTTATTTACCAATTTTATGACATCTCTAGTTGCCAATGCCAAAATGTCAGCACATGAAACCTTGTTTTGGCAACCAGGAACACTGTCAACTGCAGCTTTTGCTTTGATCACTGTGTCAAATCCATCACCAGCTAATGAAAGATTGATAGCATTATCTTTCTCTGAAGTACTATTTCTTGAAGCTAACATCACAGAAGCATCACATCCCTATCCACACATGCACAAATACATTAGATACCTGACACGACACAAACATAGACACAGACACGTCGACACTGATAATGTCAAAAACATAGAACACTAACCTGAACAAAACAATCATGGAAAAAAAGCCTAAGTGTAGAAGGTGCTGTCACAAATGTTTGCTGAAGTTTCATCTCAACTGCATTATGGACTATTGATTCAACATTTGGACATGATTTTCTGTAATAGTCAACTCTAAGATTTGCTGCATATGAACTTGCTATGAGCTGCAAAAGGAAGAGGTTAACAAGGAAAGTTAGGAAACTGAGAGAACTCATTTTTTGCTAGTGTCTGAAATATTAGGCTTGGTTTGGTTCAGTGATTGCATCCTTAAATAAAGGAAAACATAACTGAGATAAAATTATCTCTCTCCTCAAAGACTATTGGGCACTTGTGATACCATATGATAGAGGCATTTGGATTCACCGCGGTAGAAAAAGCACACGGTTTCACGCTGTTTTAAATTTCGGCCATCAATTTCTGATCGGACGGCTTATATTAAATGCATAAAAAAATGCAGGAAACAAAACAATAACTACAAAACAAGCAAAAATGCTGATTGAAAAAGTGTTGTGAATTCTGAGAATATCTGACAAAGCACTCAAGATAATGGTCACATTATAATTTGTGTGATGAGGTTAAAGTGGAAGCTCATGGAATGGTGATACCACTTGTTTATTAAAAGTGCATCTTAAATTAAACATAGTTTGGTCCCAAACACATAGTTTATGTGCTTTTTCTATATTTAACATATTATAGTGAGGTAGTAGCTGTATACACAAAATACAATAACCACTTCAATTGTTGTAGTTTGGCTAATGTCTTACGTCAGTTCAACATAGATCATATGATAGCCACTTTGATTACAACTTATAGTAATTCTGTTTCTATGCTAAAATATGAATGGAAGAATGACACATTGCACTTAGCCATGTGCCAGGTTATAAATAAAGGTCCGCAATCGCGAAAACGGCCTCGACAAAACAGTTTTGGCAGGTGCCGATACCATTACCGTTATCACCGTTTTTTATATTAAAGAACAAATTGTGATTAATTCACACCACGACGACCGCAATCAGCGTCGTAACACCTGTACCAACCGAAATCGCGAAAATTGTTACGTAACCGAGACACGACCGCGACGGTTTTTTAAAACCTATGTGTGTAGTGTGCCCCTCTTTTATTTTTCTCTCTTCATTTTCTTGCTCCTTTCCCATTCTCCCCCACTTTTGTCATGTGAAAATTTCTATCATTTTATTTTGTAAATATGAAATAGGTGGGGTTTTATTAAACTTTATGAACATTCATTAAGAGAGTTAGACAAAATTTGACATGAAGAACTTTATGGAGGGAAAAATGTGTATGACATGAAATTCTCTTAAAAAGTTATATTATAATGATAATGATTATATAGTCATCTGAAATCTAGGATATACCCTTAAAAGATAAAAGGGTGCACGAGAAAGTTTCATAATTATATTTTTGAGTTATTTTGACAAATTAATTTGATACCAATCTGAATCCAAAAAAATTTTGATACCAATTATTTAAATATAATAAGGTGTCATGATTTATTATAATGAAAATAGTTATGAACATGTCACAAGTTTTTTCTTATAACAGACCTAGACAATGTTTTTATAAATCATGCATTTTGAAGAGCTAATGAAAATAGTTTATGAACATGTCATAAGTTTTTTCTCGTAACAACAGACCTAGATATTATTTTCATAAGCCACGCATTTTGTAGAGCTAATGAAATAGCTTATAAACATGCCATAATTTTTTTCTCATAACAGACCTAGCCATAGATTTTATGGAGCTTATGACAATAATTTATGAACATGTCATAAATTTTTCACATAACAGACCCTAGTTTATCATGAAGCATCAAAGAATATTTGGTAAAAGACTTTTCATCACACAGAATAAAAACAAAAATAATACAAAGATAACCAAACCATTTATTTGATAATAATATCTAGTTTTTAAAACACAGATAATAATGATAATATCTTCCCTTAGCTTAAATAAGCAACAGTAATATGCACTTAAATGACTAAGTTGATAATTTTCTTCGTCATCATTATTACAACATTGTACTAAACATGCAGATTTTACATCTCTTTTAGTATGAATAATTACTCCTGGATGTATCGATGTCCAAACCTTTAAGCCTGACAACTGACTCAACACGCCCTTTCAATGTATTCTTCTCCACGAGCCTGTATACATTTCCAAAATTGTATTAGGATCGTTATACATTTCATCGATAAAGACTCAAAATACAATACATGTTTAAGTGTCGAACACCAATCTGAAGTGTCCAACACTAAAACATGTTTCAGTCAAACGTTAATCATTACTATTCAAATGACTTACCGTGCCTTCTCTGCGCGTCTCATTGCCTGTTCGGCAATTTCTGAAAGTTCGCGGTAGGTGCTGGTTTCGCCTAAAATGTTGTTCAAGGCTGAATCCTGAAGACCATGAAGTGATCTCTGCGTTGCCGCCCATTGTGCTTCCCTCTTTTCTCTGCCATAATCTTTCTTAGTAGTAAAGGCAGTCTGTGATTTAAAAACATGAACACAGTTAGATGAAAAATGTAACAAATGCGCAAGGCATACGCAGCAACCATACCATTGCGCCAAGGCTCGTCATTATCAACAATTCAACAAAACGATAAGCGAAAATAAAAATAAAAATAAACCTACCTTGTTATCCAAAAGATTATCCCACGCCTTTCCGCTCAGAATATAGCGGATTGCGATTTTGAGCAAATCAAGAGGGATATAAGTTACCAAACTGTACAACCAGATAACACCAGCCCAACCCCATCCTATTCCCTTAATTCTGGCAAATTCCCAATTAGCATACACTGCTAATAATGTTGCAATCTGTCCATTACATAACAAACTACTGTTACCACAACATAAATATATATAGATGATCCCGTTTAGAGTACTAGCGTGCAAACAGACACATCATAAAAATAAGAGATTCGGACTTACTAGTTGAGCGACGAAAAAAGCAGCGAGTAGTAAAAGGCCAGGTCTTTCCAAGAAAGACCAATTGCGAGACCTAGTTACGAAAATCAGTGCTTGGCTTATGATACTGACTTGTAAGTACAAAGCTGCCATCATTTCATTAGGATTATTTCTCAGAGATCTCACACCAAACTTGTCCTGCAAAATATTTAAAGTTATTCGCGTTTAGGATTTCAGCTAGTATGTGATGATATTGAGGGGAAAAAAGAAGATATGTAAATTAATTTACCGAGAAAAAGTCGGTATCATGCGCCAACCAGAAAAACATGACTGTCATCAGGGCCATGTAACTGCCAAGCACAATACCAGTAGCAAATATCTCCTTCAGTTTCCAACTGTCGGGTAGCGGAGATGGTTTTACCCTATCCTTTGATATTGTCATTATGGTACCTAAATGTATATGGTAATGTTAGGACATTAAGTTAAAGATTTTACTATAGTAAGAAAATATTTAAATAAAATGAAAGTCATGAAAATGTTATGATACCATCATTCAGTATTGCAATTATCAGAACCATGAAGGGAGAAAAATCAAATTTCCAGATCAAAGCAATGAGCATGAAACCAAACTGCCAAAATGAAAAATAAAAAAACAATGATAATAATTAAGTATATATGATTTAAATGTTCAATTACATAGAAAAAAAATGTGACACTTTTTTGGTGAAGTTTATTTCAATACATACCACGATACGAATGGTGATGGACACAGCATAAATCTGTTACATAATCAAACATTTTGTGATTAGAGAAATAAAAGAGTTCGAGTATAGTTGAAAGAATGAATTATATATGCAACGAAACTTACAGTATAGTTCTTCATCCTTTGGAAAATGGCCCTGCTGGTGAGCACGGCACTGATAATTACACTCAAACCAGGTTCAGTGAGGACAATGTCAGAAGCACTTCTAGCAGCATCTGTAGCATCAGCAACAGCAATTCCGATATCAGCTCTCTTCAATGCTGGTGCGTCGTTTACACCATCGCCTGTCATGCCACATATGTGCTTCCTCTCTTGAAGCTTCTTTACGATTGCATATTTGTGCTCTACCATATCGTACAAAGAAAAAACATGATTAATATTATATAAGTTATGTGAACAGAAGTCATGATCATGTATGTTATGATTGTGCCTGAAAAAGTGTCCGTGTCCAAAACGTGTATGGCACGCTAACACGGCACTTTGGAGAAGTGTCTGTGTTTCATATATTGAAACTCCTGTTAAAACCAAAAAATCAATGTTAACAAGGACATACCGGGAAATACTCCAGCAAATCCATCGGCTTTCTCGATCAACTCATCAACAGGAACATCTGAAGTAAAAGAACCTTCTTCAAGCAATGCAGATGATGGATACATGTTCGTTCCCATTCCAAGTCTT
The DNA here is from genome assembly GCA_954870985.1 of Trifolium fragiferum. Taxonomy (NCBI): domain Eukaryota; kingdom Viridiplantae; phylum Streptophyta; class Magnoliopsida; order Fabales; family Fabaceae; genus Trifolium; species Trifolium fragiferum. The sequence goes on from OX940796.1 coordinate 8,559,847, forward strand.
CTGCCTGTTTCCTTCCCAATGGCAAGTTGGTCCCCTAGAGAAAAACAGAATCCAAAATTAATTTCTAAACTAAAAACTTAAATTTATGGTATGAACTATAAATCGTTTTAAATTGCGGTTGTGGTCGCAGTTAGTGTATGCTACGAACTTTGATATTGCGGCAAAATTATCAGACACACAATTGAGGTTGCAGAGTCTAAATAACCTTTACATTGCTCTCCGCAGTTTAGAACTATGTAAAAAAGAAAGCAATGGCCTCAAATCTTACCAGTAATCATTTTTACATTGACGCCTAGGCTGAGCGCTCTTCTGATGGTCTCAGCACTGTCGTGCCTTGGGGGATCGAATAAGGGCAATAATCCGATGAACTGCCATGGAGCCCCAGGACTGTCTTTGGATTTCTCAGGCACTTCCTGTTACACAAATCACAAAATCAAGCAAAAGTAAAACATGGGAATTCCATTCAAGTAGAAAAATAAACATAGCGGATAATGATATCAACTTTACTTACTTGATAAGCTACGCCTAGCGATCTAAGTCCACGCTCAGCAAACCTATCAATCACTGCATGCACCTTTCTCCTTACATTCTCTCTGCAGTTGCAGAGATTCAATATCTAAAACAATATAAAAACATGGATTAGTTAGTCATCTTATAAAACATAACAAGATACCACCGTAGTTTAGCGCAAGTGTTTAAAACCAACGATACCGATAAAACTCATATTTACCTGCTCAGGAGCTCCTTTGCTAGCTCTATGCCAATTTCCATCAGCATCAACATAGGTAAGAGCAGTCCTCTTATCTACTGGATTGAAGGGAAGAAAGTGCACCTCATTGATACCAGCTCTAGCCTGATCAATCACAACATTAAAATTCAATTTTATCAACATCTCAAATTTAATAATTTCTTTAATATTTTCCTATTTAAAGAACACCAATCAATTTAGTCTATCTATAAAAAAATTTCTTTAGTAAACATTCATCAAAACAATCATAGATACTTTAAATGACTTAAATGCAGAATTACTCGAAAGATATTTATTTTGATTCGACATGTTTACCTCTTGTGGATCAGCGAGCATTCCAACAATTGCAGTATCAATAGCATCCTGATTTTCTGTCCTAGAAGCTCTTGCAGCTAGAAGTATCACATGGTCCTTATCAATACCTCTGGCAAATACCTCAACCAAGTTTATATCAACACTAAGCTTGTTCAAAGTGAGAGTTCCAGTTTTATCACTGCACAGAACATCCATTCCAGCCATTTCTTCAATAGCAGTCATTCTTTTTGTGATCGCGCCTTGCTGCGAAAGCCTATGAGAACCGATAGCCATAGTAACAGACAAAACAGTTGGCATAGCAATTGGAATTCCACCAATCAATAGAACCAAAAGATTGTCAATTCCATCTCTATACTTGCGGTGTTGAATTGGATACATCACAACAAGCTCCACGAGGATTCCAATCGCGATTGAACAGATGCAGAAGTTTCCGATAGCGGTTAGAACTTTCTGGAAATGCCCAACTTGGTTAGTACTATCCACCAAGTGAGCTGCTTTTCCGAAAAAAGTGTGGACACCAGTAGCATACACAACTGCTTCGATCTCACCCTTCTTGACTGTTGATCCAGAAAAAACTTCTTGAGTCGCACACTTGGTCACAGGAAGCGATTCTCCTGTTAGAGCCGACTGGTCGACGCTTAAAGGATCGCCCTCTAGTAGTCTTGCATCGGCTGGAATGATGTCACCAAGCTTGATGCTTATTATATCTCCTGGTACTAATATCGCAGCATCTTGCTCGCTCCATTTTCCGTCTCTTAGCACCTAATAAATAAAAGATAGATAGAGATGTTGTTATATGACGCAGCGTGGATAAGCGAATTGTGTTTTATAAATGGTATATGTAAATGATATGCTAAGATATAATAATGATGAGTTAGTGAAGAGAATTTTAATTAAACCTTTGTCTTTGGAGCTAATCCAGCCATAAGAGCAGCAGCGGCATTGCCAGCATTGTTCTCTTCGATGAAACTAATTGTCGAGTTGATCACCAAGAGAATAACAATTCCAACAAAATCTTGCCAGTCCGGAGGCTTTCCTCCACCATTCGCCAGAGCAATCGCCATGATGGCAGCAGCTTCCATAACCCATGACAAAGGGTTCCACATAAAGCCCAAAAACTTCAACCACTTTCTTTCCTTAATCTCTTCGAGCTTGTTGGGTCCATATTCTTGGAGCCTGTTGGCTCCTTCCTCGGAAGTAAGTCCTTCCCTCGAGCATTTCAGGACTCCAAACACTTCGTCCAATGGAATCCGTTCCTAGTAACAAAAAACAACATCAACAAGGTTAGACTTAGAAACATACTTAAATTACATTACCTTCGACTCTTATATGTTAGAAATATACACTCGTATCACCTCTTATGCAATAAATTTATTTAAAAATAGTGTACATAAGGGTTTGTATGGCGCAATCAATAATTGAATTCATTTTTAGGTGGAACTATCGTTAAACGATTTATTAGCATATTAATAGACCATTTCAAAATGACATATACATCACACGTTTTGGATCAAGTAAAGACTTTAGGTTATGCTACATTTACAAATTAAGTTATTTCTTTTGCAGTTTTGTGGAAAAGATATGTTAAAAACACAACTCGCGAATTCCAGTTATGAACTCAAGAATACACGAGTCATGTATACAAGAAATCATATCTTTCAAACTATTATCACGAATCAGACATTAATTATAGTATAAATCAATACAAGAAAGATTTCTTCGATAAATCATATGTAACCAAAAATAGCTAATCAATTATTGTAATTAAAAATTTAAAATCATCATAACATAAAGGATTATTATGATGGAACATTGAAGAAGCAACTTGAATTTATAAAGTTACAGACATATTAAAAATATTTTTCAAGTGATTTTGAAAAGATAATATTTTTAAAAAAATTAAACTTTCAATTAAAAAATCACTTGTGTGATCGTATTTTTAAAAAGAATCACAATCTAAAACAAACCAGATTACTCTATAATTTGACAAATTTTCAAAAAAATAAATTATAACCATGTAGATGATAGTTAAGATATTGTTTAATATATATATATATATATATATATATATATATATATATATATATATATATATATATATATATATATATATAAGTGATGAAATTGTTACAATTTTTTTTTTCATAGATCTGAGATTTATAACATCATGATCACACATATTGTGCAGCACCACACTAAATCTGATGATATAAAATAGTTTCATATAACATATCAACATTAATATTTAAATGATACTAATAGTTAGTCAAAATATTATTTTGCCATTCAAAAAAAAAGTTAGCCAAAATATTGATCCAACAAACAAAACCCTAAAAAATAAAATTTACAAACCCTAAAAAATATTATTTAGTCAAAAGTCAAAACATGTGAATAAATTTTTTGGTTATGTTTATATATTTTTTAATACTGCAAAATTACATCAATAAATCAAGAGTGCACAAAAAGTGCAAAAGAAAACTCAAGAACACAACGATGCATATGCTAGTCACAAAAAGACAAAACAAACCCTGTTTATTTGTATATTGATTTACATCGTTAGGGTTAGTTCTCAAACAGCTACAACACAATAAGGCAAAAACCGATACAGGCAAAACAAATCAGCCACCACCCACAAAGTTCATAATATTATCATTAAACACACGGACAAATATTTAAATCATCATTTATGATTTGTTTAAAAAAAAAAGTTTCATCATAAACATGCATGAATTATGGCTATGAAATTAAAGAATTAATAATCAACAAATTAATCATCAAACACTTATTTATGATCGTAAATTTTCAACATAAGGGTTTGTTACAGAAGCACAAAAGGAGCAACGGCAGTAAAGAACAATGGACGATGCAGGAAACAATATTTTTTTTAGCCATCAACAATCAACATGAACAATGATATCATGAATAAAAACAATGATCGAAGAGAAAGAGAATATTATACCAAATTCACGTCCTCGTTTTTCAGCTGTTCTTGATTGATACTAGTCATGTTGAAAAAACAACTTAATAATAGTAGACACCAAATAATAATAAGAGAATTATTATAAAGTGACTTATATAACGAGCGGGGTTGAAGGCTAGAGAGTCATAGTATATGAGTGAGTGAAATAGTCAAAGGTGAAGGAAAAGATGAAAAAAAGAAGAAGATGAATTTATAATAAAGATTGAGGCTTGGATCTAGGCTTTTTCAGTTAGGGTATGTTGTGATTTGATGTGATTGTGAAATTGTGCCGTCAAATATATCTAAGGTACGGTGCAACAAATTGACTAGTTAGAGATATACTTGAGAGTGCAAATATGTTTTTCCAGCTAAAACAAAAAAAAAAAAAAACCCCTTCGGCACTACAACCATTTTAGGGTTGTGTGGGTTCCACTTATATATATTTTTTTTAATGAATGACACATTTCGGTCTTGATTCATACTATCTTCGGTCTTAAATATACAAAAAAAAGACTACTTTTTGATTGAAAATTCAATGTATCTAGTTTATATTATTGACTAAATACATTAAATTCTCATGTTAATTTAAAAAGTAGTTTGGTCTTATATTTAGGACCGGAGGGAGTATTTCATAGTATTTTATTAACACATTCTTTTGGATTTTTTTTATTGTTTTATATTCTTTTGGAAAAAAAAATATTTTATTGTTTTATATAATTATTAATTATTATTGAATGATTTCATTATAATAAAAATATAAAACTTACCCAAAAAAAATATAAGAAAATATTGAATGTTTTCGTAAAAAAAAATATATAATTATTAACTATTATTGAATGATTTAGTCAAAAACAAAAACTATTATTGAATGATTGGTCAAAAAAAAACTATTATTGAATGCTTAGTCAAAAATTAAATAAAATTATTGAATGAATTTAATTTTCTTTTCTTTGAATTCTAATTTAATTTTCTTTTGACAATTGCTGAATAAATGAATTTTTTCTTTTACAAAAATTAATGAATGTAGTTTTTTTTAACTAAAATAAAATAAAGAGATATGAGTGAGTGTAGTTTTTTTTTTTTTTTTTTACTGGATGAGTATATTCCTTTTAATTATTTAATTAACTATTTTTTTTATCAGATTTAATTAACTATTATCTTTATCTTATCTAATCTATAATCCACTTAGAATATATTAAAAGAAATACTACTATAAAATCTGTTTTGTCCTTAACACGTTTAACAATATTTCACCGTTTATGTTCTTAAATGTAATTTTAACTCTAAATTGAGAAAAAAAAATATGTACAAAAAAAAAACATAAAACAAATCTACTCATAAAAAAAAAATTATTTTTTTAAAAAAAGAAAATAAAACAAATATACTCATAAAAATAGCAATAGAAAACACTTCTGAAGATAAGCATAAATATTAAATAATAGTTTTTTAAACAAGACAATTAGCTCTTATCAATAAAATAAAAAATCATGAACAAATATTTTTCACTCATGCATAAAAAAATTGGATAAATATTTATCACCGATAATTATAATTTATACCAATATATAAATAGAATAACTTATAACCCCTTTCGGTGTAACATTTTTTATTGTCACTTTTGCCCTTCACTCTATTCAAATATTTGTTTTTTTTAAAGGAAATATTTGTATATGTTAAAAAAAAAATAACTTTTACACAAGTTTGTTTTCGGTTTTTTTATTTTCAGTATGATAAAAAATCCTTTTTTATTTTCTAAAAAAACCGAAAACAAACTTTTGTGTGAAAGTTAGTTTTTTTTAACATATATAAATATTTCCTTTAAAAAAATATAAATATTTGAATAGAGTGAATGACAAAAGTGACAATAAAAAAATGTTGCACCGAAAATTATCTTTATATATTGGTATAGATTCTTAAATATTTTATCTTAAAAAAACTTTTAGATTAATATAATGAGTGACAAACTTAAATATCGAATAAAAATAATATACCTGTGCGAATGCACGGGTCTCAAAACTAGTAATATAATTTAATTAATTACTACTAAGTTTACTAATTTGTCCTTACCAGTTTTAATAATATTCCAAATTTTGTATCCTTTATTGTAATTTTAATCTAAAGATTATATATAAACTTATGCATAAAAATAGGAACAAGCCAAAAGCAATAAAAATATTATAGAAAGTTTAGTAAAAAACTTATTATAGAAAAAAAAAAATTAAAAAAACTATATAGATATTTTGGTAAGGAAGCTAAAAAGAAAAGAAAAAATGTCAAACAAAAAAACTATTTAATTTTTAATGTAATTTTTTATATTCTACTAAATAAAAACGCAAAGTCGGACATTGTTTAACAGTTAAAAAAGAACGGAAGTATATTATACCATTACACCCTCCATTATAAATATGGATGTGGCTCTTAGCTAAGAGCACCTCCTTTGTTGGTTAATCAGCTCAGGGCCCGTTTGACCTATCTTATTTTTGAGCTTATGCAATTTTTATGTATTATTATAAGTTTTCCAAGGTAGTTTATGATAAAATAACATATAAAAATTCAATTTTCACAAGTTTGAACTTATAAAATAGCATATAAAACCTAATTTATATTGCATAATCCATTTGCATAAGCTCTAAAATAAGCTAGGCCAAACATACCCTCAGTCTACTAGCTTGTCAGCAAAGAAAATTAGTTCAAGTTTTTTTTACGCTTTATTTTGTTGATGTTCGCCAGCTAGATAACAACATTGTTTCACCAAGCTCCGTAATTTTCTAACAAAGCCAATAAAATATAATTGTTGAAATTGTCTCTTTTGAAGTTAAAACTAAATATACATAAAATATTAATGTAATGTAAAATTGCGAGACCTAATAGAATTCTTTAGTGTTGCACTATTAAAATTAAAAAAAATAAATGAATTGTTTTAAGATGACTAGCTTGATAGATCCCACAAAATAATTTTAGGTTAAGTTCTCCATGGATGAGTTTAATACATATGTTATTTTGCGGATCCTCTCCATGGAATACTTAATTTGTTCTTCATTCTCTTTCAAAACCCTTCTCAAATTCTGAAACAAGCTTCATACGTGAAATCAAATGCTTCAGCATTGCATACGCTTCAGTAAAATCTATATCAAGAGTTAAGCCAAACCACACCCTCTTAGTTGTCTTTGGTACATAAAAGCATGATCATTAATTGGAATTTAAGTGGTAAGAATTTTAGTCTTTTTAAGTATGTGATCATGAATTTGAATTTTAACTCACATATGAAAAAATTCAATTGAAAAAAAAAAAAAATATATATATATATATATATATATATATATATATATATGTAAACTGCATATCAATATTATGATAACTCGAAATAAAATGATATCATGACTTAAATCTTAATAAAAAATCGTACACTCCCTTAAGTAATAATAACTAAATTTAAGACAAATCCCCCACTAAGGAAAATTGGCAATAATCAAATTAAAGCAAAAAATAATGTAACAATAAATGTGCACATGTGCTCGACTGCTCGTGCACAATAACTCTGCAATCTGCATATAATTGTTTTTTTTTACTAACCTGCATATAAATGATACTACAGTAATTGTTGAAATCAAGTTATTCCATAATCAACAATCTTAATATATTTTTATTCCATAATCAACCGTACTCTTAATATATTTTTATATGGTATTTGATGATGACAAAATTATGGGAAGAATTAATCTTCTGATATTTGCTCAGAGGAATAGTGGAGGAGATAAAGCGTTGTTCTGGCTTCTTTGATGAGAATTTTTTTTGACAATCTTTATGCTAATTTTCAATTTTATTTTCACGTTATTTAAGTAATTTAAGTAGTAAATATTATAAAAATGATAAATAAGGTTGGTTATTGGGCCAAGCAAAGACTAGGGCATTAGATCTAAAAAGAAAGTAAGGAATTTTTTTTTTCTACCCCTACATTTATTCTTCTACCCCAACAATTAAAATTGAATGGACGAATATGTCCTCCTATATAAGGTAAAACTGAAAAGAAAAAAAAAATTCTACACTATTTAGGAAAATGTTCCGATGTGATTAAGCGAAAAGAGAAAGAGTAAATGTCGAAATACGTACCGAAACACTTTTTTAAGTGTGCCGGTTTAAAATTATTACTGAAAATGTTTGGTATGAGTTTTTCATCATAAATATTCATATATCAGCACACTTTCATGTGAGTATTCCGGTATGAATATTCATACCAGCAAACTCATACCAAACTGTTCCGGTAACAATTTCAAACCGGCATACTTTAAAAACATGTTCCGGTATGCTTTTTGTTGGCTTATCATCCCAAACCGGCACACTTTAAAACCGAGACACTTTACAAGCAATGTCGGTGCCAAATTTTCATATTTTAAATTTTTAAATGTAAAATTAATTTGTTGTTTTTCAATGGATATGACTGTTATTCACTCTATAGAAGAAGATGCAAAACAAGGAGAATGAAAATTTTACAGCTAGAAGATTAAAAGTTGTAGACAACAAAAAAGATTTCAGAGTTACTACAATAACTTAGCATTTGCGATTCAATTTCCGAAGAAAAAAAAATTGAAGATCAATTTCCAGAAATTGATTCACTTGGAGATGATCATGTTATCTGTGTTATTGAGGATGAGATTTCTGGAAAGATTCTTGCAGCAGGGACTGTGTTTATTGAGAAGAAATTTTTGAGAAATTGTGGTAAAGTTGAACATGAAAAGAAGAATGTTGGATTATGTCAACCTTGTAATGGTCACCATAATCCAATCTACGCTGCTGATGATTGTTGGGATGGTATGGAGAGGGCTCTGAATTTTGCTGATTTAATTGATTATGGTAATGAAAATCGTTCTAATGACCATGATTCTTCTGTCAGTTATAATGAAAATAATGAATTGATTCTAGTATGTATATATCATTCAAAAAATAATAAGGATAAAATTGGAATATTTTAAAATATGTTGGGGTAAAAGAATAGATGTTGGGGTAGAAAAAAAAAATTCGAGAAAGTAAATGTTTTTTTTAAGTAGTTAGTTTAGTGGCTAGTGGGATGATATATAATGTATTGTTCTACCAATTGAGCTAAGTTCGCGAGACAAAGAAATAAATGTTTTATCAAAGCAAATAACGCCTAATATTTTTTTTTTAAAAAAGTCTCCTTAGCAAAAGTCCAATTTTGATGCATAAAAGTCTCCTTAGCAAATAACGTGTGAGAAATAAAAAAAGCCTTCAAACTTTACCTTTTTCGTTGCATCAATTTCTCACTAACACGTTTAACTCTTCTTCTTCTTCCAATAATAACTTTCAAGTAATTATTGACCTATTATTTATTATCAATATATCATCAAGTATTTATTGTCAATCCCTGTAATGGTATAGATAACAAACAAACTATATATTTACATAATTAAAGATGTACAATCACTTATGAAGATATGTGAAACTAACCACAATAACAATCTCATGATATAAAATATCGGTGCAAATTATTTGAGATAGCCCTAAAAAATTGTCCTAAAAAATGAACCAATGACAACGATTTTGTAATGGAAACGGCTCAAAATCGTTAGTTGTTGTGAAATTTGAAAGCCGTTATTTAAAGAGTACCTACGACTACGGTTTAACTGATCTCGTTGTCATTTGGGACAAAAATTGTTTCCCAAGGATAATACGTATCAGTTCACCACGGTCGAAAAATCGTTCTCGTATCCTATGACTTATATTATGCAACGATTTTCGTGTGTTGCCATACTACAAATATGTTGTAGTACCTCTTAGTTGTAGTTCTAGAAATTAAAGAGTTATAACATGATGGAGTAATTTATCAATTAACAAGTAAATTTCCGTCTTTTCTAGTTACAATAAAAAAAAATGAGCATAATTGTTTGACGAGCATCAAACTAGGGGTGAGCACAAACCCCCAACTCGACTCGAAACCGACATAACCGCCAACATATGGAAGGACTCGATCGGGTGCGGGTCGGGTCTCGGGTCAACAATTGTGAAAAATCGGTCATGAACGGTTGTATACGGGCGGGTGCGGGTCTCTAAAAGTTCGTCTCTTCATAACCGAAACCGACCGAACAATTTCTAAAATACAAATTAATTTTTTTTTCTACTTTTGAGCACCTCTTCTCTCTCTTAATATCATATGCTCTTCACTTTGTTAATTTTATCTATCTTTGATAGAGGAGAAAACTATTGTATTTTACAAGCTTTAGTTTGTAATATGTTGATAAAGGAGATGCGAAAGATAATATTTTAGATTTATCTTAATTTTTACTTCTCATCTACTATCTATTATTGTCGTTGAATTTACAAATTTGAAACAAATTAACTTATCTCATCATTTTTATTGTATCTTTTGTTGCAGTATGTACGAAATATTGAACGAATTGTCAAAAAACAAATAATTTTTTTATCAATGAAGTTTTAAATGTAACAACAACGTTTCAATCGAACCCGTTTAAACTGACCCGTTGAAACTCGTCACCCGTATGACCCGAACCCGAACAAACCGAAGACGTAAACGGTCGGAATTTGGTCCAAATTAAGAGGTCGCGGTTTTTATCGGTTTGACAATTTTCGGCCCGAATCCGACCGAACCCGACCGATGCTCACCCCTACATCAAACAATGAAATGCTGAAGTTGAAAGCGCAAAAGTAATTTCAACTGGAGTGCAAATAGTTTCAACATTAAAAGCTTTATAATTATTCTTAGGAGTCAAAGCACAACTTAGAGTTAACAAATAGTACATTGCTAGCATGAATGTTTAGCCCTCGTTATAATAAAAAAAATACATTTCTTAAACAATGGAAGGTGGTGCGGTGGGTTGCGACTTGCACGTGTGGCAATGGTTTCACGTGGTTACCGATTTTCCATCCGCGTTTGCTTGTGAGGGTGAAGATGCAAATCATTATGAAAAATGAGAAATTAATGGTTTGTTTGGTTGGAAGGAAGGAAAATGAGCGGAAAGAAAATCACACAAATCAATTAATGAATTTGGATTAATGTTAGTGCAAGTTCATTCATTAATTTAGTAATTTTCTTTTTTCACTCTTTCTTTTCTTTAAACCAAACGAAACCTAAATTTTTCTTCTTAGGATTTTTTTATTGGAACATAGAGTATGCTAGTGTGTAATTGTAATTTAGAAAAATAAATTAAGTTTTATTTTGATTCGATTACACACATTTATCATCTTAGAAACAAGTAAATTGTGTTGTTTTTTTGCAACTTCTTTTCCTAAAAGTTTGATCCACTTGGTACATCATCACTCCACGAGTCCAATGTTTTAGGAAAAAATTGATTAGCAGGTCTAATCTACTTCCATATCATTCGTTCCTTTAAATTAAGAATGATCATTGTCCCATAATTTCTTTGATTTAAGAATGATCTTAGTTATTATATGAGAATAGTATAATACCATTATTTCTTGATATTGTAATATCAATGTAGGTGGTATTCATAGTACCAGTAACCCATAGATTGATATCGCATAATCAATTTGAGTGCTATTCACGAAAGTGTAATTCCTTGTCCGATTTCTACCATACAGTAACAAATGGATATAAAGTTGTAATTGAGCTGTTTTTTTCTTAGAACTAGGTGGTTGATAGTCTGCTTACGCAATTTTGGACAGTGTGGTGAAACGGCTTAAATCAATATTTCTCTTTTTTTGGGGTCACAAATTGTATACCTTATACTTTAATCTAATAGTTATTGTTAACTACACCACCAGTCCATGATCAAAAACATTTACTTGACCATCCAAAGCTCTTCCTTTTGCAGGATACACAAAATCTAGTTGAGCTGTAGTCAACATTGGTCTCAATTACTAAGATGAGGGAGGACATATTTCTTCAAAGTAAAATCTCACTAGGGTTCTTGAAGAGAAAGTTATATGCATTTTATTTGATATTCAATTGGCAATTAATTGAGCTTATTTCAACTAAGGAGATCTTTGAGTTCAATAACATAAAAAATCCTAATAATGAAACCCCCTAGCTAATTAAATATCGAGATAAAAAAAATATTGAGATATTATTTTACATAGTAGAAATCTTTTGTTTTATCATCCTCCAAATTCTTTGGTTAGCTTTTCAAATTATGACGAAAATACCAATTATACTGCATGCAGTTTTGATAATTGATGATATAAGGTAACATTTCTTGTGTCAAAACACAAGATAGAGAAAGATTACAACCCCAATTGTTTCAAAAGATCTCCCTCAAATTAAATAAGATGAAATACTATAAATTATGTTCAAATTTAATAAGATGGAATCATCCAAATTTTGAATTTGAAAAATAAATTAAATCTAAAATAATTATGAAACAAATACATTTAAATTTGAACTTATTCTAGAATAAAATCTAACAATTTTAAATTTAATTATAATCATAGTTTGATTAAAATGATATAACTAGAATATTAGCAAAATAAAAAACAAAATATAAGTGTGTTGATATAATATATATTTGTTTTATTAAGTGAGCTAAATGTATAATATCAAATCTTACATAAAACAATTCTCCAACCTCATATTTGATATAAACAGAGATTCAAAAAAGTTTATTTTGACTGAAGATTCATCAGAGAAGTCAGAAAATATTACTAATAAGAGAGGAGGACAAAGATATATAAAGAAAAGAGAAAGAATAATATACTAGTTTGAGAAAAGATAAAAAGTCAACGAAGATACAAAAGTACAAAACAAAAGATTCATAAGAAACAAGATTCAAGAGATGAGTGTGTGAACATAAAGCAAATCGAATTGAAATTGATTAAGAAGAGGTCGTCATTTCCATTCTCTAGTGAGTAGTGACATAACAAATTATTATAGAATATTAGAATGTTAGCTATAAGCTAAACGCTATTTGAAATAGTATCTTAAAAAATGTTATAAGTTAATTTAAAAAATTAATTATCAAATATTTTTGGCTTAATTCATACTTTAGTCCCTTATGTTTATTTTAGCTCTCAATTTGGTTCCTTATGTTTTAAAACACTTACGTTAGTCCCTTATGTTTTGAACGTTACTATTAAATGGTCCTTTTCGTAAAAAAAAATTTAAACGTCGTTAATTTTGGCCACGTGTTAGACGGAAACAGACTTAATTCATATTTTGGTCCCTTATGTTTATTTTAGCTCTCAATTTGGTCCCTTATGTTTTAAAACACTCACGTTAGTCCCTTATGTTTTGAACATTACTATTAAATTGTCCCTTCCGTAAAAAAAATAAAATTAAACATCGTTAATTTTGTCCACGTGTTAGATGGAATGGACATTTTTTACACAGTTACCCTGCCATATCATTAATTGGATTTAAAAAAAATAAATAAATAATTAAATTAATTTAATAAGAATTGGGGTGAATGAAAATTAGAAAGAAGTACAAAAGGTTTTCAGTGAAAGAGAATTTCATTTGAAACTAAAAAATCTCTCTCTACTTCTCACAGGTCTCTGTTTCACTCTCAACTATGTTCATGCATAAACGAAACCCAGAATCCGGCGCGGTGGTCGCTGAGCCAGACGGATTCTCGGTTTCATTTAGTTTTTTATTTTTTTTTAAAAATCCAATTTAATGATATGGCAGGGTGACTGCGTAAAAAATGTTCATTCCGTCTAACACGTGGCCAAAATTAACGACGTTTACATTTTTTTTATGGAAGGGATCATTTAATAGTAACGTTCAAAACATAAGGGACCAAATTGAGAGCTAAAATAAACATAAGGGACCAAAGTATGAATTAAGCCTGTTTCCGTCTAACACGTGGCCAAAATTAACGACGTTTAAATTTTTTTTGACGGAAGGGACCATTTAATAGTAACGTTCAAAACATAAAGGACTAACGTGAGTGTTTTAAAACATAAGGGACTAAATTGAGAGTTAAAATAAACATAAGGGATCAAAGTATGAATTAAGCCAATATTTTTTTTCGAACAAGTTTATAAACTAGTTCAATAAACTATAAATTAGTTTATTGAACTTATCAAACAATGTCTTAAGGCCGTAATGGATCATGACACATGATTTATACTTAAATTAATCCTCTAACATATTTTTTCCCACTATATTTTTTTATTGATGAACATGTTCTCAAAAGAAAAGAAGAAAGTCCTAAAAATTATATTTATCAGAATTTTTTTGCCTATGAAATGAATAAAGTTTGGCTAAAAATTATTTTTTTTCAAAAACTTTTCCATCAACTTTAAAGGGATGAAACTTCTGATATAATTGCATCAAACAATTAAAACTCTTTGACATCTGATCTAGATCGACGACTGTTATTATTTTGGTGTGCAAAACTAACCGTGTGATCTAAACTGTTTAATCTCAAAAAGCCGTGATTAATTATTGCATGAAGTCAGCTTGCAACCAATCTCGGACTCTCTCTTCTCCTTCTTTTATATATGTAAATAAAGTGACAAATATCATCGAACTTCTCACACACAACTTCGAAGTTTCAAATTTAAATTGAAGTAAAAAAAATTATTCTAACAATATCGACACTATCAATTAAACTATAGCTTATTTATGATTTTAATTCCTCTATAATGTGTGGAAGCTCAAATGAATCTCATTAAAATTTATAAATTGTCTACATACTTTAGTAGGACCCATTTGAAAGAGTTTATGTTGATGCTTGATAGCACCACTCCTTATAAATAACTGACCATATAAGGTTTGTCACTTGTACATACATCAAACATGAACAAATGTTATTGGAAATGTTCCCCAAATAACTGATATTGTCTTGTCAACTATCTTTGAACCAAGTATGTACTTTATACACGCCTTGGGTTATGGACTTATGGCTTCAAGCTACATACATAACATAACTTTGAGTAAGTGATTGTGAGCTCACACTTATAATCATTGTCAAACCAACACATCTTTCATGGTACAATCTTTGACTCTATTGTACAATCCACACATAGCCTCATTTTTTCCATGACTCTCTACTTTAAACTAGTTTTCTATTTTGAATCGCAATTTCACACCAACAACATGAATAAATGTTTTCAAGTTTAATTCTTTGTGCCTCTTGACATTTGACTTTCATCTCATGACATGAAAACAACTTAAATCTTTAATTTATTTTCCAATTCACTTTTCTTTAAACGCATTCAAATACAAATATTAAACGCGTACAACTCAATCAAGTAAGCAATATCAATCATGTCAAAAAGATTACAAATGAGTCGTTATTAAACACACTATTAGTAAGATTGCGAAAAACTTTAAACTACAATCAAAATATCAAACGAAAATTAATCTCATAATCGATCCAAATAACTGAAATTTAAAAAAATTATATAAAGTCAAAACTATCAAAAACCAAAGACTTTTAAAGAATAAAATCACAAAATAAATAATCTTAAGTTCAACTTATAAAGCAAAATCAATTTACAAAATCAAATTTCTAAAAAATTATGTCAAATTATCCAACAAAAATCAACAAATTACATGAAAGAAGAAAGAGGGAAAACTGAAATTTTATAATGAGAAAGAGAAGACCTATGAAATGAAAGTAATAAAAATAAAAAATAAAAATAAAGAAAAAAGAAAAAGAAGAAACAAAGAGAGGAACAACAAACACTCTTAGCAGAGATCGAGCTTATACACGAAGAAGCAGAGACCAAAAAATTTCAATACAAAATTTAGCAGAAAAAAAAAAATCAAAATTGAAAAAAGAAAAATAGAGAGAGAAAAAGAGATTAACGAAGAAGCTTCGAAGATTCGAAATCAGCAAGTGAAGTTCGAGATTTCAATTCAATTTTCTGAACTTCGTTAAGGTTAGAGTTCAATCAATGTATACTTTTTACTCAATTTTCTGCTTCATTTCATTGAAATTTTGTAATTTCGTGATTTTTGAAATTTCCCCTTTTTTTTGTGAAGAATAAAAATCTAATTTTTATTTTTGGGTTTGCTCAATTTTGTTCAATTCAGTGATCTCGTGATTGTTTAAAGTTTGGAGCTTTTGGGAATTCGCGAAGGAATGAGGTTTTTCGGATTGGTGCAAGTGATGTGATTTTCGTTTCAAGAATGATTTTTTGGAACCTTTGGTTTGATTTTTCAAACTTAGGGTTTTGATTTGGTATGAAATTCGTTGAATTGGGTTTTGATTTTGGGATTTTGTGTTCTGGGTTAGTGTGATTTTTTAGCGGTTTGATTTCTAGGGTTTTGAAATTTGGGGGAAATTGAGATTTGGTGTTGCATTGTGTGTTGTTTTTTGAGTATTTGAAATTTGGGTATGAGGGTAGTTTTATTGAGGTTCAAAATTGAAGCTTTAGTTTGGGTTACTGTTATTAGAATGGTTTGTGTATGTTCTGGTAGTTTGTATATGCCGAGTTTATGGCGGTTGATTTGTGTTCAATGATGTTTGGGAGGTTAAGTTTTGGGATTTTTTGGAAATAGAAATAAATAAGTTGAATTGGAAAAAATTAAGGTTATTAGTGAGTGGGTTGTTTTCTGATTTTGTTGGAAATTGTATGAGAAATGCAACCCCAACAGAGTTCGAGAATTGATTTGGGTGAGTTGAAAATACAGATAGTAAAGAAGATTGGACCGGATAAGTCGAAGCGGTACTTTTATTACCTTAACAGGTTTTTGAGTCAGAAGTTGAGCAAGAATGAGTTTGATAAGTTATGTTTTCGGGTAGTTGGGAGGGAGAATCTTCCGTTGCACAATCATTTTATAAAGTCAATTTTGAAGAATGCCTGCCAAGCCAAGACCCCGCCATCAGTTCATCCGTCCGGTTCTTCAAAATCAGGAGCACATGTTTTGTCTCCTGGTAGAGAAGATGGACATGAACACAGTGCTGCTAGCTTTCAAAATCATAATGCTTCCATTTGGTCAAATGGGGTTTTGCCGGTGTCGCCGCGTAAGTTACGGTCGGGAGTGCGTGAACGGAAGCTTAAAGACAGACCGAGTCCGCTTGGACCAAATGGGAAAGTTGATTCTGTTGGTCATCAATACACAGCGACAGAAGACAGTGGTAGTAAAGTTGACTTGGAGAATGGAACTCTTACTCCGTGTGATTATCAGCGACCAACACAGCATCTTCAAGCAGTTTCTGAGCTACCCGAGAATGTTATGCATGGGCTCGCAGAAAAACCAAGAATACGTGGCAAAGGACCGACTGGAATATCAACCGTGGAAGATGGTGAGGAGTTGGAGCAATTAAACTGCCTCAATTTTGCCAAAAATCCGCTCATAGCACCACTTGGGATTCCTTATTGCTCTGCAAGTGTGGGTGGGGCCCGCAAATCATTGCCTGTGAATAGCACAGGTGATTTTGTTAGTTGTAGTGACAGTGGTAGATTATCTGATACAGACACGTTGACAAGGCGCATGGAGCAGATTGCAATGGTACAGGGTCTTGGAGGTGTTTCTACGGAATGTGCAAGTATGTTGAATAGCGTGTTAGATGTGTACTTGAAACGGTTGATAAAGTCTTGTGTTGATTTAGTAGGGTCTCGGTCAGCAAATGAACCGACGAAGCTGCCAAACTCAAAGAAGCAGATTCAAGGGAAGCTCATAAATGGCATGTTGCAACATAATCATTTACATGTGCAGAGTGCTGGAAGGATGACAGAATCTGAGCCCGAACACAGATCCCAATTCTCGGTATCTTTGCATGATTTTAAAGTTGCGATGGAACTAAATCCACAACAGCTTGGAGAAGACTGGCCGCTACAATTAGAGAAAATCTCTATGCAATCTTTTCAGGAATAACACATCAATAAGATTTTTTTTTTCTTTTTTCATAAGCAAAGATTGGATCTGTTTCTTCTGGTTCTGATGGCTCACCAGTACTGTGGTGATTATCGGTTTACTTGACTTTATCAGGATGAACCAGATGATTCTGAAATGGAGAATTTCTCTCCATTCCAAGATCAAATACTGGTTTTGAGCTTCCAAATGTTTATATCCGTAATATGCAGAACTCGGATGGATCAGATATATATTTAACTGCAACCAAGGGTATTATCAAATGAAGCCCAGAATTGGTTGCACTGTTGTATGTTTAGCATTGGTATTGGCTGTACTGCTGCTATCGCAAGAAATTTCAAGGCTTTTGTTTGCATTACAGCCAATGAGGAGACTTAGAAAAAGTTTTGCAGGGATACGATTGTGTAGCTGGGATCAAGGGACTGTGACATGTATAAGAAGAGCCGAAAGGTTGCTCTGTATGTATTTTTAGAATATGATGATTAATTGAAATTTGATATTAATAACACGTCAAGATCTATTGAAATTTCCTTGATGATATTGATATCAGTTTTATAGTTGAACTCCATGGCTCCCAAGTTAGGACAATTTCTGAAGTAGTTTTTTGTTTTTTACTTTATTCATAATGTAGATCTGTAAGTTACATGTCTCTTTTAGTTCAAATAACTTTGGTGACAATAAATGAATTTCTGATCATATGTTGTACCATTAAATTTTGCCATCAATTTAATATACAATATGTAGTCTTTTTCTAGTAAACAAATATTGTGATATCTTACTGTTTGAGATTTCATCTGTTTTTATCACTTGTGGTATCTGTTATCAGAAAAATAATTTACTGTTTTTGGAGTTATTATACCATGAGTAGGCCTAAAGTCCTTGAAATTTTGATATGACAACTCGGCGGGAAATTTTGATGCCTAAATTTTGCGCGCGCATCTGACATGTATCAAGTGAGAGCATTTGGTAGATAGTTATTTTTGAAATTTTGACGATTTAGTCTTATATAGTTGGTCGAGATTAGATCTATTTAAAATCAATTCAGGCCATTTATGCAAAATATTGAATGTTCAATATTAGCTTCTTTCGCAGCTGACTTAATTTCTGCTTGCTGTAATATATTATTGATTCTCACAGAATTCAAGATATAGTAAAAAAACACAGTACTGTTGAGAATATGGTGAACAAGATACTACGGCAGTAGTCTGATATCTCGAGCTTGTTACTTAACATTCGTTATGCATGGAAATGATCGATAATCACAAATCAATCATGAGGTTTTTGAGACATTTATATGCTACAAATTGATCACTGAAATGTCTTGATAAATCTGCTTTTGGTAGCACTGTCTGCTTCTAGTAAAATAACATGATTTCAAAAATATTAACAATTATCTGAGATATGCTATGTGCAATGCATGCAGGAAAATAATAGAAGCATGCTACTGTCAAAAAAAAATTAAATAATAGAAATAATGTTAAATAATAATTTAATTGGTTACTACTTATTAAAGCTATGTTCTACTTGATTCAGTGCTGAGTGTTTGACTATAATTTTTTTCTATATTGAATTAACATTCAGATTTCACATTTACACATTGTATCTGCAAGGACATAATCTGAATATTTGCATTATTTTAATAGTATAGTACTTCCAAAGGCCATGTCTGTATCTGAGTGCTTTTTATGCATCATCCTGACATCTTTATGCAGGTATATGGAGTAGAAGTTTTGAAGGTATGTATGTATGACATGGCTTTTGTGGAGCAAAGTATTGTCTCTACTCTCTAAACTAGTTTTGTGCAGTAACTGCTGCTGCCATCTATGGAAATTGGAGAAAACTAGAACTAGAAGTGGCTATTTGCAAATATCTAGGAAATTTAGCAGGCTAAGATGATTTTCTGCAATTGTGCTATATTTGGTAGTACTACTACTACTAGTACTTTAGTATGATTACTGACTGAATTATATTGATTGAAATGTTTAAAAATGAAAGGGTAAAAAGGACACTATTTGGAAGTAACTGGTTGGTGGTACAGCTTTTAAAAGTTTTTACTGACTGATTACTACATAATTTGCAGTACTATTAAGTTTGTGATGTGTTCTTTATTTATGATAACTTATTTGACATTTTAACTGCATTAAAAAAATGGAGTATTTAATTCATAATATGAACTACATATATTACTTTTGGATTTAGATCATCTTATTCACTTCTTTCTACATCTCTTTTCTTCCTCTCTATCTTTTAATTTCAGTCTCTCATGATTATTTTTAAACTTTTTATTGAAGAGAGAGAGGTTGAAATTAAGAGAGATAGAGAAAGGAGATAGATGTAAAGGAAAGTGAATGAGAAGATCCAATTTCAGCACTTTTTCAATGTGCTAAAAAAGTCAAATTTGCTTATAGGGAACGGAAAGAGTATGTGTGTCATTTCCGGATGATATGTGTGTTTTAGATGAGATGCGTCTTTATTAAGGGTCTGTTTGGCTAGCCAAAAAAGCTAGCTTATAGATTATGTCTTATAGCTTATAAGCTAAAAGATCTGTTTGGTGACAGACTTTTCTGTATGAGCTTATAAGTTATAGCTTATTTTACTGACTTATAGCTTATTTTTCAGATGCTATTTCAAGTAGCTTATGAGCTTATTATTTTTTCTTCCATTTTTACCCCTTATTATTTTAACTAATGTTCACTCTTACCCTTGTTTTTATTTCACTTTAAAATAAACCATACTTTTTTTTTGACTACCTGATAAACCATAGTTTTTTTAATAAATATAAACCATACTTTTTTTTTAATAAACCATGCATGATCATTCATTATTACCTTATGGTAATTTTTACTTAAATATAAACCTTATGTATGCTACTCACTATAAAAAAAATAACGTTGCTTTATATAAAATAAAAAAATAACATTGCTCAGTTTTATAAAATAGTCTAATAATTATTGTTTTGGACCAAAATATAATAATAAACCATACTTTTTTAATCTTGTAAAAAAATAAATAAATTTAATTAAAAAAAGTCAATAAGAAAACCCATAATTTTTTGAAAATAAAATTTCAACCAATAACAATTAGTTTAGTAATATAAAAAATATATATTATATTAGTACATTTAATTTTTAAATTTCAATTATATTAAATATTAATTTGACATAAATTTTATTTTGAATTAACAATACCTTTTTATGTCATTTTACATTTATCAGCTAATTAAACCGCTAATTTTACCAAACACTTCAATTAACTTATCAGCCATCAGCTATTTATGGAAATTGGAGAAAACTAGAACTAGAAGTGGCTATTTGCAAATATCTAGAAAGTTTAGCAGGCTAAGATTTTTCTGCAATTGTGCTATAGTATTTGGTAGTACTACTACTAGTACTTTAGTATGATTACTGACTGAATTATATTGATTGAAATGTTTAAAAATGAAAGGGTAAAAAGGACACTATTTGGAAGTAACTGATTGGTGGTACAGCTTTTAAGTTTTTACTGACTGATTACTACATAATTTGTAGTACTATTAAGTTTGTGATGTGTTCTTTATTTATGTTAACTTATTTGACATTTTAACTATATTAAAAAAATTAGAGTATTTAATTCATAATATGAACTACATATATCACTTTTGGATTTAGATCATCTTATTCACTTCTTTCTACATCTCTTTTCTTCCTCTCTATCTATATTTCTCTTTTAATTTCACTCTCTCATGATTATTTTTAAACTTTTTATTGAAGAGAGAGAGAGGTTGAAATTAAGAGAGATAGAGAAAGGAGATAGATGTAAAGGAAAGTGAATGAGAAGATCCAATTTCATCACTTTTTCAATGTTCCAAAAAAGTCAAATTTGCTTATAGGGAACGGATGGAGTATGTGTGTCATTTTCGGATGATATGTGTGTTTCAGATGAGATGAGATGCGTCTTTATTAAATGTCTCTCACTATTATACTCATACTAGTAATTAAGTATTCTTATCATTAACTAGAAAAATTTGGTTGAAATATTTTCTAACAGTTCGAAATGTATATTTCATCTCGTTCAAGGTTAACTTTAGCTAATCACTCATATTCATTACTTAAATAGCAGATAGAAATATTTTGATAAATTCATAAACCGCGCAAGAAAAAAAATAAGATGACAAAAGTAAATCCCTAAGTTTAATGCTATGTAGTGGAATTTTAATTAAGTGATTTCTTCGTACAACATGTTTAGATACCTTAGTGTTAAAATATATATCTCATAGATTTTATGTACTAATATGTCATACATGATCACTGAAAGTCTGAAACTATATAGTACAGTGCAGTGATAACACATAAAAATTAAATATCTAAATAACTAATAACACAATTCTTAAACCACCAATATCAATGACCTCATACAACCTTGCCTCCTTTTCTTTTCTTTTTTTACAGAAAAATTAATTGATTAAGCAACTATATAATATGTAACAAAGAAGACATTCCAAAATCCAAACAGTATTAATAGAGGATAATGTAGGTTAAGGGATTTCGTCAAAAAAAAAATGTAGGTTAAGGAATGCAATTTGATTCATTAATCCATAATAATTCATCCACCAAACAAAATATTAGATAGTAAATTGGATTTAGTCCATCTATTTAAAAATATGGATGATCCAACTCATCTAATTTATTTTAAAAGATCCAATGGATCACCCCAAATTAATACAAGTCCATTGTGTAAAACACACAAAAAAAAACGTTTTAAAAATAATTTAAATTATGAATAAATGAAATCTGGAGAAAAAAATTGAATATTTTATTTTATAAAAAAAATAAATAAAAAACTGAAAATTGAAAGAAACGTATGGAAATATAAATATAAAGGAAAAAAACAATTTTGGGCTAGTAGATAAATTTTATGAACTCAGCAACATAAAATCTAAATGGGCCCAATAAAATAAAATAAAACTATTTATTGTTTTATGAATAAGTATTTATTTCTTTCACAAAAAAGTATTTATTTCTAAAATGAAATATTAATAAAAATATAATAACTAATTAATGATAATAATAATAATAATAATAATGGTGACGGGCGGTTAGGACCGCTAATTGCCATGTCTCTACCGCATGTCGCCGTGGTGGCCGCCAAAACTCGGCCGTGAAGCGTGAACCGAAGTGTGTCATCGCGGTGTAGCACAATATTCATTTTAAATAAAGCTTTATTGATTTAATTTTAAAAATAATAGCATGTAAGACATCTTTATTAAATGAAATTTTTATATTTTTAGAGACTCGGAGTCTTTTTTTTTTTTTTGAACTGAGAGATTCGGAGTCTTGATAAGTGATAATCTTGTCTTTGGCCCAAATTGTCCATATAGGGGTTAGCCACGTGAGCAAACACCAAACCTAAAAAAACTTCCATTGACTTTACCTAAACAAAATATTCCATTGGCAAATTGTATGTGAACTATATAGAAGTACTTCTTTCTAAGTAGTGTAGGGTTCACCTTTGAACAAGCATCTCTTTAGATTTTGGATTCCAACTGCATGCACTTGGACACAATCTCTTTTGAGTACAGTCATTTACTTCCCACAATCTACACTGAGCCATTTTTTGCAGGACCATCGTATTCAAACTCACTTTATAGTTCCAAAATTACAATTTCACACAATGTTATACTACATTTTTTTCCTTCAATAGATTGGTTTTTCTTCAAAATTGATTCTAACTTTAAGTTTAAATTTGAAACTTATATAAAATAAAAAATTAAACACAAACTTATTATTAAAATCACTTTTATTTTATTTTGTTTTTAACACTTAGCTCAAATAGTTAAACTACTCAACCTCCCTCGTTTTTACGTTTATTTAATTTTGATACATTATTAGTGTAAAAAAAAAATTACACTTTTTTATGGTCATTTTTTTTCACCATATGAATCAAATCCATGTAAATAACTTTTGGCAGCATTTTTTAAAAAACAAATAGGGTGTAGATGAAAATCTAGTGCAACACTCTAGATAGATTAAAATAAAAGAAAATACAAAATACAAAGAGATATCAATCAGACTCAGTCAAACCACATAATCACGGGTATACTAACCGTACAAATAACACATAAATGGTCTAGTTTAAAATGAAGCAAATGTGCACACGTTGCAAACACTACCCAGTGAACCTGCGTATCGGTGCAAAACCATATAGCAAAAAAAATTATATTGTGCAAGGTTTCACATTTCAAGACGGGGAATAAATCGACCATCAACACAAATTGTTTCATGTATCAACAACAACAACCCCTTGCGAAATGACATAGCAAACATCAAACACTCTTTCAAGCCTTATAGTTCAACATCGAAGAGGGATGACATGGATATCACAAACAGTTCAAAATCAATCATGAGGATACAAACATTAAACAAGGGGCGTCGACGAGTTTGAGGCAAACCCGGAACATCAAAATCTGCAAATCTCAACAGACCTGGAATGGAAGCAGTTAGAGAATATGAAAACGAGAACGCTCACCAAACACGAACAACAACTGTTTGAAACAAAACAATCCATCATTGTCAAAATCGAAGAACCACCAACAACAGATACTCATCGAAGCTCATATCACGATCACAATTATTTTCTAGTAAAAAAAGCATCACACGGAATGAATCAAATCCATATAAATAAATTTTGTTTATTTTTTTTTCTTCAAGTTAATGGAATGCAAATGAAAATCCACTCTAATTACCCAAAAATATTTAGATGATTTCGATCTTTTATAATTTAATTAATATTTTACGTTCGATCTCAACATGTAACAACATTAAGAAAGAGTTTGTTATCTATTTAAATCTAACAACACTCGATAAATTAATATGTAGTTCAACAAAAAAGATTATAAAAGAAAAAAAAAAACTTCTCACTAAAATCTAAAACAAATTTGAGCAATTTGACAGCCGGCATATAGAAGGAAAAAGAGGGAAAACTGAAATTTTTTTCAATAATAAGGAGGGAGAAAACCTTTGATAAGAGGAAATAAATAAATAAAAACAAAAAATAAAATAAAATTAAAACGAAAAAAGAAAAAAGAAAAAGAAGAAACAAAGAAGAAGAAGAAGAAGAACACTGTGTTAGCAGAGATCGAGCTACACATGAAGCACAAACCAAACTCAAAATTTCCAGATTTCTATGCAAATTCCTCAACTTCACTCTGTTCATAGTTCAATCAATGTATACTTCTAAACCCTTCACTTTTTCTTCAAATTTTCTTCAAAATTTCGCGTTTTTTCAGAACCAAAAAAAGAAAAACGAGAACTTTCTAATTTATATGTTTTTATGTTTTGCTCAATTTTGTTGAATTCAGTGATCTCTTAATTATCCAAAGTTTGGAGCTTTTGGGATTTCACGAAGCAATGAGGATTTTCAGATTGGTGCAAGTGATGTAGTAATGTTTGCTTCAAGCATGGTGTTTCAGACCCTTTAGTTTTGTTGTTCAAACTTAGGGTTTTGATTTACCATACAATTTATTGAATTGGGTTTCATTTAAGTGATTTAGTGTTTTGGGTTTGTGTTTGTGTTTTTTTAGAAGTTTGATCTTTAGGGTTTTGGAGTTAGGGAAATTGAGATTTGGTTTTGCATTGTGTGGTTTGTTGATTTGTGAATTTTGGGCAAAAGGGTGAGTTTATTTGTGTTGAAAATTGGTTTTTTTTTCCTATCGGGTGTTCGGATATGTAGAGCTTGATTTGTGTTCAATGAAGTGTGATTGTGTAATTTTTGTGTACTTTGGAAATATATGTAACTGTAGTTTGGCAGAAATCGAGGTTACTGGTGGGTGGGTTGTTTTCTGATTTTGTTGAATTGTGTATGAATCTGTTTGTTGAGAAATGCAAGCTCGACAGAGTTCAAGAATCAATTTGGCTGAGTTGAAAGTACAGATTGTAAAGAGGGT
This sequence comes from Trifolium fragiferum, assembly GCA_954870985.1. Lineage (NCBI taxonomy): Eukaryota > Viridiplantae > Streptophyta > Magnoliopsida > Fabales > Fabaceae > Trifolium > Trifolium fragiferum. The sequence continues at coordinate 8,585,546 of OX940796.1, forward strand.
TGGAGCGGATAAGTCAAAACGGTACTTTTCTTACCTTAATAGGTTTTTGAGTCAGAAGTTGAGCAAGAGTGAGTTTAATAAGTTATGTTTTCGGGTACTTGGGAGGGAGAATCTTCCTTTGCACAATCATTTTGTAAAGTCGGTTTTTAGGAATGCGTGTCAAGCCAAGACTCCGCCACGGGTCCCCCCATCTGGTCCTTCGAAGTCAGGAGCATATGTTACTAATTTGTCTCCTGCTACGGAAGATGGACATGAACGGAGTATTGCTAATTCAAACTTCCAAAATCACAAAGTTTCTGTTTGGTCAAATGGAGTTTTGCCGGTGTCCCCACGTAAGTTACGGTCTGGGATACGAGATCGGAAGCTTAAAGATAGACCAAGTCCCCTTGGACCAAATGGGAAAGTTGACTCAGCTGCTCATCAATCCACGGCTACAGAAGACAGTGGCAGCAAGGTTGACATGGAGAATGGAACTCTTGCTTCATGTGACTATCAGCGAGCAACACAGCATCTTCAAACAGTTGCTGAGCTACCTAAGATTGCTCTTCAGGGACTAGCCGAAAAATCAAGAACACATGTCAAAGGGGTAACTGAAATATCGACCGTGGAAGATGGAGAGGAGGTGGAGCAGTTAAACCGACTCAGTTTTAACAGAAGTCCTCTGATAGCACCACTTGGGATCCCTTACTGCTCTGCAAGTATTGGTGGGGCCCGCAAAACATTGCCTGTGAATAGTGCAGGTGACTTTGTTAGTTGTTATGACAGCGGTATGCTATCTGACACAGATACGGTGAGAAGGCGCATGGAGCAGATTGCAATGTTACAGGGTCTTGGTGGTGTTTCTACGGAATGTGCAAGTATGTTGAATAGTGTGTTGGATGTATACTTGAAACGGTTGATCAAGTCCACTGTTGATTTAGCTGTAGCTAGGTCTGCAAATGAGCCGTCAAAGCTCCCCATCTCAAAGCAGCAGATTCAGGGGAAGGCTATAAATGGTATGTTGCCAAATAATAATTTACTCGTGCATAGTACTAGTAAGTTGGCAGAACCTGTTCCTGAACACAGACGCCCGTTCTTGGTGTCTTTGCATGATTTTAAAGTTGCGATGGAACTAAATCCACAGCAACTTGGAGAAGATTGGCCACTGCAACTCGAGAAAATTTCTATGCAATCCTTTGAGGAATAACACATCGATAAAGTTTTTTTTTTCTTTCTTTCTTATACTTAAGCATAGGTTGGGTCCGGTTCTTCTGGTTCTGATAGCTCGGTAGTAGCTAGAGATTATCGCCATACTTTGCTCTGTTCATATTGCCATGATGAACCGGAAGAGCACCGGATGAGGAATTTCTAGCCCTTCGAGGATCAAATGCTGATTTCAAGCTTTCAAAAGTTTTATCTCTGCTATGTGGAGGAGCTAGGATGGATCAACAATATATTTAACTGCAACCAAGGGTACTATCAAATGAAGCCCAGGATTGGTTGCACTGTTGTATGTTTAGCACCGATATTGGCTGTATTTGTGATTGTAAAAGTTCTATTGACTATTAATTGCTTTACGGCCAATGAGGTGAATCGGAAAAAGTTTTGCAGGGATACTGTTGTGTAGCTGGGATCTAGGGAAACTGTGATATGTATAAGAGCTGAAAGGTTGCTCTGTATGTAATTTTAGAATATGACGATTGATTGAAATTCAATATTAATAAACACGTCAAAGATCTATTGAAATTTCCTTGATGATTTTAGTTTTATAGTTGAACTCTGTAGCAACAAATTTGGCCAATATCTGAATTAGATTTTTGTTCTGTACTTTATTCATCATGTAGATCTGTTAGTTACATGTCTCTTTCAGTTCAAATCACTTTTAGTGACAATAAGTAAATTTCTGATCTTATATGTTATACTTTTAAATTTCGACGTCAATGAATATTGTAATATCTTACTGTTGTTTCAGATTTCATTTATTTTATCTGTTATCAGGAAATATTTACTGCTTTAAAACAAAAGTAAGAAAAATGTGCATGAAAATTTAATATGAGATGACACCGTGGAGGGAACTTTTGATGCAGCATGCAAAAGGTGTGAAATTTAAGACAATGAGTGTTTTCCACGACTATTTAAATGGATTTAACATGTTATCGATCGATGGTCAACTTTCACACGATGCTCAGTTCGTTATTGCATGAGAACCTATCTGCTAAATGGGCTGCTAAATGCATTATGTCATCATCCTTGCATCCTTCTGCAGGCACATTGAAGTTTGGAAGATTCTTTATTAGGTAAGGAATATTCATGGTGGCTTTGTTACTTTGTAACAAAACAGATGATGTTACATCAGTGGAGCAAAGACCTTGTTGGAGCTAGTTTTGGCCAGTTACTGTTGCAATAGCCAAAACTCAAAAGTGTTTTATATGGCTGTTAGAGTAGAGAACCGGATTCCAAATAAGCACACATTCTTCTTTAAGACAATTAGACAAAATACAATCTTTTTTTTAATAAAAACATTATGGGCTAAATCGTGACTAGATCACGGCGAACCACCGCAAATTTGACAAAAACTACGTTTTAAAGCTTCACAAATCACAGTGATACCATGATTTTACAAAACAAACGGCTTACCGAAACATACACTTCATCGTTGAAGGTGTTATAATTCTAAGCAAATCAATGAGTTTTTTCTTCTTTTAAGTGTGCTAAAAACTTGGTACTTGAAAGTAAGAAATAAACAATACTTTTTTATTTTTCTACTCATTCTGATTGGTCCTTTCATTATAATAAAATAAAGTGTCCTTTTATACCGTTGAATCCAATTCCCTTTTCCCTCCATTCCAATCAATCATAGACATCACCAACAACCAATCAATTCTACCATTAAAAATATCATCTCAACATTGGTCTCTTATTCTCTTATGTTGATGTATATACAGGACTTGTTGAACAACTACTAGAGTTTAATTCTCTGCAATGCTTCATGGCTAAGCCATCTAAAAGTAAAACACATCATCATATTGCAGTTTGTCCAGAATATGGTTTCGCCTAGTCAATACACATTCAAGAACTTAAAACTAATTCCACATTAATCTCTAAAACAGTCGTACTTAAAACTAATTTACCAGCGAAATACACATTCAAGAACTTACATAGGTTCAGTTAATCAAGGACTATTGTGGTTAATGCCGCAATTTAAAAGACTACTAGAATTATTTACTGGCTCAAGCGCCTTGGAGTCATGTATACAGAAGTTTGGTACAGGAGTACAAACACTTTGAATTTTGTTTCTACCTTGAGAGACAACACCGACGGCGCATCATGTATCCTTCGATATTTATGTAGCAATCTCAAGGCATCTTTTTGCTGGTACTTTATAAAACCAACCATTTAATAGTGAAAAGCTTATAAGTTTATGGAAATTACTTGATTTGTTAATCATTTAAGTGAAAAACAATGAGATCAGACTACTTTCATTTGCAAGAAAACAATCAATTCCAACTCCGAAAGTGGAAACAAAATATCTAGTCATAGAAAAACACAAAGTCATGCAAATCACTTTTGATTTTTTATGTTTTTCAGTAAAAGAAACAATAAGCTGAGCTCCTAATTCCATCCACAATATAACAATGAATCCCTAATCAAAAAGTGGAAACAGATTCTCTGCTGTCACCAAAAATAAATGCGGTTATTGATTGAAACCATTAGACGGTTCACATTTTGAGTTCATGTTTTGAAAATCATAATGTGGGCCGTCTAATACTCATTCAATGAATCAAATTTGGTGAGTGCGTTTTTGTGACTGAAGAGAATCTAGATCCCACTCGAGTCCGTTAAGACACGGTTTATTTCATCATTAGATGGGATGAAGTAATTTGCTATATACATAGGACCAATTAGAAGAGACGAGAAGCAACTGTGCTTTGTGCAGAAGGAAAAGGAAAGGAACAATTTTGTACAAAAGGGGAAGACCAATGCAACTAATGAGATGACGATGAATTGGACAGTGCCGCTGAACCTTTGCAAATAGGGCACCAGTTCTTCAACCTCAACCAGTCCTGTATACAATCAACGTGATACTTATGTGAACATTGCAGTCTCCCGACTTCATCTCCAACAACATATTCCTCCTGAAAATTACATAAATTCATCTAAATCAAATCTTGTAACAAAATCATTCTAGTCATCATTAAATTTTGTCAATTAAAATTCGTCAAGCTGGATCCTAGTAACATATAGCTAACCACTATATAACATTTGAGCCATTATGAGATGAGCTTCATCCTTCAAAAAACTTCAATAAATATTAATAAAAATACCTGGCAAATGCAGCATTTGATATCACCCTTATCCTCATTAACACAATTGGATGCATCATCTGACGGCGCAGACTGATAGATACTTCTTTTAAGACTATCTGAGAGTGCTTCCTCTGTTAGAGCTGTGCTTACGGTACCCATTCTCTCTTCAAGAGCTAAGAGTTCCTGTCATTAATATAATATAAATATTCAGGGATGGAAATAGATAAATATAAAATTTAACATATCCTCAAAAAGATAGTGATCCCTTTTTAAAGTCACCTCTCTCGACACAGTTACTTCTCCAAACTCTCATTCACTATTCTACCATTAAGCATGCTTATATTTTTATCCAAACCCAATTGATATGAGAAAAGGATGTAATAAACTGATTTGCTGAACCTTACAACATCAACATACCTCGTATGACATGTCATCAATATCCAATCGCATGTCTCTGTGACGATCATATAAGTCAAGCCCGTTAAGAAATGAGTTGGTCTCTAGTAAACGAATTTGCTGCAAAGATAAAAATGAGAGAATTAAATAACTAGCAAATTAAGTCACGTTAATTTTATTTTTTGTATCTAAAATTACCTCATGGGTTAATTCTTCATTTTGCTCAATTCTTTCAAGTGCCGATAATACCTACATCCAATTATAAAATAGTAATCACATTCTAAGCTCTCGTTATAGATCATAATAATAAATATACCCTGTCATCCCATGTTTAATCAAAATTTACCTCGGAAATGCCATCCATATCGTAACGCTGAAATCCATTCTGGTTTATTAGAGAATGACGGATGTCATATTCTTCAGGAGACATAGGCATACTATCACATAACTCTTCAATGACAGGAGAATTAAGATCAAGGCAATGAGGCGAACTAGGTAACTCAACAGAGGGCTCATTTTTTTCCGTGGGGTTTTCATTTCCTTGGCTAGAAAATCTTCCCCTGGCGTAACGACTAACCGATCTTTCAGGTCTAACTGTTGCTCTGCTATTATCCCTACGAGGAGGAATATTTCTAGATCCTCTTGCTTCAGATATAGATATTCCATTTTTGGAGCCAGAACTCGATCCTTCCAATGAAGAACCGGTCATCTTCTTCCCTTTCACAGTTGAGCTACTTTCCCCTCCAGTGTTTCCCTTTTTAATCACAGCCTTCTTTCTATTAAGGGTAGAATCTGACGACGAGCAAGAAGGGATGACATCAGATATAGTATTGCATCTGAGGTTCCTCAATCCATACTTACTGCTAGAAACAGCTTGTTTCGCCGGACGAATGCTTTCATTTTCTTGTTGACGAAATTCAGGTCTTTGATTAAAATTCCTCTGAGGTCTTAAATTTGATACCCCACTAGATTTTCCTACTTCCATCGAAATTACATTAGTAGACCTCTTACCTTCCTCGTCAGCTTGAAGCCCAATCGAAGGAAATGTTCTCCGAGGCTTTATAAGTGGTTTTGCTGGGTTAGTAGCTGTTCTATGGGAACTACCGATTACCGCCTTGCCACTTGAAGTTGACTGCATTGATGGCCTTAAAGATTTACCTTTTTCGGAAGATCTGACTTGAGCAACCTTAGGAGGGTTAGCTGTACTACTGCAACCCACTCGGCTGCAAATTTGATCATTTCGATTTCTAGTATTAGCAGTGTCTCTAAACACAACGCTGATCCTTTTTCTAGGGGCTACCATCCCATCAGTGCCTTTTTTACTAGGATTTTCATCCATCATTGCTTTATTACCAACGAATCTGCATTACATCGAACATAAAAAATTACTAAAAGGGAACAAATGGTAGAATGAATTGGATTATAGAAAAGGCGCCCGAGAAAAAGAATAACAAAATAGTAGTTTGAAAAAAATAAAGAACTGAACATAAATCAGCAAACAGTAACACTTCAATGAAATACCAGTAGCTACAGCCATGATAGTGCCTACATATTTATACTGCCATTCTCTGAACTAACGTATTATTCAATCACGACAAGTGCAATGCAGCCTGATTACATTAAATCCAAAGCCATATTTACACATCATAATATCATTATAAGCTCATAAAACGTATTTAAGCGCTTGTTCGATAACCATATATCGTGTAAGAGCTACTTCTAAAATCAAATAGGAAATGAAAATGATTAAATAAACTCTGTCTAAGCTGAAGACAACTTATAAAAAAAGCTATCTGCAGAAAACTACTTAAGTATATACAGTATCAATAATAAGGGACCAATGAACCCTGATTGCAAAAAAAGCTATCTGCAGACAACTTAATTAGATTATTATTACTAGCACTCTTAAGAGACCAATGAACCCTGATTTTTTGGCTGTTCCTTCGGCCACAATTATAAGCAAAAACCAACTTTTCAAATTCATTGAATCAATTTTCTGAAAAGTGAACTTTTGCTTATAATTACGTGATCTGATGACGATTATGATGGCGACGATGATCCACAGGAACAGGAAAAAAGAACACGATAATGCAAATTACACAAAACAAAACATATACCATCCTATATATACAACGATCACATATGAAAACAACTCAAAATTCAGTCATGAGATAAAAGTTATTGATATTAACAACTATTGTTAAAAACTGAAATAACATTAACAATATGAATAACCCAAAAAACAAAAAGAGGTCTTTATTATTCATATCAATTAAGGGTTGAAAATAACCTCAAAAAAATATCATCATAAAATAAAAATCAAACCTTTTTGATCAAAATTGATAGCTGGAAAAAAATAAAAAAAGTAAAATTGAATAAGGTTTTTTCAATAATCCATGGTTTGAATAAGAGGGTACGTAAGATGAATATGCGTAGATTAATCAGCAGCATAATCAATATTTAATCTGAATCGATTATTATTATTACCAAATTAATTAATTAATTAATTAATTAAAGCTTGATGAATATGGTGATTACCTACTTTGTGGTGGTGTAGTTATTCTACCAGAGATAGAAAGAGATTGTGAGAGTGTGAATGAAGAAGAAGAGAGTGAAAAAGGGGAATTTTTTGAGGGAGAAAGAAGAAAGTGTAAAACGTGTGTGAATGAATGAAAGGATTGAAAACTACTTTATAAGGTGACGGCACAAATAACATTCGTCATCATATCAATCAAAGAATCTTATTATAGGTTTTTATTTTTCCACTTTTATCTTCGCGCGAAAATAAGATATATTGTGTACGCAACTTTAGAAATTAATCTTTAAATTTGTTGATATATAGAAAGTGTGGATGTTAACTTATCCTTGTATTCAATCAAATTGATCGATTTGTAAAATATATGACAAATCTTTATTTTTGGTGATATTTTAGGAATATAAGTTAATTTGATTTGTGTGATTTGATAATTTATAAAAATTTTCATGGTATTTAGTCAAATTATGTTATGTAAATATTGGTCGAGATATTGTTAAGAGTTATCTATGATTCATATAAAACAAATGTGTATGTCTTGAAGTCCTAACTCAATTGGTATATGCTGAAATTGTTAAGTCGGACGCCGTGATCCAGGTTCGAACCCGAGATCTCACAGTTGTGTGTGAGTTTAATTTCAGTGGATTACCACTTCATCTAAAAAAAAAAACAAATGCATATCGTTTGTGAACAATAATGAAAAAAAAGTACTGTAACTGCAAATGCAAATTAGTTTTATATCGACTTTTAATAAAAATAGAATATGAAGCGAGACAAGACACCACCAATATTTAAAAAACCATTGTTAACAAATTTATACACCGCTTTGTTTTGTATCTGTTCAATATAATGCATAAGTATTTCAATAACACAGAAGTTTTCAATAGCAATTTTAACGTCACCACAATTTTTAAAAAATTTTACAACTATGATACCAGACTATTAACTTGACGTGAAACTCATAAACTTTTCTAGTTGTTTAAAATGTAAACAAGGTGATGTGACGTCATTTTCTTTGAAATTTAAGTGCTCCACAAAACACTTTTTAAGCTTCATCACATCTCTAATTGTTGTACACTCGTACGCGATTGCAACTCCTCAACGGAAGAAAGAAAGTTTTCAATAGCACTTTTAGCGTTAATACATTGTTTAAAATGTAAACATCAAGGAATTCAAACAGTTTCCCGCCATCTAATACAGCTAATATAGAGATGTTTTTATCTTCAAAGTTAAAAACAGTATGGAATTGGATGTAAGTACTAAGAAGTCCAGGCTTCAAACTTTGTATTATATTTTAAGAAATCCTTTGCGTTGTCATTTTCACATACAAGTTTGTGTACAAGCGCCTGCATAAACTCAGCGAGATTGCATGCCGCTCTCTCCAAAGCGATGTAGCAGTAATTTTTGTCCTCCACCAAAACACCGAAGTATTTTGGGCATTTGGTCTAGCTCCATATACGCACGTGTTTCAACAATTGCTTTCTCTCTATCCACTTGTGGTATCCTTTTGATGGCAGCTTCACATTCTCCCCAAGTCACTCCATTATTTTTAAATCTCCGTGAGTGCCTTCATATATTTTTATTGGATCTTGATCATTACCGGCGATCAATGTATTTGTTGATGTCTTTTTGTAGTGTTACAAGATTCATCGAACGATGAGGTACACTCTTCCATTTTGAAATTAAACTAAGTTTTCCTTCCTCTGTATTTTTAGATTCTAAAATTATCTACATAAATAGATATTCTACACCTCATAAGAATTTTGGAGAGTTGGTTACCCCATAGAATTTTAATGTCGTCACGGTCTTTAAATTTTTTTAGATGAAAATTATAGATGCTAGACTGTTAACTTAACGTGAAGCTTGAAAACTTTTATAATTGTCTAAAATGTAAATAAAATGATTTATAACTCTAGTGTCAACAATAAGATGCATATGCGGCTGTAACACAAAAAAAAAAAAAAAAAAAATCATTTAAACCATATTCTTAAACTTTGTTTAAACATTCTAAGCATTTCTTATTTGAACTCTAATTAAGCATCCTGCACACAAAATCAACATAAAAACAATTTAATCAATAATAGTAGTCACATCAAGCTCAAAATAAAACCCAATAAGATAATCTTACAACAACCAAATCACTAAACATATTTCTTGTCATGATTTTTTATCCCAACTTTCTGATTAACTCGTGTATATCTTCAAATTTTTAAATTTATTATGGACATTGTTAAATTGTACGACACATAAGACATAAGAATAGCAAGAATATGTTGTGCACTTACTTGAAAAAATATAAAAACAGATATCAATTGTGTATTTAACAAAAATCATGGCCGTTGTGGTTAAAAATCAACGGGTCGGATAGCTTCGTGCGTTTCGTTTTTGGTGTTTTTGTAACAACTGTTGCGAGATTAGATGCTTGTGCAAATATACACATTCTATCTTTAGCAAGTAATAAGAAAGAGTATCGCTCCCAAATGGATTGTGATAGGGGACTTCATTCCAAAAGTATTTCAAATAGTCTTATGCTTATGAGTGATAAAACAGCAAAACATCATTTCAGAGCAACAATTAAAGTAAATAAAATAGTAGATTCAAATGTTGTTTAACAAGTTGAGAATAGTGTTGGAAGTATGATTCTTTTAAATTTGTTTTAATGTCTGTGAGTGATAAGTGAAGGCAAGACTTCTATAAGTCTACGTCACGCTTAATTCATTTCAGTTCAGATTACCATGCTTATATTCTTCTATGGCCTTAAGGCTTATGTCTAAGTCCTTAAGTAAGAAGTACGTGTCCATCCTCTACTTAACCATATTAGTTTATTAAGTCCATTTATCATTAGATGTCTCATAATAATAAACTTGTGTTCAAAGCTAAGTTGATCAATCCTAAAGATAAATATATAACAAAATAACAAATGAACTAAAGAAGTATACAAGCACATATTACATCACATGAATAACATTAAACTTTCATTAAACTTCACATAATTCTAACATCAAGAGTATTAGCTCATGGTGAGCTTGAAAACCATAACTACCAGAATAATAAGCTTACACATCAAAATAACTTCTAAAGATGTAAACTTATAGACGTCTTAGAGAAGATGTCTCAAGCTCCAAGATCAGCAATCGTCACGTCTCCGATTATCACACTTTCAGCGACGGCACATCAAGAAGCTTGCTTTGTAATTTCTTCTATATCTTCTTCACACCAGTTGAGCAGGCCAATTCTAAGGTTTAGGCTCTCCTTTTATAGTACATAACCTTGGATCATGGGCCAACCCTATTGAGGATAAGACAGTCCAAATGAATAAAGCATATTTTTCGAATTTGATAGTATGATGATAGTACACTTATCTTTCCTCTCGATGGCGTTGTTCACTTCATTCTTCTGTATACGTGACGACTTTGACTGCTTGTCTGACTCGCCGCCATTCATGATTGTACGGATACTGGACGTCTTGACTTTTATTATCATTTACATTTACTCTGAACCTTTTAAGTGTGATTCAATGGTATGTCTTGACACCAATTGACACAAGAACTTCTCTTTTCATGATGAGATTACATTTTATTCCTAAATACAAACTAGACTCAAAATTGCATTAAAATAAACATAAACATTGAATGCAAACCATATTAACACAACCAAATAGTACATTCGTGGTTGATTGGAGAAGTGTGTCTGTTACAAGCAAATTAGCACAAACAAATAGTTCTGGTAACAAAATGATTTGAATACAAAAAAAAAAAAAAAAAATAGAAAGTTAGGATTGCAAAAAAAAAAAGGATGGTTTTGACATTTTAAAATAATTATGAGAATAATTATGTCGATATAATTAAAATTATAATAACACAACTCTTCTTCCCTTCCCTCCAAAAATCCCCCAATTTGGGGAAGCAAAAATTGAGGTTTGGAGAAATTTTGCTCCTCTACACCCCCGTTCGAAAAATTAAACCAAACACACTTAATTAAAAATATTCTCTCACATATCATCCCCTCCATTTACTTTGAACCAGACACACCCTAAAACAATTTAGTTCAATGAAAGAAATAGCTAGTAAAAAATTTTATATGTATATATAAAAGAAGAGTTCAAATTATACCGGTGTAACATTTGAATAATGTTACACTACTTCATAATGATTTAACGAATACAAATTTTACAAAATTCATCATTGGATGAAAAGTTTATATTATATAAATCATTCATATTAAATTTTATAAAAATCTAAAATCGTTTGATATGTTATTGAGACTCATCAAGATTAACGATTTATCCATTTTTATTGAATGTCGTTAATCTTTACAAGTCTCAATAATTATATATTAAGAAAAATATGTTAGTGTGTTATTTTTAGAAAATTAAAATAATTATTAATTGAACGTGTAGAAATGAAAGAGAAAAGGTCAACTATGCTTGAGATATTGCCCCAAATGTCTCGGGGTTATTAACAGCTCGTTTGATAAAAATAATAAACAAATCATTTGGTTTTTTTATTTCATGGCCTGCAACCTTTGAGATGTGCTTGATTTAAGTACTTTCATTTTCTTTGATGTAATTGTTAAATCACCTCAACGCAATTTATGTTTTTTCTCTTCCAATCAATTCTTTCTTTTTCCACTTCAAGCTATAACTCATATTTTCTCCTTTCAAAGCAATTTCATTTGATTTGTTTCCACAAATTCACTCTTCCATGAACTTTCTTTAATCAAGGTATGTTATCCAAAACATGATCATCCTTATTTTTTTTTTCTTCATTTACAAATTCTTGATGTAATTAAAGATTGTGTCATGTTCCTTAATGGCTTTCTCTTGGTTGCTTTTTTTTTCTATTACTTTTCAAAAAACAAAGGAACATAATTTTTTGTTTATAAATTAATAAAGTACTTAAAGGTGATTGTACCAAAAACAAAAGTACTTAAAGGTGATGATACGAATCATTTGACAAGCACTTGAGGTGCACTTTTTTTCTTTTATTTTTCCTTACAATTCATTCAGCAAAAATTTATGATGAATTTGGATGTTTTCATATTACTATATCGTTTCTTGTTTTATCATGGAGTTAGTATATGCTTTTCTTTTCGACAAACCACTCATTGCAATTTCTTTTTCTCTTTTGAGTACATATTCATCACCATTTTTTTTCAAGAACTAATAAGACATGTGAGACATATTTAAGAAGAATAACCTCGTCCATAAAATTATTGATCATTTAAATGATTCCTTAACTTCAAAATTTTGGTCACATTAGGGACAATTTCAGAGACTAAGTTGATTTGTCCAAAATAATACTTATGGACTAATGTGATTATGTGAACAATGCATTTCAATTTTATATATCATTTTCGAATTTGGAACTTTGTTAATTTGATAGATCATTTTTACTTATAAAATAATTAAATTTCTTGCAAGTTAAGCAATTTTTGAAAAGAGTAGTTTTTTTTTTTACAATTTTGTTGTTGGTCAAAACTAGTTGTGTGGCCTACAAGACATGCACATTACTTTAAAAGTGGTTATACTTTCCTATTAGAACAAAATTAATTCTACTATTTTATTTTTTATTGCCATTCACAAATATAAGTCAATTTTTGTATTCCCCAATATTTTCAATGCCAATTGTTTCAATATCCAAATCTACTAAATTTTTAAAGAAACACAATGAGTGCTTTTGGACAGAGTATATACACAATATTGTATGTCTACTTTGAAACATTAATGTAAAGAATTGTAAATGAAGAAATCACCCTATCACCCTATAATAGATATCCATGATTAAACAAGTAATTGAACTCACGTGATTAATGAGTTCCCCTAAGAACGAACCATTCGAAAGAACCCGAATTTGATTCTTAAAATGAACAATTCTTGATCAGACTTTACTTATTTCTCGTATGAACTCTAAATTACTATGATCTCCTTTCCCAAGAAAGGGAGGGTTAAGACCAAAAAAAATCATGATTTAATATTATATACACAACATATCAATAGTTGATTTTCTAATCAACAGTTGACTACTCCTAGAACCCATCAAATGACCCTAAGTACTTGTTTTTTTGTAATGTGCAGGTTCTTTCAAGAATTTCTTAGCTTAAATACCTAATTATATATGGCAACAAAACCTAAAGATAGTAGCACAGTTGTTGGGAATGAGAAAAAGAAGACCCCATCTTCTCATTCTCCCCTCAAAACAGCCAAAAGGACCACAAAACCATCCACAACAACAACTAGCTCCACAACCAACAAGAGTAACTCAACCACTTCATCAGAGAAAAACAACCCAAACTATCTAAAGCCCACAACAAGTTTAAGAAAGCCCCAAACTGAGACACCAATTAAACCTTCTCCAATTAGGAGAATATCATTGGATAAACCACTTTCATCTTCAAACTTAACAGCAAAAACAACACAACCAGCACCTTCAAGATTACACAAAGCCCTTGTTTCCCCTGGCCCTAGAGAAAGATCTCTTTCACTAAATATTAGATCTTCCAATCCTCCAGTTAAAGGAACCAACCCTTCAAAACCTATTTCAGATAAGACACCAAGTGATGCAAAAACTAAGCTAGTATGGAAAAGGACCACAAAGAAGATCAACACCCCTAATAACAACATTGCTACTTCTAACACCACAAAGAAGGTAGCTAATGATCATGCTTCTTCTGCTAACCCTGCAAAGACCAAAGCTGTGATTGCAGAATCTGATTCATCAAATGTTGAAATTGAGGATGTTAAAGAAGTTACAAACCAAGAAGTTGAAGTGATAAAGGTGGAGAATAAAGAACATGCATCTAATGTGATTTCACCTGATGTCAAATCAGAGTCGGTACATGAGCATGAACATGATCAGGTTCTTGAGGATTCTGACCAAGCTCAGAAGGAAGGTGATGATGAGAAAGTAATTTCTACAGTTTCAGAAGAAATGGCAGAAAAAGAGTCACAAGAAGAGAAACCTGAAGTTGAGCATGAAGAGAAACAGACCAATAGTGAGAATCAACCAGGAGAAGTGGATCATTCTGAGGTTGAAAGGGATGTTGCTGTGAATGAAAAGGAAGAAAATGAAAGTGGGAATGTAATAGAAGATCAAAAAAGTGAGAACAATAGTGAGAATCACCAAAAAGAAGTTGACCATTCTGAGGTTGAAAGCGAAGCTGCTCAGAATGAAAAGGAAGAAAATGAAAGTGGGATTGTAATAGAAGATAAAAAAAGTAAGAACAACAACGAAGAAGAACAAAGTGAGAACAAAAATGAAGAGAAACCTGAAGTTGGGCATGAAGAGAAACAGAACAATGGTGAGAATCACCTAGAAGAAGATGATCATTCTGAGGTTGAAAGGGAAGCTACTGTGAATGATAAGGAAGAAAATGAAAGTGGGATAGTAATAGAAGATAAAAAAAGTGAGAACTACAATGAAGAAGAACGGGGAGGGGAAGAGAAGGATGCTGTTGAAGGAGGGGTAAGTGAAGAAGTTGAAGAAGCTAAGGCTGAGGTAGCACAACCAAAGCAACAATTAGCAGCAAAAGGGAAGAATGAATCTCAAGTGTCTAATGATATGATTGAGGAGACTGCAAGCAAGCTGTTGGGGAGGAAGAACAAGGTTCTTGCATTGGCTGGAGCATTTCAAACTGTCATTGATCATCAAGCCAAATGAACCATGCATATGCATGTCACATGTATATTATTTAGTGTGAGACTATACTTTCCTGTCAGATTTATTATTTTGTGAAACTATACTTTGCTGACACTCATTATGGAATCAAAGAGAGCAGTGTGTTTTTGGAGAAAAGTGAGAGTTATAACCATTTAATTGAAAAATCATATGTTGAGATTTGAAAAACTTCTGTTATATATATGTGTGTGTGTGTGTGTGTTTTGCGATTACAGTTTCAACTATCGATTTTCCAATTAATGATTATAACTCCTCATTTTTCCATCTGCCTTTCTCAATTTAGAGCACATAATCTCAAGAGTTGAAACAAAGAAAAAAAAGAGCAAAAAAGAGTTGAAGAATTTATTCTGATGTATACAAAGCTTCCTCTTACAAATTTAAAAGGGGGTGTCGTCATTCAACTTTGTTGATTTTCACAACCAGGTGATATGTTCCTTTACACATGTAATTATTGAACCATTGTAAAGTACATATATTTTGGTGATTATGATTCATATTAACAAACTGCAGGAATTCAAAGTTTTGTGTTTGATTCACTGAGAAGATATTAGCTGATATAATTTGACCATTATAGTTGTTATTTTTTAAAAAGATTTTTTTTTAAAAAAAGTCCTGTAATAATTATGAACTTTATAACCAATAACTTCAGGTATATATTGAAATTAGTTTGTAGTTTGTACATATCATTTTTGAGAACGCCTTCTATTTAACGTTTTCATAATTATTAATTTCCTAACAACTTTTCCATGGTGAAGTTTAATTAGATAAAAAAAAAATACCTTCTCTTCTTGCTCCTTAAATATCTGCCTTGAGACGGAAGAAGTTGATATCTTGTTACTTCATCTTCACTCTCAAATGATAAAAGGACCAAACTCTCCCGTACTGTCGTCATTCATTTTTTTCTTACTCTCAAAATCTTCATCAAATAGTTCAACTCCATAAAGCTTTGAGAGCACCCTGTTGCCTATTTACCTTCAAGGCAATAAATTTGCCCTTTTATTTGTGGCCTTGTCCTTAGAAGAACTTTGTCTGTCTTGTACTCGACACCTTGTTGCCTATTCAAGAATGGACTTATGCTGCATACATGATTCCCCTTTAATCATTTAAAAATTAAAACGAAAAATACTTATCATAAGTCCTAGGCAGACATACAGGGCAATACATTAAGTGACAGTAAGTGCAAATGCAGTTGACTAGAAAAATTTCATTTTCAACCAATGGAAACTACTTGATTTTAAACAAATGCATTTTTTGACACAAAAATAAAATTTGACATATTGGTACAACTAAACAGGTTATGTTATCATTTTCTGCAGAGTGAAAGGCCTATCCCTTTTCTCTTCAGATACAGGCGTGATAAGCCTATTCAATTGTTCTAATGTAAAAACTCCAATCGCTCTACAGCCGTATGTAGTAGCAAACACATCAGTGCAATTTACAATGATAACCATTGGGTAACGCTTCTCCAAAATTAAGTCAATTACATGACCAACAGATGTTGAAGCCGTAACACTGGGAGGAGGGCTTCTCATCATTGTTGAAAGTGGAGCATCCAACTGTATTATAAATTCATCACAGTATCAGATAGTTAGAGGCCAAATCAGAAATTGACAACACATGGAATGAAGAATTATTTTTTTTAACTTGTATTGATGTCTATGTATTATTGTAAATCATGTTAAAACAGTTTTGTAATTAAAAAATGTTGATTTCTTTAACAAAGCATGAACAGGCCTTTAATTGCCCAGGACAGAAAGTACATACATTAGTATTAGCTTCTCTACAGAATGCATATACCTTTACAGTACAACACTTTCATCAAATGGTAATCTCACAAAAACATACCTGATTGCAGTCTTCTCGGTGCAAAAGCCCTGCACAACTGCCCCACTCATCTACAATAGGAACTACTGCATCATTAAAGAAACGCTGTACCACATCCCTCAGCTTTATGGTACCTTGGAGTGGCTGCGTAGCTTCAAATGGTATCATGAAACCCTCAACCGGTTCAGAAGGCAAAACCTAAACCACAAGGTTGAATAATAAGACAATATACAAGTTCTCTAATTAAAAAGAAGAAACTACCGAAAATGCAGTTCAATGTAGAACAAACAGCCAGCCAAAGGTTGGAGCTGGACCCATGACAAATTGTGAATTATAAATATAGAAATAAAAACATGAAAGCCTGCAAAGTATTTTGTTTTAATGCATGTACAAACAAATAAAGCATACTTGTTATTTAATTCAATATAGCGCAATGCGACCTAGTGGAAAGGATGCCAATGAACATATGTAAAGTACCTGGGGAAGTAAGAAAGGATTGAATAAAGATGCTGAGAATCCCAATAAGGCCTCAATACGAGAAGCAACCTAAATTACAGAAGCACAGGCAAATGATTGAGAACCTAACTTGCTGGCAACATTAGCATTTTAGGAGGAAAGAAACATTTAAATGCATAACAGCTTGTTCAGATATTTACTTTGGAACAATATTTGGCAACTGTATTACATGTAATCCATGTTAATATTATACTTATAAAAGAAACACCAAGATAAAAAAAAAAAAAAAAAATCAAGCTAAGATCCCGTTCTCTGCAAAGGAATATTTGCATTGTTAAAAGGACACCACAATATCAATCGAAGTACCAGTTGATCCTAAAATTAATGTGATAAGAAACAGACCAGATATATAAATCAATGTCAATACTTAAAAATCTACTAAATGGATGTATTTAAGACAACTATATTCATGAAAAACTAATTACACACCATGCCTCCATGACTTGTCCAGGATATGCCCTTCCATCTTGAAAGAATATATGTAAGAGTTTTAATAGCAACATCAACCTAGCATAGAAAAACATGCATAAAATGTCAAGAACAAGTGAATTATTAACTTCCACATCCCAATCAAAATTTTGAAAATTAGAAACAGAAACATTAATAATACCTGGCCAGCATTCAGGGCTGCTTCCATTAGAAGGTGGTCGGCTTCTTCTTGGGAAACTGGTAGGATGGTTCCTACTGTATCTGGTAAAATCCGCTTATGCAAATTTTTAACCAGACCATAATCTCCTCGAAAAGCAAAGGCACGCATCATAGAAAGATAGAGATGAGGCTTTGGTCTCAACTCTGGATTACAACCAATCTGCTTCTGTATTTCTCCAAAAATACACAGAGCACCTAAATACCCCAAGATAATTCAATTATATGACGAAGAAAACACAAATTCATAGATTAGTTAATGAAACAAAAGAATTGGGCAAAAGAACTAAAAGAGTAATTATTAAGGAGAAATACTAATAGTATCTATTCAAGCTTCATTAGAAAATGAACTGGTAACTGAAATTTGTAACAGTAGATTATCATTCCTTTATTATGTTTAAAATAGTTCTGTTTGTGCCACACACATATTTAAAGTTTTAACTTGCTATGTGGTTCAACTGGCAACTTAACTGAAAGTTTGATTTGTCCTTATGAGACATAAGCTTTCAGAAAAAGCAACCAAAAGTTAAAATGTTAGCCAATTCAAACTAGATAATTATTGAAATTTATAATAAAATACAAAAACATTCATAATCTTCACTCAACTTAGACGAATCTAAAATGCAAATCAACCGTAAATCAATATTTGACCCTTCAATTCAAGAGACAGGTAGAACCCGTTAATCTCCCGGGCATAATTTTGATTCTCAGCAATTGTTAGGAATATCTTACTCCACCCATCCAAAACAAAGCAGAATCTCTCTTTCTAAATATCATAAACATTTATCTATTTAGTTATTCCTGAAACTTTCTCCAAGCAACTAAAGAAACCCAGAATCAAATGAAACCATACCCTCAACAGAGCCACATCTTAGTAAAGCATCAATCATTGCAGTGTAAGCAGTTCTATCAATGTATAACTTAGAACGTGATTTCATTTCCAGCACTATTTGCACAACTGAAACGAGATCCTTAGCCTGCCCAAAACCCTGCATTAAAAGAGAAAAAGTGAGAAAGATGCTACCAAAGAACCCTCTTGAACCACCAATAGAATTTTCAATAGATTAATAAATTTGTTTAAAATAAATGTTCAATGCATGTCATTTTCACACGCGAGTCATGACTTCTAAAATTATGAGAACATAAATAATCATTAAAATTAAACAACTACAAGAAACTGAAATCAGTGAACATAAGTCATGAAACCAATGATCAAAACGTTCTACAGAATAAAACAAAACTTGATTTAAATTTTTATGGTTTTATACTACAGCAAACTAATCTTACAGGTAAGTAAATTTGAGAAATCTGACCTTGAGCAATGTTGTGTATGTAACTATATCTGGCAACAGATCACCAAGGACAAATTTTTGCGCTTTTTCCTATAAAAAAAATATATCAAAGGTTGGAATTTAGAAGTTCCATATTTATCTACTCCACAAAACTATTAAACTTAAGTTTCAAATGCAAGTTATTACCTTCATTTCCGCAAATAATTGCATGGCAACATCTAACTTTTCACTCTGAACACATGCTAAAATCAGTGTGTTATATGTGAGCCTGTCAGGCATTATTCCTTGATGTAAAATTTCATTGAGCATGTTTATTGCAGTGTCGGGACGGCCTGAGTTTATATGCCCCTAAATTAGAGGGGGAAAAGTAAAGCATTCAAATTTTGGTCCGTTCAGACAAACATTTGTAATCTCTACTACTGAAATATACTATTCAAAAGGAAACTTTCTCCCTACAGATCAGAAGAAAACCTTTATTAGAAGGTTGTATACTGAGACTGAAAAATGTTCGCCTTCACGAAGCACAGAACCATAACAGGCAAGGAGGCCATTTGCGCGACGCAAGTCTCCTGCACTATAGCATTGCAGGTAAACATCACCAGTCAACATGACTTTTTAATGAATTTCTTCATAGAATCAAGTCAGGACATACATCTAACACCTTAAATATTGAAAACCAACAAAATATCAGTCATGCAAAAACATCTTATATCCTCAGCTATCACATTTTTACATGTATGACCATGCAATGCAAAAGCTGAAATTTATCAGGTTAAAAAAGATTAGAATAAAATAAAAGAAGTATACACATTGCAAAGCCAGTGAGACTGAAATGTCTAATCACCTGCTTCTGTTAAGGCATTTAGCAAACTGAAGACCAATGGCGCTGACAACTTTGGACTTCCCACAGCTGTACCATTTTCGACAGATTCAAGTAATCGAAAAGCTTCATCAAATCTATGTGCCTTGCCTAAACCCTTTATAAAATTTTAAATAAAAATTCAATCAAGGAAAGGAACAGTTAATGTTTTACTTTTTGAATGAAATTTATAAAATGATTATTTTTTTTTGACAAGTTTATAAAATGATTATAAAAATTAATAAGGGGTGATTGAAAGTTTCAGGGGTACTCCGTATTTGTTAACATTTCCTTTCAAATACCCCCCAAAAAAACTTATTCCACTAGGCTGATGTATCCTAACATAGATAATGCACAGTGATACTATGATAGACCGACTATTCAAACCTAAATCTTTAAAAGATTGGCCTACGATTTTACATGATCATCCAATAAGAAACCACCAATCTTCCATGTCATATCAAGAAAGCGGGGTAAAGTGGGGTGACGTGACACAATACATGGTTGTCATTGGTTGACAGTGTAAAATTATTTTACACTGTCAGTGCATACAAATTAAATCCTTTTCTATAACTCTACCCATTCGACTATAATTCGCTTGATCTACATACTTACACGATATTCTTTAAACATGCGGAACACTGAAACCTCTCTAAAAATGAGACTTTAACAACTTTTGCTCCATAAGTGCTTCACTATCTAGTCATTCCTAAATCCTAATCCAATATTGTCCAGTCCACTCATCGATCGTAACATCCTCATACTCACAACAATAAGCTTGATTTCTTGTTAGAACTTATCAAAATTAGCTTCATTAGCACTTTTCCATCACAAATTTTACTCCAATCATTTCTCCATTCTATGACAAATAATCTCTTTATGATTTCCTATCATTTGTGACACGTTCTGTCCTTATATTTTGCAGATAAAACATACCCAAAATCTCTTTGTAATTTCCCATCAATTCACACATTAAACTAAAAATTAAAAGGAAAAACATAATTTTTATTTAAAATGAAAATTCTACTCTATCTAAATTCTAAACATCATTAATCATTCTATAATTTCATCATCAGAATAATTAATTATAAATAGAAAGTATCAAAATACCTTCAAAATCGTAGCATACGTAACAGTATCCACACCACAAGATTCAGGATTTTTCATCTCATCAAAAATCCTAATAGCTGATTCAATATCACCACAACGAACACAAGCTTCAATAACCGCATTCATCACAATCGTATTCAACTTCCCAAACTGATTCTTTGCAACTTCAATTTCATTAAAAATCTGACGAAGCTGTTTTCTACGAGTGAGTTGAACTATGCGTGATGTGAGGATTTTGAAATTTGTTTTGCGAGGAATTGTTGTTTTCACCGAACGACGCCGTATCGGAGAAGATGAAGAAGAAGAGAGAGGAATGTATGAAGAATGAAGTGGCTTTGAGGGGAATGAAGAGAAAACTTGATTTAGAAGCATTTTCGATGGTGAAGTTGTTATTCTATCCATTCGCCATTGAAGTTCCAATAAGGAGAAAAAACGTTCTCTCTCTGTAATCTTAAATCACTCGTGTTGTAACAGTGACAACACGTTAGGCCCATTTCGATTATGGGCTTTTTTTATGGATCACTATTCACTGGGCCTTATCGGTTTCATCTATCATCGTCGTTCTTTGATGATGAGGTGTGACTGTGTGAGAATGATATGTTAATTAATAAAAGAATGTTGGGATATACGATGATTGAGAATGATATTATTGATCAAATGAATTTTTTTTGAGTTGTTTTAAAATCGGCACACGGTTAGGGCTTTTATTGATGTGATGTGGTGATTATGCTACTTTCTGTGTACGAATAAGAGAGTTTTATTTGCTTTGATTTGTTCTTAGAAGTGAGAAGTTGGATTGACTCATGTTTTGTTCCTAGGGAAAGATGTCAATGGAAAATTTTAGATGGTCTCACTTGATTTATCTAAACATAAGTGTTCAAAGATTGTATATATGCATGTAAATTGTTTTTAATTTGATGTCATTTTTCTATGTAATTTTATTTTTTATTGTAATATATGAATTTAATTGTAATGGTAGTGTTTATTGTAAAACATTGGTTCAAAATATAGAATTTGAAATCTCTTAGTTTAGATTCTGCATTTCAAAATAAGCAAACAATGTTGCGGATTCTAAAATTCAAATGATCTGTTTTTGAAATTCTAAAGAGGGCTCGAGAGGATTGGGAGTGAAAAATTTCAGCATTGTCTTTGTTTAGGACAATTCATTTTATATGAGAAGAAATTAGATGAAGGCCCGTGTAAAAAAAAAAAAAAAATAGATGAAGGGAGATACACCTTAGGCATCATTTTCAGTGACAAATATTTGTATACAAAAATTTATTTCCGCTCATCCACTAATTTGAACTAATGTTGGAGAGTTTGAAAAAGCACAGAGAACAACAATGAAGAGGTTAGGTATACTAAACAACAACAACAACAAGGGGTTAGATAGCTCATAGCTCATAGGGGATTGATTTGGAAAAAGTGGAATAGAGTGAAAAGAGATAATTTTCCCCTTTTTCTAAAAAGTCTCTTCTTTTTTGTTTTGGAGAATGATAAGTGAATTCTTATTATAAATATTTTTTTTTTCATCTTGCGAGTATAATATAAAAATATAGATTGAATTTGAATGATTTATCTAAGTGTTTATATTCTCGTTCAATATAACTTTTGAGTTCCCCTTTTAAATGAATTTTTGAGTAATTATCTTACAAATGGACTGTTCAATTTTTAGATGGATTTTGACACAATTAAACTGTAGGTCATTTA
The DNA here is from genome assembly GCA_954870985.1 of Trifolium fragiferum. Lineage (NCBI taxonomy): Eukaryota > Viridiplantae > Streptophyta > Magnoliopsida > Fabales > Fabaceae > Trifolium > Trifolium fragiferum. The sequence goes on from OX940796.1 coordinate 8,608,393, forward strand.
TCATTTTTGTTGCAATATTTTGGTCTTTTATCTGTAACACTTTGTCCTTTATCTTATTTATTTCTTTATAACATTTTAGTCCTTTATCTTTTATTTATAACACTTTGGTCTTTTATCTTTTATAACATTTACATATAAATTTTTTTTTAATTAAAAAATGTTGAATTTTATTTTTTAAGATACCTTTTTGTTAAAATTAAATAAAACTCATAATTTTGATGAGTATGTTCACAATCTTCATCAATTCTTTCATATTTCCATCTTCTTTAAAGGATAGTGTTACAAATAAAAGATAAGATCATAATGTTAGAAAAAAATAAGATAAAATGCCAAAATGTTATAAATAAAAGATAAAAAATTAAAATGTTATAAAAAAATAAGATAAAGAACATAGAGTATAATTTTGTCATGAATTTTTTAAGTAAAAAAGATTTATCATACAAATGGACCGTTCTATTTTTGAAATTGTCAAGGATTTCTAGCTTGGTGCCTTGTTTTAAGACTATTTGGTGGACTTTGTCTTTTTGTCCTCTTATCTATTGTATTTTTTACTTACTTTTTTTTTTTGGTAATTTTTACTTACTTTATTATTAGGCTTAATTACACATTTGATTCTTTACATTTATTTTAGGTTTTAAATTGATCTCTTACGTTTTATCGTTTATATTAGTTAGTCCTTTGTATCAGTTTTTCTACTAACATTGTTTGAACTCTGCACGTGACTAACGAGTTGTATATGTAGACAGATATATGTTACAACATAATGGACCAAATTGAAACATAAAATAAACGTAAGAGACAAAATTGAAACTTAAAATAAACGTAACGGATCAAATGTGTAGATAAGCCAAAATGTTATATGTAATGCCCCGAATTTTAGAACTAATTATTTATTAGAATATTATTAATTATTATATTATTAGTTATATTTTATTAGGATTTAGTTGTTTGACCTGCCGTATGACATGAGTTTGCTTTAACGTATTTATTTATTAATTAATTAATTCATATTTAGTAAATAATGATGGAGAATTAAGATTAAAGAAAATGGAATAATATAGAGAGGGCCGCACGTGAGAGATGGATAGGGATGAGATGAGAAATGAAATTAATTGGAATATATTGTAGAAATATATTTTGAGTTATAATTTAAAAATATATATTTGTGATCACATAACTTTGAGATATATTTTAATTTTACATATTTTGGAGATATGTTTTTAGAATATATATTTGTAACAAATTAGAATATATTTTAGAAACATAGTTAGAAAGATATATTTTTAATCTTAGAAACAAATTAATAGGTCTTTTAGGAAATTAAGAATGAGAAAAATAAGGAAAATAAAAGGAAAGGATTAGTATGACTTTAAGGAAAAGAAACATAATTAATTATTATAAATAGCATCAGAAACAACAGAATTAGGATTAACCACTTTTTACAAAATTAGTAAAATTGAAAAACATGGAAAAATGGAGAGTTAGGGTTCTTAAGGAATGAAACCAAAGGAGTCAAAGAAATCTAGGGGTCATCTAACTTTCGTCGAATCGTTCGGGTAAATGAGAGGTAATAACTTTTTCCCCATACACTCATATTACTAGGGATGGCAATTTATCCATACCCAGTGGGTACCCATAAAAAATACCCACGATGGGTAGGGTAAAAATCCACATTTTGGGTGCGGGCATGGGTATGGATAATTACCCACAAAATTGAGCGGGTATGGGTGCGGGTATGGGTACCTTAGTACCCACCCCATATACTCATATAGTACATATTTATTTATTTTAATTATATTATTATATAATAATATATGTAATTATTTTTTAAATAATACAAAACTATTATACTATTACACATTTTGAATAAAAAAAATGTTTATTTATAATGTAATGTAGATATGTCAATAGAGAAATGAACTTTAGCATAATTTTACTAGTAATTTTGTTTATAATTTTCATGAATCAACATTAAAATCTTTGAATTTTTTAAAATTATATTAAAACGATATGATATTTTATAATTGATCAATTTTTTTTTAACAAAAATGCGGGTAACGGGTACGGGTATGGGTACTTAGGTATCCATAGGGCATGGGTACGAGGATAAAAATTGTCACCCACGTGGGTACGGGTATTTTTTCAAACTGCGGGTATGGGGATGGGGACTATAGTACCCTACCCATACCCTACTCATTGCCATCCCTACATATTACATAAGGATTATGTTATGAGGTAATAGTAGAGCATTTGTCTATTGAGAGAAAATAACAAAAAGAATCTTAACTTTATAAATAAATGTTATATGGTGGAATTTGTTGTGAAAAGATAATTTAATTTTAGAAGTTAGTTGTTCTTTGTTGTTGTTAAATTATAAGCCGTTGTTTATAAGCCGTTGTTGTTAAGCCGTTGATTATTGATGTTGTTATTGTTGCTTATGGACGTTGTTTCTTGGTGTTGATTTAAGCCGTTGAATTGATGTTGTTAATTAAGTTGTTGTTTGTTTGCATATTGATGTTAGTTGTGATATTGTCATCCATTCATACATGTGTCTAAGCCGTTGAAGAGTGTTTTCAGGAAAATAATTCTGACCTCCGACGTTGGTACCACATGCATTTAGAGAGTTTAGGAATTGCATCTCATACATTATATATGTGTTGTTGAAATATGAACATGTTTATTATCCTTGAGATGTTGTTTTGGTGTGTTGCTTTGATGTTACTTATGACGTGATTAATTGTCTCAATGATAATGTGTTTCCTTATGTGATCGATTACGAATTAACCACTTACTTCTTGGAAACTAAATAATTATATATTTTTTTTGAAACTTTTGATTGGTGGAGTGTTTTATTATTGTTTTATGACATTTTTCTTATGTCACGTATGATTAAATATGGATAAGGAAATTGACCATTACAATTAACATTTTAGGTACTCAAAGAGTTAGCCATGATTGATGTTTTTGCTTGATGCGTGCGCGGGGATAAACAAATATGGGATTTTATTAACTTGTAATTTAAATGAAATAGTTTTACAAATGTACACTTATTACTTGTAATGTCAAACGATTATTCTTCTTTAAAAGAAATAAAATTTTAGTCACACTTTTAAAGGAGATAATGTATTTTTTTTAAAACAATTTACTTGTTGGAGATAAATTTGAGATAATGTTCTATTCTTCCGAACATGATGGGACACCATACCAAAGAAAATAGGCCAATAATCATGAAGCATACCGAGGATAACTCTTGATGATGTGCATATTAGTGCCTTTTGACTACTTATTTGATTCAATTATCTTAAGTCTTAGTTACATTTAGAAATATTAGAATAAATCATTTAATTTCTTCACTCATCACCATTATTGTAGTTTTCATTGCAACTTTTTAGCTATTCAAGTTTAACATATTTGAGGTGGAATATTACTATGTAAATTATAGAGTTGTTGATAACATTTAATTCATTTCAAATTTAAAAAGTATTTTTTTACGTGGGGCATTCTATTATTTGTAGGGTGTATTAAATTCATAAACCATTAGTTTATTGTTATATAATTCTAACTAAATAAATTCATTTTGATATAATTATCTTAAACTTTTTTTTAACAAAAGTTAAATAGATCGATAATGTTTATTGTTTTAGATCTCCTCTTTCATTTGATGATCCTAAATTTCTTTTAACCTTATTTGCTTTAGTAAAACATTTATATTATACATTTTTAGTATTTTGATAGGTACTTTTCTTTCTTACAATATGTAAAATAACAGTTCATGCAATGGAAAATACATATAATAGAGTCTTACCTTGAGAAATTAGGAGGAAAAATAAAGGATAATTTGAGATATACGTGAAGAAAGTAAGTTATTCACGTCACAAATGTAATATATCGAACACTTATGCCAAGCATTACACAAACATAATAATATAGATGGAAAGCAATCATAGAAACAAAGTTTTTTGAGATACAATGGAAGATATAATGATTATGATAAGTACTAGTCAATCGTCATTTCCTCTACACCTATTTATATGGGAGCAACCTCGATTGTAACTGTTTGCTTCATCTTCGGATTTGCTTGGAGGAGGACGATTTCCTCTTTCATTCCTTGGTGTGTTTTTAAATGAAATCTGTCCATCAACCTGTATGTTTGTGTTTAACACAACCATACTAAAAATAAGAAAACAAACGAATAATGTCTTCATGACGATAGTAGTTAATTTGGATTTGAATAAAATTTATAAATGTTCTATTCTTCGTTGAGCTTATACTATTTTATGTATCTTCTTTGCAATTCAAATTAAACCACACATCATGCAAATTTATAGCTTCAATGGTGTCTAATTTAATATGTACAGTTAAAAAAAAACATAAATTTGTTTCATTCCAGCGAAGAAAAAAGAGATTTTTTATAGCGGTATATTATTAGAAGAAATTTGTTATTTACTTATTATGATAATTATCTTACTCTTTTTTTTGAATATGTAGTATTTGTCTAATTGTTATATTTTTATTGGATAAATATGATTTGAAAATTATTATTCTCTTTTAGTGGTGAAATTTTTGATAAGGTGGGTTTTTTTACACAAAAAAATAAATAAATTAAAGTTAATATTTCTCGATCTATTTGTAAAAAATTATTCATGTCTCATTTAAATGATATAATCTATACTTTATTATGAAGATAATGTTGAATTATTCTATACTAGTATTCGGACCCGTGCTTACTGTCAAACACAAGTATAACGCATGTTTCAAATTTTTGGTACAACAATTTTTTTGTTCAATTTTTGTCACCTATTATAAAGAATTTAGATATGTAATCCCCTTTTTATTTAGCCTGTAATTTAGATAACTTGACATATTTTTTAAAGAGTTTAAATGACATGCATTATAAGTGTAAATTAACTTTGCGCCGACAACAATTAAGAATGTTTCCACTTTCTCATGTCATATCAAAAAAGTGAGGTTAAGTGAAGTTACGTGACGAAAAATATAGTTGTGATTGGTTGACAGTGTAATTTTTTTTACACTGTCTGTACATATACTTTTTCTCTTTTTTTTAAATAAGACGATACATAATATGTGTTTATGGTCACTTCATATTTAAAATTTAAATTATTATTTTTAAAATAAAAAATATGATTTTATAAAAAAAAAAAAAAAACTAAAAACATGATTATTAAAAATAAAAATTAGATCTTTTAAGAAACATATTCTATCCTAAGGTCTCGTCACAATTATTATCATTAATGTTAACTATTTTTTTTATCCTTTTAAATACTTAACTTTTATGGTTTATTCTTTATAAAATCTTTCTTTAAATTTTGGTATTTTAAATAACTATATCAATTTCTAATTTTAGTCGGCGTTTTTTTTATATAGAAGATCACGTTTCATTTTTGAAATAATTTTTTTTAATAACATCTCATTGTTAAGTCGTTAAAATGTCATTAGTTTAATAGTTAACCATTTTAATAAATTTATCTATAAGTATAACTTTAAATTAAAAAATTAATCGTTTAAACTGAATATTAAATAATCAAGTTATTGAGTTTAAAATATAAGTTTGTATTTTAAAAATAATTTTACACCGACGGTGCAGAAAAATTAAACGTTTTTCCTATTAAATTTATTTACATCGTCGGTGTAAAGTTATTTACCATTGTATCTAATAATATATTTACACCGTCGGTGTAAATAACATTAAAACTTTATTTATACCGTCAAAGACGATGTAAAATAACTTTACACTGTTGGTGTAAAAAATAACTTTACACCGACGGTGCAGAAAAATTAAACGCTTTTCTAATCAAATGTATTTACACCGTCATTGTAAAGTTATTTTACACATGCATCCAATAATATATTTACACCGACGGTGCAAAAACTTTAAACCGTCGGTGTAAAATAACTTTAAAACTCTTTTCTAATTAAATTTATTTACACCCTCGGTGTAAAATAACTTAAAATAACTTTACACCGTCGGTGTAAAATAACTTTACACCGACGGTGCAGAAAAATTAAAAGTTTTTCCTATTAAATTTATTTACACCGTCGGTGTAAAGTTATTTACACATGCATCTAATAATATAGTTACACCGTCGGTGTAAAATAACTTTACATCGTCGGTGTAAAATAACTTTAAAATAACTTTACACCGACGGTGCAGAAAAATTAAACGCTTTTCTAATTAAATTTATCTACACCGTCGGTGTAAAGTTATTTACACATGCATCTAATAATATATTTACACCGTCGGTGTAAAATAACATTAAAACTTTATTTACACCGTTGGTGTAAAATAACTTAAAATAACTTTACACCGACGGTGCAGAAAAATTAAACGTTTTTCTAATTAAATTTATTTACACTGTCGGTGTAAAGTTATTTTACACATGCATCCAATAATATATTTACACCGACGGTGCAAAAAATTTAAACCGTCGATGTAAAATAACTTTAAAACTCTTTTCTAATTAAATTTATTTACACCGTCGGTGTAAAATAACTTTACACCGACGGTGCAGAAAAATTAAACGCTTTTCTAATTAAATTTATTTACACCGTCGGTGTAAAGTTATTTACACATGCATATAATAATATATTTACATCGTCTGTGTAAAATAACACAAAAACTTTATTTACACTGTCGGTGTAAAATAACTTTACACCGTCGGTGTAAAATAACTTTGAAATAACTTTACACCGTCGGTGTAAAATAACTTTACACCGACGGTGCAGAAAAATTAAACGCTTTTCTAATTAAATTTATTTACACCGTCGGTGTAAAGTTATTTTGCACATGCATCCAATAATATATTTACACCGACGGTGCAAAAACTTTAAACCGTCGGTGTAAAATATAACATAAAACTCTTTTCTAATTAAATTCATTTACACCGTCGGTTTAAAATAACTTTACACCGTCGGTAAAATAACTTTACACCGACGGTGCAGAAAAAACTAAACTCTTTTCTAATTAAATTTATTTACACGGTCGGTATAAAATTATTTTAATAATATATTTACACCGACGGTGCAAAAACTTTAAACCGTCGGTGTAAAATAACATAAAACTCTTTTCTAATTAAATTCATTTACACCATCGGTTTAAAATAACTTTACACCGTCGGTAAAATAACTTTACACCGACGGTGCAGAAAAAACTAAACTCTTTTCTAATTAAATTTATTTACACGGTCGGTATAAAATTATTTTACACATGCATGCAATAATATATTTACACCGACGGTGCAAAATAGTTAAACTCTTTTAATTAATTTTTTACACCGTCGGTGTTAAATACCTAAACTGACGGGGAATTAATTTTTCAAATGCTTTTTTTAACCTCCGTTCCAAAGTTCGAGCGCAGGTAAGTATAGTCTAGCCAATGATTTTTTACTCTAGAAATTCACTTGATACTAATGGCTTGGTTATTTTTTCAAATGTTTTTTTTTATAATACTTAAATAATAATGATATTTTTAAAATAAATTAAAATAATGTTAATATATCATTTATATTAAACATTCATTATTACATGTAAAATCTTCATCATCGGGGTCTTATAGTATAACTTAGTTAGTATAAAAGATATTATAAGGGGCCGGACTTTTTCGAACTAAAATTCACTATTTATCCTCATTTAAAAGTGTGTAAGTCTAGCCACTAATATAACTTTTTTAGCAGTGTCAATCTTTTGTCAAAGAACATGTTAAAGATCGAACTTATTTGTTTTATTTTTTGGAAAACGCTAAACAGTGCACCCGGTGCACTAGTTAAGCAAGTTTTTATGAAAAAAATTTCTTGAAAATTGTGCATTCAATGCTTTGAAAGTATAAAAAGTTGTCTTATCTATATTACTTTTATCTTTTATTTCCAAGTATTGTATGTAAATTTTTTATTTTTTGTAATACCACGATTAAATTTAAAATGATTTTTATTTTATATATATCTTTGCTTGTATTTAGGGAAACAAATTAAATGAAATTTCTTTTTAATTTTTGCAAAAGAAATTGTAAAATAATTTTACTTTATTTGTTTGTTGTTTATTATTCGTTACTAAAGAATTGAGAAAATATTATAAAAATATACATTTCTTTATTCTTTCACATTTTTTGTTACGATACAATAATCTAATTAACAAAACTGCCATATAATTTTGGACCTCACATCTCTTCCTATTTATTATTTAATTTTAAAAAAAAAATAGTAATCTCGTATAAAAGATGTATATTATTCTCTCTTCCATTTTTTAATATGATTATAAAATTATTTATAATTTAACAATTATAAAAATAAAATTTACTAAGAAAAATAATAATATATGTATGAAAGTTAGTAATGAAAAAGTAAATTATAATAAAGCAATAACATAATCATTCAACCTAAGCAACATAATTGCTTAACTTGCGAAATATGATTTACAATATTAATTACACTTATTACCTAACACAATGCAATACATCTTTTAAATCAATTTATATTCACACGTGTGAGGAAGAATAATAATCACTTAAGACTCATATTATAGTCAAATGTCTTTGGTCTAATTTCTTCGGAGTTGATAAATCATTTATATTCTTCGTTTGAGATCCACATCTGCAAAAATTAAAAAAACTGATGAAATATAGATTAAAATGAATATAGCTAAAATGAAAATAATACGAAGAAATACAAACATAGCTAAAGAGAAAAAGTTGAAAAATATGTAATTTGAACTGAAGCGTTCAACCAAAAACCATTAATATAGGGGGAAAAATGGGTATATTTTTATTCATAATGTCCAATTAAAATTTAAACCAATTAATAACAATATATATTGATTCCTTTTTTGGTGAATGTCATGTTATGATTTATTTTACACTATCATCTTTGTAGAAAATCAGTAGTTAACACAAACTTTTTAAAGAAGTAAATAATCTCATTAAAATTAAATGCTTATAATTTAATACAAAAATAATCTCTTAGGAGTTTATAATTTTATAAATAATTTTGAAATTATTACTAGAATAAAAAATTTGAATTTATTAAAAAAAAATAAGAAATTTGTTAATTAAAAAAATTTGTTCATAAATTCTATATTTTGAACATAACAAAAAAATATTACATTTAATGTATAAAGTAATATAGATTTATATTAGAATTATTGTTTAATAATATTGATAGTCATAAATGCCAATCATTAATGCTAATGGTAAAGGTATCCTTAAAAATTATCAAGAGAGATTCCTAAATATAAAATAAGATCTTGCTAAACAGTGCCCCCGAGACACTCTTTAAGAATTCCATTTAAGGAAACAATTTATTCAAAATGTTGAACATTTCAATTCCCAATGCGTTGATTTCGCACATTTTCATAATTTTTTTTTTTATAAAATATTACTATTTAAAGGTTTAAAAAGTGCCTCAGAGGCACTATTTAGCATTTGCCTGTAAAATAATATAGATATAGATATCAAATCATTTATTAATTAAAATGTTTTATTTAATATTTCGTGGAAGTACATTTGTCATTGAAATAATAAATTTTAATGTTTTTTCTTTACATAAATGAATTAATTGTCGAATACATGCAAAGAAGAATGCATGAGAGATCATCATATTAGAGGAAAGAGAAAGGTGAAGACACCATAATTTTAGTGCTTAACATAGACTTCGTATGATGGACCAATATTTTTTTTATTAATGGATACTTATTTCCTTGCATATGAATTTATATAAAAGACAATAATATATGTAAATTAACACATAATCTCATAAAGAATAATATTTGAAAACACAAATTTATATTAAATTGAAACTCCAATAAAAAATCATTAAGCAAAAACTAAAAAGAAACATACTCGTGTTCAACAACTATTTTTTATTTTAATAATTTTATTTGCCCATTTGGACACATTTAAATTGGATCATACTCATATCTCGTCTAATGAAAGTATTATTTTCTTAACAGAAACAATGAAGACACACTTTAAGTCAACAACATCTCCCCATTTCACACACACACACACACACACACGTAACAGCCCGGGCCTTCGGTGATCCCGACACTGTCACCTCACGATCTTCTCCACCCCCCTCTCTAGTAGAGTTTTTGCCTTCCGTGGAAATAGAACCATGTACCCCTGGGGTTTAAGTACATGTTCAATGCATTCCCACTACCAATTCCCTGGGGTTCTTTGAAGTTGCAGATCAATGTTTTTCACAGAAAAACTATAATTCGATCTCCCTACATAACAAAGAATAAATCATCTTAATCTGAAGAGTGATTCTTTAAGTGTGGTCAAGAGATTGAGCAGTGAGGAATGTGGGATAAGTGAAAGTTGGAGCGCGTTGAAGCACATTAGAAGATTATTGCGATTGGAGTGTGAGGTGGAGGTTTGCCATACTTATCGTGAAGCGAATCGGTGTGCTGATGCTCTTGCGCATATTAGTTGTGATTTAGATTCTTCTGTGATTTTTTATGAGTCATGTCCGACTCAAATTTTGCATATTTTTCTTGAGGATAAAGCCGAGACCAGTATTTCCAAGCTAATTTCGTTGTAGTTCCTTTTCGGGCTTAGGCCCTCCTATATATAAAAAAACAACTTTTAAACAAAACAAAAAAAAAAAGAAGTTTTATATGTTTTGCAATATTAAATCTTCCAAACATGCACAACTCTTACAACCAATATCCATAATTATTTTTTTAGTGATATGTCAATAATAAAATCGTGCATAAGAGACATTGTTTTCACACAAAAATGAGATAAATAACACAATACAAATTTTAAAATATGGATAAAAATTAAATGATTTTGTTGCAGTAAAATAATTTATAATAATATGATTTTATGATAATTAATATAATATTGAGACATTTCTTATTAATGATTTTTAATAATATAACTATTATAACTTTAATATATTGAAACGTTTATTTTATTAATTATAACTTGCATGTATCAACACTTTTTTATTTCACATTGTCGCAGTGATTTTTGGATGTCAAGCTATTGAGAAGCGTTGAATCACAAAATATTTAATTACACCACCGAGCTTTTATTTTTCCGAAGAAGGGAGAAAGTCCGTTAAACACCCTAATTAAACAGATCGAGGTAAGGGGGTTGGTTACGCAAAGGGAAGGTATTAGCACCCTAGGCGTCTATAGTACTCTATAGGAACCTCTTGTATTTCTATCTTAAGTGCTTGATTTTATGTGTTTGCAAATATGTACAAGATTTAGGGAAAATTGAGTGATTATTGAGAAAATGAGTTTTGAATGACAAAATGCTCTTGGCTTGAGTTCCAAGGTTTTTTACCTAATGAAAATGATTTTTGAATTTGAAAATAAGACTTGATTTGAAAAACCAAGTGTTTTCACCTAAAGAAAATGAATGTTTGATTGATTAATGACTTGGTTTAAAATCCAAGTTGTTTTGAAAGAGTTTTTGATAAATGACATGTTTTGGATATTTTGAGAAGAGGTGTTGACCTCTATTTTTGCTAAAAAAAGGTTAATGGTTCTAGCGAGAGTTCTAACGCTTTAACTAAACAACCTAAAATATTGAATCGCGCTTAGACTTTTTGCAACGACATATAGGTCGAGGTTTTTTTCTTTCTTCGGATTAATATACTAAATATACTAACGAACAATAATGAGCGAGAATTTAAAGCATACAATACATCGGGGGGGGGGGGGGGGGGGGAACATGCGAAGGGGATTGAATTAAATAAATGACAATAATAAATAATGACTGAAAATAAATCACGCCAATTATGCGCATTTAAAATTACAACCAGGGGAGAAACATGCAAAGGGGATTTGAATAACAATAATAATGATAGCATAAATAAATAAATAAGATATAAATATAGAGCATATAATATAACATAAATGCAAGAAGCATAAATATAAAGCATATAATCATAAAATCATGAAATGAATTATAAAGCATATAACAAGTAATAAATACGAAGCAAGTAATGAGATATAAGTATCATGTGAAGCATAAAACAAATACCAATTAATGACAAGATTAACACATAAAACATGAGAGTAGAAATAGCCAAGAAAAAGCAAAAACAAAAATTTAACACATCATAAATAAAATAACCAAATAATAAGATAACCTAGATAATACCAAACATTTCCAATTAAACATACATGCATATACTTGTCTAAAAATGAAAATTGAAAATCAATCAAGATACTTAAGACTATCATATCATACCATAGAAAATATCATCAAAATAAATCAAGCATTTTCAAAATCATATACATGCATATTTATTATTTTTTTATTAAATGAAGAAAAATATTTAACAATTAAACCACAATATTAAAAATTAATCACATTAAATCAAAAGCCTAGAGCTAAGTCATGGAAGCAAAAATTAAGCGTATTATCAAGCATAGAACAAATTTAGTGGCAATTAATAATTAAAACATCAAATAAAATCATTTAAAACCCTAACATGTAAATCCTACAATTAATTAATGCAATTAAAATAGAATAAGCAAGAAAAATCATGGGATCAAGGCGAAATGAACCAAAGTCAGAGTGTAACATTCAAGAAAAAAAAAAAAATTAAAAGTTCATGGCATAACAATAACATAGGAAAATGATTTTCATATTATCTAAGGTTAATCATTAACATTTAAACCTAATTAAATAGTGTCAAAAGATTAAAAAAATCAAAATAATACATGACTATATACACATCAAGATAAAAAGTCTCAAACATTATCATATTATTCATATCATATGGTAAATTAAGTAACACAAGGCATATTATCAAAAATTAATTAAGTTAAACCTAATTTATACACTAATAGGAAAAAATAGTAAATAAATGATTTAAAAAATAATTTCATGAGGTATCAGTTTGTAATGGCCAAAGATATAATTAAAATAAATAACATGTCTCAGAAAAATAAAATAAAATTTCATATAGACAGGGGGTGTAAATATCAAGTAAAATAAAATAGGGGGTGCAGTAGCAAAAAAGAAAAGCCCAAAACCCAAGCCCAACGCGCAAAAAAAAATCTAAGGAAATGTGGGATGTGATCTGGTGTGACGTGTATAGGGGTGAGTACGATTTACAACCATCTGATCTTCCCCAGGAAGGATCTGACGGCCACGTTTACTCTCCCACGCGCACCATTGGATCAAAACAACAGCCCAGATTAAATCTGGCAATTACTGAGTAACACGCGTGCACACAACCAAGCACAGATCAGGTACGGACGCGTATTGTGGTCCTATCGTCTGACCACCGTCAGATCTTCATTTAATGAGATCTAACGGGTGCGATCAAAGGAACACACGCGCCGTTTGATTGATCTAACGGTTACGTTTTAAACTTGACGTGGACGGAGACTCACGATGGATCATCGTCTCCGTTTCACCCTCGCCGTTTCCGGCACCGGAGTTACAAAATCAACCCAGAAATAAATGAATCTTACATGGTTTTGTTCGTTTTTTCACAAGGATCTCAAATATCTGATTAGTTTTTCAAAACAACTACTGTAACTTCAAAGACGAACGAGAAAAGAAATTTTAATCAAAACTCAAACTCACAAATACGCAGGAATCAAAGCCAAACAACAACCCAGATAGTTTCAACATGTAAAAATAAGATGAAAGGGATTAAAAAGGGAGAAGAAAGCTACCAGAAACGAGCTAGAGAGACTTGACTTTTTCACGAACTTTCACCTCCAACACGAGCTTCAAATCACCACTGGAGCTTCAAATTTGAGCTTGGGTTTTGGTTCTGAAGGCTTATAGAAGGTTACTAACGTGTTAATTGCAAGAAACAATGAGAAATTCGTGTTTGGGGATTTTTGAAAAGTGAGTGAAAATGAGCTTGCTCTTAGCTGCCTCTTTCTCCAATTCTCCAACCTCTGATGCAGAGAAAATGATGTGGTATTTATAGAAAGAGTTTAGGTCATGAGAAGAGTGATTTTGGGTGAGTAAGAGGGGTATTCTTGAGTTTTTGCAAAAGGGATATTTTGTGATTGTGCTCAATCAAGAGTACAAGTGTGTTGATCTGATGCAAAGGGCATTTTGAGGTATATTCTGAGATCAAATGGTTGGGAGAGGATCATGGGATTTTTTGGAATTTATTTGATGGAAGAAATAATTTTAAACCAATTTTAAACCATTTTTGTAAATAAATAAATACATGTAAAATGAAAATATTTATGAACAAGGGTAAAAGTGTCCATTTTTAGAGTTTATAGAATGCCTAAGTTAATTTGGAAATAATTGAAAAAAGTTTGAAAAAGAAAGGTTACTTGTTAGTGAAGAAATGAATTTTGAAAAGTAAATAATATAATATAAAAATAAAAAATGCAAATGAAAATGTAATTAAAATATTTTTATTATGCTCATAATATATGAAAATGATGGAGATGACATTATAACTCAAAAATCCTGAAGAATGGATAAAGAATGAGATTACTTGCAAAAGAAGTTACCTTAATATTTGAAATTTTGAAAAAGGGTAAAATGGGGATAAACTAAATTTATGAGCAAATTATGGTACAAGAGTATATTTGAAAATATGTGGTGCAAGAAAAAATTCAATAAGTCATGCAATTAATTATCTAAAAATGAAACAATTAAGCAGCGTAAACAGGATAAAATACTATTTTTGACAATTTTAAATTAATAAATAATAATAATATGATGAAAATTAACATGCTTTAAAATGGGCAAAACTTAAATGAAAAATTTGAGGTGGTCAAAAAATGGGGTATGACACACATTTAAATATACAGTGAAACATTATTTTATTAATCATAATTTATTTGTAACAAAATATATATTAAGTCACCTTTAATAATATTATAAAAAAGATTAAATTTATAAATTAATATTTTATTGTAACCAACAAAAATATAATGTAAAACTTAAATTTAGAATATTTTTTATTTAATACAAACATATTAAACTTTAAACTTGAATATGTGTAAATAAAACATATATGATTAAAGAATTATTTAAAGCATTGGAATATTTTGACATAGTTTGAGTACAATAAATTAATATGAGATACTAATATATCATAGTTCAACTGAATTGCAATCATTTTGGTCTTCAAACCATTGCGTCAATACTCCTTTTGAATTTCAACGCAGATTAGCATTCTCATAATTTATACAAAATATGATTATACACATGATTATAAATACAACATGTTTATAATCATGTTATAATGATAAAAACAAAATATAATACATAACATACTAATATTTCTTACCATAAAAATAGTTTGTATCGTAAACAGAAGCAAATATTTGATCAAGACTTTCAATCAAATATATATATATATATATATATATATATATATATATATATATATATATATATATATATATATATATATATATATATATATCAGAATAAACTTTTTTCAAGTTGCAAAGTTTAACCTTCGTGTGGAACTGGAAGTTTAATTTATACATGTAAGCTTCTTATGAATGAGGTTCCATTTGTTTGTAATATATATAGGGGAGAAAAATATATTAGATACATATCAAAATAATTTATTTACATGTACAAAATTTATAAATACATTATACATAAAATTATATGTTTAAATGATAATTTCCCAAATAATTTGTTATTTTATTACATACCTTGACAACATTAACATTATTAAGATCTTTCACTATTGAGGCTTGTGGGGTTTTAGGAGTTGTTTCAAAGAAATTGCTTATTGCAACATATCATCACAAATTCAAGTTGACGCATACATTAATCAAATTTATATGAAAAAAATATCCATAAAAACCTAGTTAAATGCGATGATTAAATACCCGAGCTGCATAAAATTCTTTAAATTTTGTAATAATGTCTACATCTTTTGTAAGTTTATTAACACAGTAACATCTTCCAATCAGATAGTTGACTCCAGAATTCACATCAATCTTAAATAAAAACTTTTGACCAACCAATTGCCTAGTCTCATTAGATAGATGATATGATGAATTCTTCTGAAAAAATATGTAATTAGAATACAAATGTTAGCAATAACCTTGAGACATGCTTTATTGTTTGAAGGGATTGATAATATACGAATTATAAAATACAATTTATATCATTGTAATTTTTATTGACAATTATCATACACCATTGTAGATTGCCTCAATAACACTATGAAATGGTTTATTGAGCAATGACAAAACAGCTGGATCACATATGACAAACATTGCACTGTCAAAATCATCAGATAATCGACATTTTATTTTGAACCTATGTAAACTGTGTTGATTAGTTAGTAAAATATATTGATTTTGACGTGTTGTATGTTAAGAAACTATAAAAGCATAAATAGATACCTAGGTGTGAAGTGAAGAACATGACGGTTGCACTTTTTACAAAAATACTTATTTGAATCACTATATAGTTTTTCGTTGCATGAGCATGCAGTATACCACCAATCGTCGTCATGAATAACCTCGTCTATTTTTCCCAAAACAATAAAAGAGGTGCTCTGTGTATCAAATAACATGTAAATATTATGTTATATACATATTGAATATTAAAATTACGCTAACATTACGTATAACATTATATGAAATTTGAAACGAACCTGATTAATACTTCTAAACTCTTGAATGGTAATCATTGGAGTAATATTTAAAAAATCTTCGAAAATGTTATTGTGTGAATCAATCAACATAGATGATTTTTTTTTTTTTAAGATAATTGAGAAATGAAATCATGTTCATGTGACATTGTTTTTATGAGTTGGTTGTGGAGAAAAAGAAATATTATTTATAGTTAGCTTTAGAAATATAAAAATTAAAAGCAAATTTATGACAAAATATCGATTACAACTTTTACTATGTAACGTTCAAATAAATATAAAAAAAAATTATTATAATAATTTAAAATTATACGTAATGGAAATATATTTATGATAATTAAAAAATATATAGAAACGGTTAATTATAATATTTAAAAATTATACGTAATGGAAATATATTTATGATCATTTTTTTTTTCCCCAAAAAGTGGAGTAGCTAAAATGCTACTACCACAAAACTCCATTCAAAGTAAACCATAGATCAAGTACAAGATAAGGGGGGACCAAGCCTAAACCCTTTCAAAAAGATGTGAACCTATAACTTGGCAAGCCAAGTTTGTTCCTATACAAGCTATTAAGAATACAACTAGGAGGCTCATTGAAGTATAAAACATTATCAATACTATTCCCCACATTAGCAAGGCTATCAGCAATGTCATTACCTTCCCTATATATATGACTTATCATGAAGTTCATCTGGGTAATCATCAGCAAGCAATTTTCCCATCTGTTTCTTACAACCCAAGGAATGACTGTTTTAGATTTGAATGCTTGCACCACTAAGCTAGAGTCAGTTTCTATCCACAGGTTCAGCCAATTCTTATCCTTTGCTAACTCAATTGACCTCATTACTCCACAAAGCTCAGCAAGAAAAGCAGATTTGAACCTAATCCTCTCTGCAAAAGCAATGACAAAATCTGCTTGTTGATTCCTAAAAATCCCACCACAAGAAGCTGTGATGGTATCAAAGGCTCCATCAGTGTTACACTTCAACCAACCAAGGGGAGGAGGGCTCCAAATTACTTCTTTGATACTAGGTGGTTTAGGAGGATGAATTTTGATGTTGAACTTCTTTAGAATGCAGAAATCCCTCATAGAGGAGTGATATACCAGCTTTGTAAGATTACCAGATAAAGCAACCTTGGAACTAATCAGCCCAACTGCCCTGTCCCAAGTTATAACCCTGCTGTTGAATCTAAGCTGATTCCTGACAAACCAGATTGTACTAATAATATTGGAAATTGCAGCTAAGATAGTTACTTTGCACTGAGGCTGCCAACTCCTATCACAAAGAAGCCAAATTTCCTCCACAGAGTTGAAGTGTAAATTCAGGTCAATGACTTTAGAAAACCAGGTCCACACATTAATTGCATAAGAACATTGAAAAAACAGATGAAAGGTTGTCTCAGCTTCCTTGAAGCACAAGTTACAGACAGAAGGCAAATAACAACCTCTAGAGCTTAAATTCTCATCTGTTGGCAGCTTGTTATGCATGAGTCTCTAGGCCACAAGAGAAATAGAGGGAGGAACATCCTTATTCCATAATCTCTTTGCCCAAGCCAGTTGTGGTAACTGATGATCTTTGAAGATGTAGGCTTGCTTGAGAGTCAAGTCACCAGATTCAGAGTTCAACCAAGCCAAGCAGTCAGGCTTAGGAGTTGCAGGAATAGCCACCTGTTCCATGTGTTGCATAAGAGTAGGAAATCTTGTGATCAAATCTGGAGGCAAAAACCACTGATTATTGTGAATAGCTTCACTGATTGTCATATGTGAGTCAAGCTTGTCCTGAGCCCTCAGTGAGTATGCTAAAGTATCATCTCCACACCAAATATCATTCCAAAAATTAACCTTAGTGCCATCACCAATGATAAAATGTGTGTTTTGTAAAACAACCTTGAACTCATCTCTCACACTGCTCCATAAAGAAGAATGGATATGATGTGTTATGCAGTTATAATCTCTGAAAGCTCTACTTCTCAGAATCACAGCCCAATGTTCCTGAGAATTAAACAAATCCCAGCACAGCTTAAGGTTAGCAGCTTCATTCAAGACCACTAAGGATCTGATACCAAGCCCTCCCTGAGAGTAAGGTTTGCAAATCTTCTTCCAAGCTATAGTGACAAGCTTTCTATGTTCAATATCTCCTGACCAAATGAAATTCCTAATCCATCTCTCCAACTGTTTAAGCAAAGAAATAGGCCAGGAATACACAGATATGGAATACACTAGCATGCTTTGAATGACAGATTTAACCAGTTGAATTATGCCTGCAATAGATAATAATGAAGCCTTCCAAGCAGCAAGCTTCACTTTAATTTTATCAGCCACTGGTTGTAGATGAGTTACCTTAGGTCTTCCTCTGAAAATAGGCACTCCCAAATAATTAAAAGGTAAGGAGCCTATATTGAAGCCAGTGAACAGGGCTATGAGATTGAGCCTGGTACTTGAAATCCCTCCTGAATAGATAGTTGATTTTGTAGAGCTCACCATTTGACCAGATGCCAAAGCATATCTTTCAAATAATTCTTTGAGGGCTATCAGATTGGCCTGCCTACCAGTGCAGTATACCATAATGTCATCAGCATAGAAGCAGTGTGAAGGGATCTTAACCTGTCTAGAGCCTTTGCTGAGCTGAAGCTTACCATCAGACACCAGCTTAGAGATATTCCTACTCAAAACATCCTCAGCAATGCAAAAAAGGAGAGGTGATAGAGGATCACCTTGTCTAACCCCCCTTTGACAATGAAAGTAACCATGCATTTTCCCATTAATGGAAATAGACAGAGTTGCAGACCTGAGAATAACATTTATCCAATTGCAGAAAACTTCAGAAAAGCCAAAAGATTTTAAAACTTTGAGAAGGAAGGGCCATTCTAAGGTATCAAAAGCCTTAGTAATATCAATCTTCAGGGCAAGATTACCACCAAAAGTCTTGGAATGGAGAAGATTTGCTGCTTCAGAGGCTACACAAATGCAGTCTCTAATGTTTCTACCATGTATGAATCCTCTCTGCTCCTCAGAAATTAAATTTGGCATGATCTGAGCTAGCCTATCAGCTACCACTTTTGAGATGATTTTGAATTTAAAATTTGCCATAGCAATAGGCCTATATTGTTCAATAGTATCTGCATTAGATGTTTTAGGAATCAGAATCAAGGAATTAGCATTGAAGTTAGGCATCAAGTATCCTGTGGTAAAGAATTCAGTCACAACATTGGTCACATCCTGATGAATTATATCCCAATAAGTTTGAAAAAAGAAAGCTCCAAACCCATCCGGTCCTGGAGCCCCTTCCTTATTCAAGTCAAACACAGCATTCTTTATTTCTGAGGGAGATGGTATCATTGTCAGCATATCATTGATTCTATCATTAATGACAGATGGAATAACATCATCAATAAGAGGCTCATCTTGTGAAGTGTTCATGTTATTGCCGAATAAGGTTTGATAATATTGTACCACATGGTCTGCAACTTGCTGAGGATCATTGACTAAAACATCATTAACTCTAAGAGCTGACATTACCTTTGTTGTATTCTTGATCTTAGTGACTCTGTGAAAGTAACTTGTATTCCTATCCCCTTCCACATGCCAACTTACTTTTGACTTCTCATGCCAGAACCAATCTTGCTTCTTCAAGGCCTCATCAAGCTTAACTTGAGCCTTCAACTCAGCCTCTTTAAGGGTGTCATTATAACCAACCAATTGTATCTGATGTTGAATATCTTCTAAGCCAAGCTCAGCCTCCTTCACAAAGGAATGCACATTGCCAAAAGCCTCTTTGTTCCACCATTTCAGCTTATCTTTTAGAATTTTTAACTTTTTTGACAAGATAAACATAGGGCTACCAACTATACTAGTCTTCCAACAGTCAGCTACAATATCCTTACAAGAATCATGCAGAGTCCACATCTTCATGAATTTGAATTGAGAAGCAAAGGTAATGGAGTTAAACTGAAAGTTTAAAAGGATTGGGAAGTGGTCTGACTTACTTTTTATGAGAGTGGAACAAGAGACCATTGAACAGGAGCCTATCCACAACTGATTACAAATAGCCCTGTCTAGCCTCTTCTCAGTATAGGCTCTACCCCTCCTACCATTAGACCAGGTAAACCAAGCACCTCTAGTAGGCAAATGCAGCAAATCATTGGCACTAGTCCAGTCTTGAAATTCAGTCATTGGCAAGTTGGAAGGCAAGCTACTACCTCTGTATTCATGATGCCCCAAAATCAAATTGTAATCTCCAATAAAACACCAAGAAATTCTATGCTGACTACAAATATTAGAAAGACTAGACCACAACTGTCTTCTTTTCACATAGCTAGTAGAAGCATATATGGCAGCAATTCCAAAAACCTTATCATTATCAGTACAAGAAAAAGCAACAAATTGATCATCCAAGCATAAGACCACGGGATCAAAGCAAACTTTACATATGCATCAAAGATTAGGAATCAAATTATTCCTATCATTCAAAGCAAATAATTTGTACCCTAATCTCTGTAGCCAAATACTAAAAGTATTTACAAAACAAACCCAAGGTTCAGCTACAAGAACTATATCAGGTTTTTCCACATTAATAAGTCTCCTAAGTGCCAATTTGGAAGAGGTGTTGGCAATCCCTCTTATATTCCAATATAAGCACTTCATTTAAAAGGCTTAGCTTGACTAACCTTTGATCTGGTTCCATAAATATTTCCTTTTCCCAATCCTTTGACTGTCTTGACTTTCTTACTTGCTTTAGAAGCAACCAGAGTAAAGCCTGAAGGAGAAGGGCTCTCCTCTAATGCTGCCATCAATCTGACCTCATCATCTTCTTTCTCAGCAATATTAGCCCAAGATTCTTTCAAAAACTGCACATCCTGTTGAGTATTCTGTGGTCTGTTTGCAGGAGCCTGCACCTTTTCATTGTCAGATAAATGAGCCATTTGAGTAGCATCCACAAATTCAGCATCTTGTGAACTATCCTCAATTCCTTCAACTTCCACAACCCCATCCTCACCCTGTTGATCATCCTCCCCTTGATTAGCTAAGGCTGTGAATCTATTACTGCTAGGTACCTTCTCTACCTCTGCCTCCACCCCTACACTGCTTGTGTTGTTAATTTCCTGTGTTTGACTTTGCTCACCTTCATTAAAAAATATATAGCAACAGTTAATGTATTAATTATATTTTGTATTAATATAATTTTTTTAATTTTCATTATTATTAAAAATAGTAACTTATTCAATTATTAAATAAAATTGAATATAATAAATGATAATATAATTTTTTTGCATTTTTGTATTTAATTAAAAATGTAACGTTATAAAATATTAAATAAAAATTAATGTAATAAATATTTTAATAAAAAGAACACATGTCGTGTTCTTATCAATCACCCTTGCTTTGTATATAAATATAATATAATATAGAAAATAATCTTCTTCGGTCAATTCATTAGGATCATGGATCAAACAAATACCAGGGGATGGAGAATCATTTTTTTCAGCATCCTATAATCAATATTAATAAGCCACAGTGTAAAAATTGAAAATTAATACAAAAAGTTTACATAAATTGTAAAATAAAACGTATAAATAAAGAAGCAAAATATACACAACGGTTGTTATGCATACATTTTCTTCAAATCAGTGACACTTATGAACTCGGGATTAAACAACAACTTAGTTGAATTAAAAGAATTTTGAATTGTTGTAGTTCCTGTAGAAGAAACACATTTGTAAGAGTTTATAAGTTTATATTTTCAACGAAAAATAAAAAAAATAAATAGATAACTTATTTTTTTTTGTAGTCAACAACATAAATACTTTGCCA
The DNA here is from genome assembly GCA_954870985.1 of Trifolium fragiferum. Classification (NCBI taxonomy): domain Eukaryota; kingdom Viridiplantae; phylum Streptophyta; class Magnoliopsida; order Fabales; family Fabaceae; genus Trifolium; species Trifolium fragiferum. The sequence continues at coordinate 8,630,793 of OX940796.1, forward strand.
CAACTTGATTTTGACCATTAACACAACGACTATTGTGTTTTCAGTTTTGCCAACAGCAACAAATGCATTCAGCTCATCAACATATTGATCAAATATGGTAACATTAAACTTGAACCTATATGATTCACGAATTTAATAAAACATTTTAATATTTTGTGATAGATCAAATAATATATAAAAAAAAAAAAAAAACACATGTGATACTAACCCATCATAGTTCAACTAAATTGCAACCATTTTAGTCTTCAAACCATTGCGTTCATACTCCTTTGGAGTTCCAATGTCGGTTAACATTCTCATAATGTCTACAAAATATGATTATAAACACGATCAATAATATCACATGTCTACCTTATAACGACAAAAACAACAAAACTAATACATAACGTACTAATATTTTTTACCACAAAGATAATTTGTATCATAGTCAGAAGCAAATGTTGAAACATGACTTTCAATCAAATATATATTAGAAGAGACTTTTTTCAAGTTGCAAAGTTTAATCTTCGTGTGGAATTGAAAGTTTAATTTATACTTGTGCCTAGTAGTACGGTATGATCCACCGTTTGCAACATCTCAAAAAAATTTAATCGAGTAAACAACACATTCCTTAAGGTCTTTCTCAAACTTATAAATCAGAGTGCGACGCACTGTACCATATCCAAAGAAAAATATATTAAAACTCAGTGTAAATGAAATTTAAACATATAGAAGAGTTTTTACAGTCGAATCTATTAGTATCATATCCAAAGAAAATGGTGCATTGTTGCCGGACACATCACGCACCAACCACATCCGAATTACACGAACTACAATATTTAAACTCTCATTAGTTTGGTTGATTTCGGATATCAGGTTAATTTTATTCGCCATTGTTTAGTAACTTAACAAATGAATTTGTGAGTTGGTTGTGGAAAATAGCAAATGAATTTGTGAGAAGGTTTTGGAGAAAAAAAAACAATATTTATAGGTAGGTTTAAAAATATAAAAATTAAGAGTAAATTTATGACAAAATATCGGTTACGATGTTGAATATGTAACGTTCAAATAAATATAAAAAATATTTATTATAATAATTAAAAATTATACGTAACGGAAATATATTTATGATAATTAAAAAATATATGGAAACAGTTAATTATAATAATTAAAAATTATACGTAACGGAAATATATTTATGATAAATGTTTTTAATTTTATTATTTTGTATTAATATAAATGTTTTTAATTTTCATTATTATTAAAAATGGTAACATCTTCAATTATTAATTAAAATTGAATATAATAAATAATAATATAAATTTTTTACATTTTTCGTATTTAATTAAAAATATAACGTTATAAAATATTAAATAAAATTTATGTCATAAATATTTTCATAAAAGTGACACGTGTCACTTTCTTGTCAACACCCCTTACTTTGTATATAATATAGATAACTACAATCCTATTGAATATTTAGTGTCGAATCAGAATTTTGACCAGAAAATTCAGAAATGTACGAGGAAATGAATGACAAAGAGACCACCTCAAATGAGGCTTATTAAATTCAAAGATATGTGAGCTTTGAATCGATGAAGTTTGATCATGTTGATGGCACCCCCTTGCTAATTAGAGCACTCGAGTACTTTAACATTGTCCACATAATTATGTTGCAATGCTAAAGCACTCTGTCAAAATTACCAAAAAGACCATTCTATGTCGGTGTTCAAAGTCGTGATGATACCAAACAAGTTTGATAACATGCTTTTTAGAAACTCTAATAGAGGGTTTGGGATAGATGGCTTGGTATCGGTGTTTGAGAACAAGAATACATAATCCTTTGTGGAATTGTATGGTGCAAGTCAAACTAAGGGTGCGTTTGATCTGCTAAAAAATAAGGGACTAGACAGGACAACTTAAGTTGTACTGTGTTTGATGTTAAAACTATCATTGAAACTGGACAAAATGGGGGTCAAGGGACAGGACAAAAACAGATATTCTTGTCCCCCACTGAACCATGGGACAACTTTTTGTCCTCAGCACAAGTTTTTTAAATCGCCAAAATAACATTTTCTCCATCAAACATCATACAAGACAAAATTTGTTCAATACGATAAATATTTGTCCTGTGCTGTTCTGTCTTGTACTGTACTGTCTTGTTCTGTCCAGTTTTTTTATTTTGCATATCAAACGGACCCTAAGTTTCTTGACTGTTTTGATCATACTATGTGCAAGATTACTGTTTTTTCATATTAAGGTGGGGGAAGTAAGGAGAGATGCGATATAAGTGTGATTCATTCAATCGGCTAAATAATATTCGAGTTGTGACTAAAGGATTAATTATTAGTAGTTGCAGATTTAGGTACATATTTTTCAGTGGTAATTATTTTGTAGATCCAATTGATTAATGTGTTAACTTGTTGCAAAAGTTTGCAGAAGTGTCAAAAACAACAACGGATCAATGTTTCATGATTGCAAAAGAGGAGATACTACATTTCTACCAAAAATCTTAAAACATTATTTGGTATATATGACTTAACTCAATTATATATCTAATGTTTTGTTTTTTCATGGTCAATATATGACTTAACTAGCTACTTACACTTAAAACTTGATATATTGAACTAATAATTTAAATATCTAAAAGATCCAGACATCATATTTTCACAAAAACATGTTTTTATATAAGATTGATCTATACATGTTTTTATATAAGATTGATCTATTCATTCGTTATTTTATCTCTCTGTAGACGAAATGATAAGCACTATTAATACTCATCCATAACTCCAAACTTTTAAACTTTTATCTATATAAAAATGATTAATATGATAATATTGGTATTGCCAATTTAGATAGGATTTATAAATTTCATTTTTATCTATTTGAGACCGACAACTCATCTTTGATTTCCAACCATGTGATTTATATAAGTTATTTGATAATGTTTGATGCACAATTAGTGAATCATATATATTGTTATTGGATATAAAACATGATTGAATTGGTAAATTAAGCTTTTGTTTCAGATAAACAATTGATAGTAAGACCCAATTATTTTATAAACTTTATGGTAGAGGATATAATAGAGCCATGACCCACAACTATAATTGCATGAATTTGAATGGACAATAATCTATTATAGTCATTTTTATTTGAATGGACAATATTCTATTATAGGTCATTTTATGTGAGTGGGATTCATGAAAAGTTAGCATGACCCACGTCACCTAGTTATAGCCAAAAACCAATAGACAAAATCAACCAAACACAATTGAATTTTGTGTGAATGAATACACACTTCAAATTCGATTCTTGTTCCACTTTGACTAAGCAAGTAACTAGCAGCCCATAGTATTTTAATATGGTTGTTCAACCATTTATGTGCTTATATTTTTAACCTTTATAAAATTTACATTTTTCAATTTTAATTTTTGTTGGATTTTAAGTGAGTAGTTAAATCCCGCAGCGGCGAATATGAAGAGCAAAATACCGCATATATAAGATAAGTGAGTGATTCATGTATCTATTATTATATTAAAATTTTTAAAGAAGATACGACATCTTTTTTTTTGTAATTTTTGAACGTTGACTCATTATTTCTTTTAACGTTTGTCCAAACTTTTCAACTCCATTAGATGGTATCTAAATTGTTAGATATGACCCATATGATTCGTAAGATTTGTAAAGTCTTAGAATTTTATATGAAACTGACAATTCTATATCTATTCTATTTTATTTCACTCGGCGCTTTTCCAAACTTCTTAACGTGAATAAATTAACAATAAATATAACGAGGACCAATTTATAGATTGAAGTCCAACCACGTATACAAATGAAGAACGTACGTAAGAACTAAAACAAACTTAAGTAGTTATAAACTGATTATTAACAAACTAATTTCTAATATATAGTTCCCATAAAAAGTAGATATAAACTTTCATTTTCTAATCTCTTAAAATTGTCATGTTTTTCTTCCTATTATTATTACCCATTTAGTTGTTTAATTTGTCTTTCTCCAACATGTCTTGGTGAATAATTCCAATATCCATATCCTATCTAACCGCTAAATCAGGTAGGCGTGTTTCCTCATGTCACTGCAAATATATGAAGCTTTCATTACTCATAGACCCACCCATGACCTTTACCAATCTAATTGTTTTTTTTATTTATTTGGTGAACAAAAGAGGGAAAAGCCCTTGTTCTATAATTTTATGCTTTCCAATAAGGGTAAGTGATTGTTTTAGATAAAAAGAAATATAAAGGTGAAAAATTAATCACTAAAATACACAAATAAGAAGAACAAAATCAGAACATTGACCAAGAGAAAGAATAATCAATCACTAAAAACATTGACCATTGTATATTTCGTTTTTTCTAGTGTTACTTTCTGGTTTTTAAAAGAATGATTTTTATTATTTAAGATTCGGTCGGTTGGTATGTAAAGTCAATTAAAAAAATATTTTATTTAAAAAACTTCTTTTAACATGTGTATTTTTCACACACATCAATCAAAGATTAAACTTTCGACTAAATAGTTAAATGAAGCAAACATTTACACCTGTGGCATATCCAAAATACCTTCTAGGAGGGTCCGGCTTTTGAACTATTGAGCCTTTTGAACTTTTGCAATTTCTTTAGGGGATTAAAAATGCAAAAAATACAAGATTATATCTATTTTTTAAATGTTTAAGTGGTTCATTTGAATCCATTCAAATAAGCTAGATTTGCCTTTTCTATAACTTTAATAATATTAGGTTTTTTTTTAAAAAAATATATTTCATTCACCTATAACTATCCGAAATAATTTTGGAGCTTTTTTGAAAGGTTTTTATGGTACGGTGTCCCAATCAAATGTTCTTTATGCTGAGATAATGGCAGTGTTTCATTGTTTTGAACTATGTTGGGTGAATGGCTTCAGAAATCTAATTTGCTACTCTGAATCCTTGCTAGCAATTACCTTGATTAGAGATGGTGTTTCGCTTTACCACAAGTATGCAAATGAGATCCAAAACATTCGTCACATGTTGCGTAGAGATTAGACCGTTGGTATTAATCACACCCTATAGAAAGGAAACACATGTGCAGATATTATGGAAAAAATGAGAGCATCTGCTAACTCCCCTTTGATGGTTTTTTGAAGAACCCCCTCTCAGTTGTTCTGTGCGCTTAGCGCAGATGCTTAGGGTGTAACTTTTGTTAGGGAGTAATCCCTTTCTGTTTCTCTCTTCTTCTTTTTTTCTCTTATAAAAAAAAAAAACTTTAAGTTGCTCATGACCTCAACCAACAAGAAGTTCAACATGTACCAGAAGACTAACACATTCAACTAGACCAAATCAAGGTTCATCATATACCACTATCTGAAAATTGCTCAAAACATCGATCAATTTACTACTCCCTTCAAAAGTAAAAGGTAACAATGATTTGATCTACATCAATTTGACAAAAACAAGTGTACAAATCTATGAATTGCACTTTGAAGCACATCTTTTTATTCATTCTGACTACTCTTGTTTTTGTTAAGCCGATATCAATCAAGTCATTAGATCATTGATTCAGACGTTCCAATAAGAAGAAGACCGTAAACTTCTACTTTCAAATAACAATGTCTAATCTTTATTAGAGTCTCCAACAATATTCAAATACTAACCATAGAACTTACCTACTTTATATCCTTAAAAAGTAAAATTCTCTTTATGATAGCAACAGAAACTAATATAGCTAAAAGCTCCATCTATACAAAAAATGAAATTAAAAGTTTAGTACTAATTACACACAAACACACACTTGTACTTTTAATCCAAATGTTGTTCCACATTATCCTCATCTCCATCGTCATCTTCCTCCACCTCATCATGTTCTTGTAGATCTGCAAGAGAATAGCTCCTAGACTTAAAGCTCCCTAATCTAAGCCTCATATGTTGAGCATAAGATTGAGGCATTCTATTGTTGAATTGTCTCATCATCACTTCATCTTGTGGATTCTTCTTTTCCTCCATTGAAGAAGATGAAGATGATGGCGACCCTTTCGTAGTGACTTCTTTATCTACTCTTTGATTCTCATCATCTTCTTCTTCTTCATCCTCATCCTCGTCCTCTTTGACGCGTAAAAGGGGCATCGATTTTGGATTAAAACAAGAATAAAAAGATTTTCTTGATAACTTAGATGCAATCAAAAGTCTTCTTCTCTTGTTGAATGGATTCTCTTGTTTCTTCAATTCTGTCACATTTGTCACATGTGATAGATCCGAAAATGACTTTGATTTTCCAATAAAATGATTCGATAATCCCTTCCTGATTCGCTTAAAAAAATCACATAACCCTTATCAGAAAATTCATAATCACACACAAAAAATTCTAATAATTAAACATAAACCAAAGATTAAAATGAAGAATAAAAACATTCACAAGAAAAACACAATTACAAAAAATTAATACATAAAATTTCAACATCTAAGATTAAACAAACAAAAAATACAAGTTTTTTTTTATAAATACAAATCAAACACAAAAAATTAAAAGAAAAAAAATATAGCAAAACACATGCAACACAAAAATTGAAAAAACCCAATTAGAAGAACAAAAATTAATAAATTAAAAACCATAATTTCAAATTAAAAACAAACAAAAAAAGGTAAATCAACTAAAATTAATAACTAATTACACTAATTAATCAAGAAATTAGAAGAGAATTAGAAAAAAGAGAAACTAACTTGATAGGAAGAGAATCATCTAAAGAATCAAGAGAATTCAAACCCTTAAACTTGCTCTGAACTTCATCTTCATCATCATCTTCACGATGTCTCTTAGGAGAAACATTATCGTTTTCTATGTCACTATCATCCGGTGTACCGATCGAAGACGAGCTCTCCGACGAGTCGCCGCCGAAAAACACTTTACCGTTCGTACGGTTTCCGGCGAACGGCAGTGACGTCGGAACGTCGATGGAGAAACTGGGTCCCACCATTACATCCATTATTATATTCACTCTGTCGATCGATACCAAAAATATAAAAGTAAAGAAAAAGAAGAAGAAAAAAAAAAAAAAGACAAGAACAAACGAATTCACGAGAATACGAGGAACGAGTTTCACGCTACCTATGTTGTCTGAAGAGAAGTTACTTTTTTACATAGGTTTTGGTTTTTTTTTTTTTTTTTTTTTGAGAGAGAGATATGATGATAATGTTTATTGTAACGCCGGCGGAGAAATAGGGGAGGAAGAATAATATGAAGATGTTAATGCTGACGTGGAAATGATAATGACTAAATTAATTTTTTTAATATTAATTAATTATTGTGAGGGAAATGGAATTGTGAATCCTTATCTATAACTTTTTATGTGATGAAAGGATAACAGCAACGTTTTTCGGATATGATGTTTTGATTATCTTTGTCTAAATTTGCGGTTTTAAAATGAAATTATAGTGTTTTATAGTAGTTATACATTTGACTCTTCAAAAAATGTGATTTATTTATGGTATAAAATAATTACCATTGATGTGAAAAATCAAAAGAGGATATATAATATTGAAATATTCCCTCTTTCCGTTTTACTTTATCCGTTCTAAAAAAATTGAGTCAGTTTGAATAAGTGTATTATTTATATATTTTGTTTTGATCTTATTAGCATATAAGATATTGTTGAATTCATCTCAATGAATATTTTTAAAATATCAAATTTTTATAATTTTTACTATTATATAATTAAAAATATTAATCGTCAAAGTTATGCATTGACATGCGTGCAGCAGTCAACTGACTCAATTTTTTTGGGACAGATGAAGTATTTGTCTTTTTAGAATAGTAACACCAAATTAACGAATTGTATTTTTTCACTTTATCTTTCTATTATACCCTCGTTTTAATCCACTAATCTATTTTTTTGCACACACTTTCTCTTTCTAATAAATTTAATATATTATGTACAAGACTCCTCACAGTGAGCTCTGTAATTTTCTTTAACAATTTTGTTATTTTTTTAGTAAAATTAGATTTGTGAACTTCGTAATTTTTTTATTGTGTTAGAATGAAGACTCCTTAAAATGAGCACCGTAAATTTCTTTTTGATAATTTTTTTAGAGTTTGTATGTCTAGAAATGTTTGTTTACACAATTAAAAATGATAAACTAAATTTTTAATTTTAATAAAATAAAATAATCAAAAATGCATTTAAATTTAAACCCTATAAATGGTGTCTCACTTACCATGTCACACCCGTTATTTCATGAGATTCACTTAACTAGAGTAAATTATAAATTATCTCACTTATTATTTTATCAATTCCACTGTAAGCATTTTTTTTTTTATCAATTCCATGATCAGTGGCGGAACCAGAAAATATTATTTAGAGGGACCATAAAATTTTTTAATGTGTAAAAATATAAGTCGTAAAAAGTACAAATATAATATTTGGCAATTCCAAATTTTAAATTTATAAATTCATATAAAGAAAATAAAAACCTATTTGATAAACATTTTATTTTACGTCATTTCATATTTATACATGCTAGTTTAATTGATAATTTCATCCAATATTATTGTTCTGGTAAAAATAATAGGGGGGTGGTCTAAGTATATTAATGCAGAATAATGATACTAGGATCTTTTATTTACCAAAAAGTCTGAACCTTTTACAATGAGTTTTTCTCCTCTATTTATAGAGGAAGAACATATTCGGAAAAATATCTAAAACCACCCCACTACTCCCTAATGGAGGTCGTGGGTGGTTTTTCGCCGTGTTCACCGTGTCTTTAGGGTGGTTATGGGCGGTTGCTCCTCTCCTTCGTGCTTACATGGTGGTAGTGGGTGGTTATCTGCTGTTGGACGACGAGGTCATAACCTGAGGGCGTCGCCCCCACTCTCTGGATCTCGCCCTTGCCTTATCTTTCCCGCCAAATTATTTATTTGAATTGTTTGGGCCGATTGTTGGATCGTTGAGTTATTGGGCCTCTTGGATTTTGTCCGGTACACAGCACCCCAAGCACGAGGCTCAAAGAGGCGAAGTGCTGATAATGGCCGGACGTGGTGAGGTAACTGTCCACTACTTCCGATCATGCTTTCTATCCTTCAATTATAAATAGAAGCTTTGCGATGTACCAATTACTTCATTCGTCGTTTTTTATCTGTTTTTGCGTTACTTGCTTTTGTGGCTATGTCTTCTCCTACCGTTACCCCAGAGTCACCTGCTATGCCAGTTTTGTTCCAACTGAGGAACATGCTGGGTTACGACACTGAAGATTTGCTGGACGAAAAGGAGGATTTTTCCTCCATGGTGAAAGAGTTGCAGGATTATTCTTGGAGGTTGACAGACGAGCAAAAGAAATTTCTGGCCGTGGTGCAGGAATTGAACAAGAGGTTCCTAGACGACGGTGCTTTCATCGAGACCACTGAGAATGTGGAACATTGTCAGAGAGAACTTGCAGAGGCCTTGGAGAGGAGGATTGAGATGGTGAAAGAACATATAACTTCTCAGGAAAAAGTGATGGCGCTTTCCCTTTCGGCCGAGGAAGCCGTAGACAACAGAATCGATGAGTTGGAGAGCCAACTTAGACCCCTTGTGAAGAGGAAGAGGTCTTTGCAGATGGACATCCAATACGATGTCGCCAAACTAATCCGAACTCGCTCACACTTATGCCGTCTTCAGGAGAGGGATGACGCCCTTATATTGTCGCCAAACTAATCCGAACTTGTTGGATTTTATTGAATGAAATGATGTTTCCTTCTTTTAATTCGTGAATTTCTTTTCCGCCATGTATTTCTGAGTAACTCTGAATATATACTTGTTCTCGCCTATTGGCGATGTCGTTGAATTTCAAACGTTTGGCTTTCTCGCCCCGTCTCGGGATACGTGTCCATGCGTACGTGTTAAGGCTGACACGCGTAAGGGTGCCTTCTTTCACCCGTTGGGTATTAGGACGTTTCGTTCACCCTCCAATTTTCCTATAAAACAGGAACTTCAAACCTTTTTCACTTACTCTTCTTTCCTTTGTTCCGTTTCTCAGCATTTTCCCCAAATTTCAAAACCCACTTCGCACGGTTTGTTAATCAACCAACTTTCCTTCACACGATCCCCACTACATCCTCGCTTCTATTATTTAAGGTAACTTCTATTCCTTCTTTCGTAACTGCCTTTACTCCTTTTTAGCGTTCTCATTTCGATTTCTAGGGTTTGGAGTAGGAAAAAATGGTCATTTTACGTAACTTGAGTGACGATGAAGAGGGGGTTTCACCAAAATTCCTCCTCGTGGTTCTGTCTTAGAAACCCAGATACGTAACCATCATACAAGGGCCGATGGTTCTCTTGACTATGATGGTTACTTCAAATCTTTAATGAATGTTGAAATTAGTTCTAGCGATGCTGAGAGTAGTGATAGTGATTGTGTGATAATCTCGCCTTCGTCTTTCACAAGAAAACGAAAGGACACCACTCTTGCCATCTTTGTCGCCCCAACTCCTCCCGAGACCATGGACGTTGCTTCGAAGTATCTAGACTGGAAATCTGTGTTGGCGTATAGGCGGAAAACCGTCTTGTCTGGTTCTGAGGATGAGAACGACGTCATCACTGAACCTGTTGGTGAGGATGAAATTGTCACTAATACTAACACCCGAACACCCCATTTCTTTTATATGTATACCTCCATTATTGATTCTTTCAATGTCTGGTTTCCCTTTACCCTTTTCGAAGTTCAAATGTTTAAAACCTTGAATGTTGCCCCTTGCCAACTGAGTCCCAATAGTTGGGGTTATATGAAAGCCTTCCAATTGGCCTGTTTAGGTCTGGAAATAGAGAAGCCTTCTGTTGCTGTTTTCTTTTCTTTCTACACAATTAAAAGTGTCTCGCCTGACTCTCAAGTTTATCTCTCGAGTCAGCCAGGTCGAAAACGTTTCCAATTGTATACCTCCAATTTTAAGAACTTCAAAAATACCTTCCATCGTATCCACGGCAGGGAGTCCTTTCCTGACGTGATGTTTGATGAAAACCAAGAACCCTTGTTCCCCTTTTATTGGACTCAAAATCCCCGTGTCATCAAAGGGGCCCGTTATGACTCTTTGGACGAGTTTGAGAAAGAGTGCGTCGCCTACATTGAGACATTATGCATCTTGAATGTGGGCGACCTTCTTAAGGCTGAGGTTTATATAGAACAGTTGGTGGAATATATGGGTGAGTTTCTTTATTATTTTCTTGTCTCGCCTTTGCTTATTCTTTCCTGACGACTAACCTTTTCTTTTATTTTTGCAGAGAGGATGAAGTCTGTTTCACAAGAGAAGAGGATGGAGTTTTTGCTGAGGGCTAGGGCCAAGAAGGAGAAGGATGCCGCCCTTGCCGCTTCTGGGGAAGCCGTAGCTGTGGTTGACCCTTTGACTCAATAGATCGTGGCGGACACTGACGTCGTCAAGGGCAAAAATAAAAGGAAGAATGAAGGGCGGATTTCCGTTGCCATTCCTGCGAAGAATCTTGATGTCGGTGGGAGTTCAAAAGGTGAACAGCCCATCTCTAAGAAACTGAGGTCATCTAGCTCTGGGGCTGCCTCAAATGTAGAAGTTGTTCCTCTGCAGGAAGAGGATCCTGAGAAGACTCTGTCTCCTCGTCCTGCTGCTGCTGTTAACATAATCTCGCCTCCTCCTCCTGTTCCTTCAAACAACACTGTGTCATCTCCTTGGGATCCTCTTCTAAATCCTGAGGTCTTTATTGAGAAAGCGATGGATCTGTCTGGTGGGGGCGCTCGCTTTGACTCCACCTCGACTGAGGAATTGGCTAGGCTCTCCATGGGTTATGAGCTGAAGGGAATCCTGCTTAACCATGCTTTGGCGTCTCGCCAAAAGCTTGTCGTTTCAGCGGCTGAAGAAAAGATGAAGGTGATTCACCGTGAGTTGGACGCCATTGAGGAGAAAGTTAAGGCCACCCAGGAGAAGTTTGTTGCTGATATGGAGGCTGCCAAGGCTGAAAGCAAGAAAGCCTTGGATGAATTGGAGGAGAAGCATGAGGCTGCTTTGAAGAAGCTGAAGGATGACCACGCCGCCGAGGTCAAAACATTGAAGGATGCATCTGCTGAAAAGGACGCCCATATCAAGGAGCTGTCCAAGGACCGAGATGTCCTGCAGAAAGAGAAGGCGAGCTGGTCTGAAGAGAAAATGAGTCTGGAGGAAAGTGTTGGGGCTCAGTTTAATGAGGGTTTCAACTTCGCCGTGGAACAAGTGAAGATCTTGTTCCTAGATATTAATGCTGAACGCCTGGGCGAGGCCAGTGCTTTGATGGTTATCAAGGACGGCCAGTTGGTCCCTTATGCTCCTCCTTCGGATTCTACTCCATGATGTCTGTTAATCCTTTGTATTCTCACTTTTTTAATCCTGTACGCCCTTTGTGGCTATTGAATGAATTTTTGTATGCCCTGTTGTGGCTCTTTGTGTAAATTTTTTGTATGCCCTGCAGTGGCGTGATGACAATGTTTCCTGCCCTTTGCGGCCTTAATTATAATATCTCTTTCTTTAATTGCTTGCGTTTCTTCTATTACTTTGTCGCACCTTTGAAAATATTTGTTTGTATGAGACTTTAAAATATTTGCCTGTATAACCTTCTCGCCGGTATGTCCGAGGCGATACGAACACTTGGGCGTGATGCCATTAGATGACGGCGTCGTCTATGAACCGTTTCCCGAGGATTTCTCGCATATACCAATGTAGTCAGCGTAACTGTTTAAGTCTTGCGCCGTTTTCCATGCAGTCAAATGTGGGAAGTTGCAACTGCTTGACCGCATTTATTGTGCACCGCCCAAAATCTTCCTTATAAATAGCCTCATTCATCTTCATTTTTCTTCACTTCCATTCTCACTTATCCCGTTTTTCTTTCATTTTCTCTGATTCTTTCCGTTTTTCTTCATTCTCCTTTTCACTGATCCCTCCATGGATCACAAAAATAAACCCAAAAAGAAAAGTGTGGCCTCTAAATCAAAATATCAGAAAAAGAAACGTAAGATAGAGATCTCTGTCTCTAAATTTAGGCGAGATAAGCCCTCTTCTAATATCAGAATGGAAACTCATGTCATTTCGTCAGATTCTTCCGGCTCTGCTGATGAAGATTTCATTGAATACCTGAGGGCTTATGCTTCTCGGGAGTCTTCCCCTGATGTTGGATCTTCTGGAGAAACCACGGAGGATATCATGTAAGGCCTTAGGGAAAACTCCAGGGTAATTATGCTCTGATGAGTTGTTCCTTCTCCTGATGGCAGCCTCTTGGCGAGGGGTTGGGGTCTCGCCTCCAGGTTTTCCTTCTACCATTGAAGACTCGGGAGTCTTCCACTTGATTTCTTTCTCTTGCGGGGGGTTGAGATCTTGGGGAGTTGAGGAACTATTGAGGCTGCCTCCAGTTTTTTCTTCTCTTCCTTGAAGGAGCTGGATCCTTTGTTAGATTTAGGATTCCTTTTCTTTGAATTTGCATCTTGATTTCATTGTAATTTTCTTTACTTTTGTCTTTGAATTTGTATCTTGATTTCATTGTAATCTTTCTTATCAATGAAAAGTGGATGTTTGATGATATAAGCCTTTCTCTAATATTTCTTCTTTTTCTGCACTGTTGCGTTATATAATACTGTAAAGAATAACTAAATAATGTCATGCATTATACATTTGATTTTCTTTGGCGGTTTTTGGACTTCGCCTTTGATATTACTGTTTCGGACATCGCCTGCGCCTTGCGCCTTTTATTTTACCGTCGTATCCAACTCGTAAGATTTAGGGATAACGCCGTTTCTATTTTTGACATGTCCAACTCGTAAGATTTACAGACCATGCCATGGTGTTTCAACGCATTTCCGTCGTACCCAGTACTTAGGGCTTAGGGGTATCGCTGTTTCTTTTTTAGACGTGTCCAACTCGTAAGATTTAGGGCTCACGCCTTGGTGTTTCAACGCATTTCTGTCGTACCCAGCACTTAGGGCTTAGGGGTATCGCCGTTTCTTTTTTAGACGTGTCTAACTCGTAAGATTTAAGGCTCACGCCTTGGTGTTTCAACGCATTTCCGTCGTACCCAGCACTTAGGGCTTAGGGGTATCGCCGTTTCTTTTTTAGACGTGTTCAACTCGTAAGATTTAGGGCTCACGCCTTGGTGTTTCAACGCATTTCCATCGTACCCAACACTTAGGGCTTAGGGGTATCGCCGTTTCTTTTTTAGACGTGTCCAACTCGTAAGATTTAAGGCTCACGCCTTGGTGTTTCATCGCATTTCCGTCGTACCCAGCACTTAGGGATTAGGGGTATCGCCGTTTCTTTTTTAGACGTATCCCACTCGTAAGATTTACAGATAACGTCATGGTGTTTCAACACTCTTTCTCCCTCATTGCCTTCATGAATATGATCGAGATAATGATAAACCATCTGCAAACATTGGAACAATGATTCTCTTTTGATTAATGAAAGATTTTTTTTGAATTCTGAATGATGAGTCTCGTAAAAAACTCCTGCTTTCGCCGGAGAAAAGAGTTTCTCATCAATTTAACATCATTTAGATCATTGATACATCCACATGCATTTTCTTTTAAAAATAAAAACAAGAAATGAAAGTAAAAACAAGAAATATCTTTGGGGTGGCGAGGCGAGGTTTGATGATGCTCCTTGGGATGCGTCTCGCCTACCAGGCGTCGTTGGCCTAGCTGTAGTAAAACCTGAGATTTGAGATGTTCCACGTCCTGTTTAGAACCTCGCCTTCCATGGTTTCCAACCTGTATGTTCCTCCTTCGAAGACTTCATTAATTCTGAACGGACCTTCCCAATTTGCTGCCAGTTTTCCGCCTTTGTCTTTTCCCATTGGTCTCTTCGGGACTAGGTCGCCTTCTTTGAATTTTCTTGGGATTACTCTTGTATTATATTTTCTTCCTACTCTTTGCTTCGTGGCGAATTCTCGGAAATGTGCTTTGTCCCTTACTTCTTGTATTAAATCAAGGTTCTCCTGTAACGCCTCATTGTTCTCTTGAGTTGTCGAGGTTTCACGTCGCCAACTCGGGGGATTTACTTCTGCAGGGATCATGGCGTCTGCGCCATAGACCATGGTGAAGGGTGCCTCTCCTGTTGACGACTGTGGAGTTGTATGATATGACCATAATATGGCGGTGAGGTGAGCCACCCAAGCTTCTCCTTTGCTTGATAGTCTCCTTTTCAGGGCTTTTAATATGACCTTGTTAGCTGACTCGGCCTGCCCATTGGCTTGAGGGTGCTCAACTGATTTGAAGGTGTTTTGAATTCCTTTTTCTTTGCAAAATGAAACTACCTTCTCACTTGCAAATTGTGTGCCGTTATCTGATACAATGTATTTGGGGAGACCAAATCTGCATATGATCCTTCTCCAATAAAACTTCTTCACTTGCTCTGCTGAGATGCTTGATAAAGGTTGCGCCTCTACCCATTTGGTAAAGTAATCTACCGCCACTATGATCCAACTAGCCTGTTTCCATGAGGTAGGGAAAGGACCCAATATGTCTACGCCCCACATGAAGAAAGGCCAAGGTGAGAGGACTGATTTGAGGGGTTCGCCTGGGACGTAGTGTAGGTTGGAGAATCTTTGACATTTATCACATGCTCTCACGTATCTCCCAGCGTCGCTATGTAGTTCTGGCCAGAAGAATCCTGCTCTGAGGATCTTACCCGCCAATGATATTGCTCCTATGTGGCTCCCACATGATCCTTCATGAACTTCCTCTAAAATTCCTTTGGCTTCTTCTTTGCTCACACACAGCAATAAAGGGCTCGAGAATCCCCTTTTGTATAACTTATCTCTCATCATGGTGTACCATGACGCCATTCTTCTAACTTTGTACGCCTCTTCTCTTGGTCTAGGGAGTTCATCTCTCTGTAAATACTTGATAATGGGAGTTCGCCAGTCTTCTTCTTCTATGATCATATGAGTCTCCTCTTCATTGATGCCTGGGTTTGCAATGGTTTCTTGGATGAAGGTTCTGTTGCTCCCAGGTTTCTTGGTGCTGGCGAGTTTGGATAACAAGTCCGCCTTAGCGTTCTGCTCCCTAGGTACGTAAATCAACTGAAACGAATTGAAACATTTCGCTAACTTGTTTACCTTTTCTAGATATTTGGTTAACTGGGGATCTCTTGTTTGGAAATCTCCTGATACTTGGTTGGTTACCAGTTATGAATCACTTTTTACTCTGAGGTCCGTGACCTCCATCTCCTTCGCCAACTTCATTCCTGCTAGAAGGGCTTCGTATTCAGCCTGGTTGTTGCTTGCTTTGAAGGCAAATCTCAAAGATTGTTCTATGAGTACTCCGTCAGGTCCCTCTAGGACTACTCCTGCTCCACTTCCCTTCAGGTTAGAAGCACCATCTACTGAAAGTGTCCAAGGTTCCTCGCTGTTTTCTTTAGGCGGGGTTGATAATTCCAGTATAAAATCCGCCAAAATTTGCGATTTTATTGCGCCTCTAGGGGAGAAGGTTATATCAAACTCTGACAATTCTACCGCCCACGCCACCATTCTCCCTGCTAGATCAGGCTTCCTTAGGACTTTCTTTATGGGATAGTCCGTCTTAACCACTACCTTGTGACTCTGAAAGTATTGCCTTAACTTCCTCGTAGTGATGACGACGGCCAAGGATAGTTTTTCTATCTTTTGATACTTTGCTTCAGCACCCTTGAATGTTCTGCTCACAAAATATATTGGCTTCTCTTCGCCCTTGACTTCTTGTATCAACGCTGAACTAAGGGCGTTGTCTGATACGGCCAGGTACAAGTACAAGGTGTTACCCTTCTGAGGGCGAGTTAGTATTGGTGGTGACGCCAAGAAATTCTTAAGCTTTAGAAAAGCTTCTTCACACTGAGGAGTTAATATGAACCTTTCGCTCTTTCTCAGAGTGGAGAAAAAATGGAACGCTTTTTCTCCAGAGCAGGATAAAAATCTTGATAAGGCTGCAATCCTCCCTGCTAATTGTTGGACTTCCTTCACTGTCGTTGGACTTCTCATGTCGATTATGGTCTGGCATTTGTCTGGGTTAGCTTTTATCCCTCTGTTTGTGAGCATGAAGCCTAACAATTTTCCTGATTGAACTCCAAAAGAACATTTTGCTGGGTTCAACCTCATGTTGTACTTTCTTACCGAGGCGAGGATGTCGCCTAGGTCTTTGTCATGTTCCCCATCTTCTGTTGTCTTGACTACCATATCGTCTATGTATACTTCAACATTTTTGCCTATTTGCTCCGAGAATACCCTGTCCATTAGTCTTTGATAGGTGGCGCCTGCGTTCTTCAGACCAAACGGCATAACATTGTAGAAATAATTACAGGTGTTGGTCATGAAGGTTGTGTGAGGTGCGTCCGCAGGATTCATCTTTATTTGGTTGTATCCTGAGTATGCGTCCATGAAGCTTAACATTTTGTATCCTGAAGCTCCGTCAATAAGCTTGTCGATGTTAGGTAGAGGATACGGATCTTTTGGGCAGGCTTTATTCAGGTCTGTGAAATCCACGCACATCCTTCATTTGCCATTTGCCTTCTTTACCATCACTACGTTCGCTAGCCACGACGGATACTTTATTTCTTCAATGAAACCTGCTGCTTTTAGTTTTTCAACTTCTTCATTGACCGCTGTCCTCCTCTCTTCTCCTAACTTCCTCTTTCTCTGTGAAACGAGCTTGATGTTGGGTGCGATGGATAGCTTGTGAGTTATCACGCTTTCATCAATTTCTGACATATCGGATGGCTTCCATGCAAACAGGTCTATGTTCTTTCTCAACATAGCTATGATCTTTTCTTTTTCCTCTGGTTTCAAAGTGGTTCCGATGTTGGTTATTTGGTATGGCATGTCACCAATTTGGACTTGCTCTATTTCTTCGATGGGACTCATTCTTCTTTCCGTGAAGTCTTCTCTTGGATCAAGGTCCAGGGGCAAGATCATGTTGACTCCGCCTCCTTTTTTGGATGACGCCAGCGATTCTGTCTTTGTGTTTTGTTTGTGTCTGATTTTCAGGCTAGACTCGTAGCATCTCCTCGCCAGCTTTTGGTCTCCTATGATTGTTCCTACCTTTCCGTTGTCCAAAGGATATTTGATGGACAGATAGAGGGTTGACAATGCCGCCTTTAGCGTGTTGAAGGCTGGCCTTCCAATTATAATGTTGTATGAAGTGAACGGGGTTTTGACTACTAAATACCTCACCTTGATGGTCTTGGCGTTGTCCTCCTCTCCAAACGTAGTCAAGAGGGTAGTATAGCCCATAACTTCCACTTGCTCGCCGGCGAAGCCTACCAAAGTGTCGTTGTAGGGTAATAGGTGTTCGTCTGACAATTGCATCGCCTTGAAGGCTTCCTAGTACATTATATCCGCTGAACTCCCTGAATCTATCAACACTCTTTTGACGTCGCAATTTAGTATTTGCACTTGTATCACAAGGGGGTCGTCATCGTGTGGCATGACTTCTCTTTTGTCTTCCTTGGTAAACGATAGATCGGGGATGGGCGTCACCTCTGTATGACCTATGAATTTCTCATTCTGATCCATTCTCCTAACGTAACGCTTTCTCGCATTTGAGGATTCTCCACCTCCTGCAAATCCGCCTGCAATGGTGTTGACGGAGATCCTCTTTCCTTTGCCTGGATCTTCTCCTTCAGAACGATCCTTTGGGTGATTATGCTGTACCTTTGGGACAACTACCTTCCCTGCTGCGGCGTCCTCTATGAACTTCCTCAGGTGACCGCTCTTTATCAATTCTTCGATTAAATCCCTTAGCCTGAAACATCTCTCGGTGTCGTGACCTCTGCATCTATGGTAAGCGCACCAGGCGTTGGGGTTTAATCCCATGGTGTGTTCCTTGTTCCTTGGTGGGGGTAGCTGTCCTAATCCTGTTTGCAGGATTTCGTTCATGACGTAGACTCGAGCGCGGTTTAGTGGCGTGTATTCCTTTCTATCTTCTTGAAAGTGTCTTTGGGGTTGATATGGTTTTCTATGTCACTCAATTCCGTGATGATTTGGTATTGGGCGTCTGTGATGATGGTAAAACTCGCCTTGGCCGTTACCTTTACTGATCAGGCCTCTTTCTCTGGCGTCTCTCATTCTTTTTTCAGCGTTACTTTCTTCTCCCTTTATGTAGCCTTCCGCTCTTCTTGTTACTTCCTGCATGGATGTGGCTGGCTTTTGCGCCAGAGATTCATTGAAATGTCCCGCCTTAAGGCCGTGATGGAAGGCGGAGACGAACATTTCTTGGTTTTGATTGCTCACTTTATTTATGGACTCGCAGAATCTCGCCAAGTATTCCCTCAATGACTCGTTGTAGTTTTGTCGTAGGGAGAATAAACTGGTCGCCGTCACCTTTATGTGCTTGGAGCCGGCGAATTGTTGCGTGAACTTTTGCTGGAAATCTGCCCAACTCTGAATGGAGTTCTTGGGCAGATTCATATACCATCTCAGGTCTGCCTCTTTCAATGTGCCTGAGAGAAGTTTACACTTCAAATGATCCGCTGCGCCGATGATGGCGGTTTTAGTCCCCACCGCCATCAGGTGTTCGATTGGATCTGTTTTTCCATCAAAGTCTGGGAGACGGGGTGTCCTGAAATTATCTGGCACCCTCGCATCCCAGAGATTTTCTGCAAGTGGTTGTGAGTTGGTGATGTTGGTTTCCTCCGTTTCATCCACTTTGTTTGCTTTTTCTTGATCAATTTCGTGAACCTTGCCTTGCAGGCAACGAAGTTCTGCCACTGCATCCGTCAAGGTTAGATGGTTGTTTTGATTGTCATTTGCTGGTTGTCCTCCTGCCATTTTCTTGAGGAGGATTTCGGATTTCGTCTGGTTGTAGTGGTAGGCTGGGAATCGTTTTACCGCAGCCCCACGGTGGGCGCCAAAATGTTCTGGTAAAAATAATAGGGGGTTGGTCCAAGTATATTAATGCAGAATAATGATACTAGGATCTTTTATTTACCAAAAAGTCTGAATCTTTTACAATGAGTTTTTCTCCTCTATTTATAGAGGAAGAACATATTCGGAAAAATATCTAAAACCACCCCACTCCTCCCTAATGGAGGTCGTGGGTGGTTTTTCGCCGTGTCCACCGTGTCTTTAGGGTGGTTATGGGCGGTTGCTCCTCTCCTCCGTGCTTACATGGTGGTAGTGGGTGGTTATCTGCTGTTGGGCGACGAGATCATAACCTAAGGGCGTCGCCCCCACTCTCTGGATCTCGCCCTTGCCTTATCTTTCCCGCCAAATTATTTATTTGAATTGTGTGGGCCGATTGTTGGATCGTTGAGTTATTAGGCCTCTTGGATTTTGTCCGGTACAATTATAAATTCAATTAGTTATCTATTTTTTTTGACAAATAAAATCAAAGTTCATTATTATAAAATTAATCCGTATAGCTTAAAATAGTATTATATGTAATCATCAATAATATAAACTAATATTTGTACTAATACTTGTTCCTTATAGTCATTAAAAAATACACTCTAAATTAATATTTACATTAATATTTGTACAAATATGTATACATAATTTCTTAAAACTATTAATAATATATTTACATTAATATTATACCTATAAAAAAATTATTTTTTTGAGGTGGGGAGGGGTCGTGGCCACCACCAACCCCTCCCTGGGTATCGCATCTGGTCCATGATCACTTAAGAGATTAATGAAACCAAAACTTAATGACTTTTTTTAGGACGAATTGTTCAAAAAAATCAAAATTCTATTTTTTGTTGAAATAATTCATGATCAAACTTTATTTACCTTACAGCCGAATTCTAAATTAACAGAAATCCCATCTCTTAAAAATTAGAAAGGTAATAAAAAAAAAGGTTAATGAAAGTTTTAAGATTAAAATCAAAAGAGATGATACGCATACATATAGTAAAATCTTAAGGAGAAAGAAAACAAACATTTAAATAAATGTGAAGAATATATAAAGATTTCCACTTTGAGAACAAAGTATGCGAAAACTCGACTTTGCAAGATTAAACAAACACGTTGGTATTGTGAATTTGCTCTTGCGTGCAAGTTTATTGATGCAACCCACTCCTAAATTAGTATTGCGTTTTGTTTCAACTTAATAGCCTCTAGTTTAGAGCACCTAAATTAAAATAGGCTCGTGAATTGCAATTAAAATCACTTTTTCCAACTTAATTTTCCAAATAATAATCACCTTTTCAAGTAAAATGATCTCCATATATGAACTATGCTTGCAATCTCTACAAATAGTAACTAAAGTAACAAGTCCAACAAACAAATTTTTTGAAGATTTGGTATCTAATTCAAAGAACGGTTAAATTTAAGAGATATCAATTTTACTATCCGCTAGCATAGTCCTAAGTTTAAGCTAGAGTTTTGTTATGTATATATAGTTTTGTGTCGTCGAGAGTATTCAAATTTAAGACTTTGAAAGGAACACATTCTAATCTAAAATACAAAATTTTCATCAATGAACTGTAGACCAACTCATAAAAGTTGTAAAATCAATATTGTTAGACCGGTCACATTCACTCTGTTTAAACCGAAAACCTCACAATTATATGTGTAAATTTTAAATGGTGATTATCGCTTCTAATTTATTTATATATTGACAAAAAAACAAATCAACTTCATATTTAGTATTTTCAATCCTTTCAATTTTTATGTATTTTTTATACAATTATTTTGCTATCGCATATTCCATTTTTCCTTTTCTTTTTCCTTCTTTTAGTTGTGCAATTATCATTTGTTATTATGACAGCAAAAAAAAACTTTGAGGTATGCACGACTGCAAATTCAATCCCCTAAACCACTATGATTGGAATAATTACATGATGATGATATATTACAAAACGTGATTGGCATGAAAAAGTACATATATCCAAAATAAGAAGCAATACTAAACCCGCAAACTTGATCAATTCAAATAATTTGAGTTTAATATATATTCTTATATTTTTATGGGAAGCAGAAATTAAGCACGCTATAGGCTTTAAATAAGTTTATAAATTTGGAAAATGCTAACTAGTGCCCCCGGGGCACTAGTTAAGGATACTCAAAATAGTAAGTTCACCTCAAAATTTGTGCAATCAATGTTTGAAAAGTAAAAAAATTGATGTTTTTAATACAAAAATTACTCTTTTGATACTCTTAACTAGTGCCCCGGGGACACTAGTTAGCATGACCCTATAAATTTTAGCTCAACTGATAAATTTTTTGAAATTGTTAGGTCCGATTTTATAATTGAGATTCAATCTTCGCTCTCTTCACTTTAGGTGTGTAAGTGTTCAGTAGTTTGCCATTTCGTTTATCTACCAAAAAATACTTTAAATCGGAAGTTCACTAATAATATTAATGAATTATAGATTAAAATTATAAATAAATCGGTTTATCTGATCTTTGTTCAAAGTTTATAGGTCTCACCTAATTACTCAATCAAATAAGTTCCAATTGTGTGTTAATTTGGAAACATTTTTTGGGGAACTATTTATTCTTTTTTAGGATGATTTTTCAAGAAGCTCTTAACCTTTTCCCCAAAATAACTAAACAAGCATTCTAATTAGTTTGTTTAAATAAGCTTAAAAGGTAAAAAGGAAAAAGAAAGTTAATTGTGTGCTCCTCATAAGCTGTGTCCTATTGCACACCCATTATTTCTATGTATTGAACTTTTGGAATAAAAAAGGGCATAATTTGTGGGATTCCAGCATCACTTTGGTCATCTAGGTTTTGTGTCCATAAATTAGCAAAGGACAACTTCAACTTTTTTTTTCTGAAGAGGAATCGACAACTTGTCAACTTTAGGATGGTGTTGCAAATAATTCCATTGGAAGATCTATGAGGATTAAGCTTTTTAGTTGCTGATGCTTTAGTGCATTGCTAAAGTTTTAAATGTGCACCACTCATCAAAAGGAGGTGTAAAAACATGTGAATAATTGTTTAGTGTTATATGTCAAGCGTGAGTTAAAATCTATATTGAATGAAAGAGTTGAGGTTGAGTAGTTTATAAGTTGAGATTTGAGTAACATATAAACTAGAGTCTATAAACCTTCTGGTGTTCCTTGCACAAATTTCACAATTACCCATGTCGGCTAGTTATCTGTTCAAGCTTAATTCATCCAAAGTCCTTTCATGAAATTGTGTCGTGTATGATTTATATTTAATTTATGTTTATATTGAAGAGTTCATGTTTTCTGTTAAAATTCCTGTGTCAGCTTTATCCGCTAGATAGGTAGCAAACACGGTTAGCTACTTAAGTAGTGGACGATGGTTTTTTCAAATTGTTCATTTTTATAAAGTCTGATACTTAAGTAGTGGACGGTATTTTTTCAAATTGTTAAATTTTACAAAGTCTATTACTTAGTAGTAGATGGGGTAAAAATGGAAACAAACAGGGCACATGAGAAACACGAAGGGCACAACAATAAATTCTCCTTAAAATTTTGGACGAAGATGTGATACTCAAATGTAATTACTCTTATTTTGATATATTGATCCAACCTAGTAAGGTTTACTATCTTGGTCTAACAACACATCATATGAATTACTGAGACAACAAATAAGGCATGGTTACAATGTTTATTCCAGAGTTTTATTATGATACAATCATTTTTTGTTCAATGTTTTTTAATCTGTTCTTAAAGTTTTAATAAAATGGCAAAAATAGATTTTTCAGGGGAGAAGAGAAACGTGGGAGGAGGGGAAAATTCCATCTTTTATGGAAAAGCTTAAAGGGGTTACCAGACTTATAAGCACTAGCAACTCAAATAATTCAATCCATAATGGGCTCCAAAAAGTTAGAAGCAATTCGTTTATTGTTACAAGCACAATCATCTAGTTTATAGTTTTTTTACTAATAGTTTATAGTAGTTTATTTATACTTATAAGTTCGTGTGTGTGTGTATATATATAAAGACTCGTTTGATAATTAACTCATATCGTTATTAAACATTGTCGTGTTAGTGCACTCCAACGTTAAACTTACTCAATGACCAAGAACATGGATTTAAAAACATGTTGACTCTAGCGTGCAAGAGCTTGTCATGTCTCGCACGATGAGTCACAATTAAATTTCATTCGATTATTAACCAATTATATTGAAGGATGAATAATCTCAGAGTAGCTGTAATGGAAATTTTTTTGCTCGGTTGTCCGATCTTCTTTGATCTCATAGCCCTACGAATCAAACATCTTTGGGCATCTGGTTTCAAAGAGAGATTAGTTGAATAATCTTATATACCAGTTTTGTTAATTTTATTGGAAACGAAGGTGGGTTTAGCAATGGAGGGAGTGTGAATTATAAATTATGATGAGTTCAATCGCCTTTCTAGTTCTAACTTGTACGTTACTCTCGCGTTATCAGCTCCCACTAGTTTGCATCTCTCTATGTGTTGCGTTGGTGAAGAACATTGAGAAAGAGGGAAGCATCGTGTTCAACAAAAAGTCGGAATGCAGGAATCACTAGACAGAGCTAAGAAATGGTTGTGGAGGGTTACGGTGTAAACCATAAACGCATGTAGGATACATTCGCTGGAAGAAAAAAAAAACTGCACACAGTGCGCGACATGAGGGGCTTGTGCACCCTAGAAGCCGCCTTAACAACACGCTAAAAACAACAGTTGGGGCTATGCTACATACCCACCATTGGAGAGATATTTGATATGAGAGTTATACAAATACTACATGGCCAAAATA
Organism: Trifolium fragiferum; assembly: GCA_954870985.1. Classification (NCBI taxonomy): domain Eukaryota; kingdom Viridiplantae; phylum Streptophyta; class Magnoliopsida; order Fabales; family Fabaceae; genus Trifolium; species Trifolium fragiferum. The sequence goes on from OX940796.1 coordinate 8,655,391, forward strand.
ACCATTGATGCTTATTTTGAAATATTGGTGGGTGAAGGTGTAATTAAGGTGGACCAGAGTATAATTAATGAATATTATGTTGATAAAATAGTAAAAAAAAAAAAAAAGTATGTTGGAATAAACCAGAGTAAAATGGAAACAGTTAAAAATCTTGTAGCATGAACTAATAATGATTTACTTGCACTCTTAATAGTAGATATTTATCCAAATGTCATTTTTCTCATTCAACCAGTGCAAACAAAACTTAAAAAAATGACATTACTGTGACATTATTTAGATACAGAAGTGACAATCCAAAGAGTTGTAGAAAGTACATGTAAATAACCATAGAAAGTAAAAGTGAACGTGCAACACAGTAGAGTGAAAGTGATGAATATTCCATTACAAATATGTAACAGCAACCAGCATTTGTAACTTTCACAAGGCAAGCTGTATTGTGGTCCAACTGGACATGCACCTAAAAAGTTACCTAAAATACTAATGACTATTAATGCCGCCAGCTAACAATACAAGTTTACGATCCTTCGCGTTTTTACAACTGAGACGATGACCTAAAAAGTTACTTAAAATACTAATGACAATTAATGCCTCCGGCTAACAATAGAAGTGTATGGTCCTAGTCTCAAATGATTGATCTCTAGATTTTGGAGACAAGAACTAAACAAAGTCAACAAGTAATCATGAAAGCGAAGATTATTGAAAATAACATATTCTTACGAGCCTATCCCATCAATTCATTGTCAAAAAACACATCTTAGTGCGTACGGAAGCATCAAATCGAAGAAGCAACAACTTGATGTTGTGAGGAGGACATACATGGGAGTATTTTTCCACAGTGAGACCACACACAGTCACACACTCTAACTTTGGAAAAGATATCCTTAGAAAATATGTGAAACAAGTAATTCAGAAGGGTTGCCCCTTACGATACTGATGACTAAACATTTTGTTAATCTACTAAGCTTATAAATTAATGTATACTAAAAAAATTGTACATAAAATCTGCATAATGCAATGATCCTTCTACAAACTGAATAAGACAATGATGATGGAAAAAATAATTAATTACCTTAGCCAAGGAGTATGATCAAAGAACCTCATTGGAAGGTCCACACTTATTGACCAAAGGATCATAACCTATGGTACAGTTACAGATTGCACATCTTTTACAGAAACCCTTTTTCAAGGGAGATACAAAACTTCATTTTCATGGAAATACATCGGATATTTGAATAGTCAGTACTCAGAAACTTCCTTCTCGAATCTAAGCAAAGTCTGTCACATGCACCGCAGAGCTCCAATGAAAAATTATATACACCAGCCAATCCATCTGATGAAGGGAATAGATTATCATCGATATTTCACCTTTATAAATATAGGATAGGATAAGGAAACTACACGACTGCAGAAGCCGTTCGACGAAGATCGGGTATTCCATTGCCGTTCTTTCCACTAAGCTGCGGACTTCTTAAGCTGCCATGTCTTGCAGGCTTCGGCCGGTAAAGACACAGAAGCATTTCTTCGAGCTTCTGTACTGTGTATTTTGCATATTTATTAGAGCTGGCATCTTGCTCGACCAATGGACCATAATTCTGCATGTAACTCCGGTAAACAGGCACCACAGCCTGCACTATAAGCTGACAAGTCTTTTCTCTCAGATCTCGTTCAACCAAGATCCAACCTGATTGCTTTGAATACATATCATCAAAAACTTCATTGAACTTTTTCAATCTTTTCTTGACCAAATCACGAGCAGTGGCACGCCCTCCTGAGAAAAGAATCAGCCCTTCCCTACTCAAATGTCCAGGAAGCTTTCCCCAACTATCTCGCAAGAATACTGTGGAGTAATATTCCTTATACTGTTCATGTTCCTTTAACGAAGAATCCCCTAAAAGATCTCCAAGCTTTGTCCCTTTCAAATGCTTGAACAGATGCCAGTGATTGTTCATGGCGAAAAAGCTCGACAACATAGGATCATCATAAGCCTTGATCCATGTCTCCAAATTTAATTCAACGGCTTTCAATATGTTCACAATCTCATTAACAAGGAGCTTCTCCTGAAAACTTTGACGCTTCCAACTTCGGTGAATGATCAGGACTTGAGTCAGTATAGGCTTATAGTCGTCCCCCAAGAGTTTATTGCAGTAATCAGTGATAAAGCTCACCAATCTCGGAACACTGCCATCGGGAGGAGGAGGGTTCTGCCTCTGTAACTCTACCTGAACCAAAAGTTCCCAGAAAATTTCCGCTGCACCATCAATCACACTCTTAATAAGTTCCCTAGTCAAATTTTGGATTTCGACGCACGCATCACCCCCGAAAAGACGGTTGAAATCCAGTCTCAATTTGTTCAACGACGCAAAAATATCCAACAACTTCAAAAGCTTGATGGGATCTTTCTTACTCTCCGTAACAGTCTTACCAAACTGAAGAAATGCAAGTATACCAGCCTGTGCAGCTATCTTTGAAAAGCAACCCATCCACACATCGAGTCCAAGCCTCTCAAACACATCATTACAAAGCTTATACTCAGCCTCAAACAAATGCTTCACCGCAAACTCCAAATGCTTTCCCCACTGAGCTATATACACCTCTATACTCTGCACATCATTGAACTCAGACACCGAGATCTCAAGGTAATCCAAATTCAGCGCCTGCAAACTCGCCCTCACATTAGAACTTCTAACTTCAACGTAAATCGACACACATTTATCAAGTCTATCATTAGCTCTCAACCTACCAAGAATAGCCTGCAATTTATGAACAACAGAAACAGGCAAAGGCGAAGGCGCAATGCAAGGCTGATCACCAAGAGAATCCGATGACATAGGAAGCGGCACACTGTTATCAGTTAAAAGCAACCTGAACTCATTCTCTAATTTATCCAAAGCAGCGTCTAACAAACCACCATCCAAATCACCATTCTGCGATCCCTTAAGATTCTCCAACTCCTTCTTCAAATTCTTAAGATAAACCTGATCAGCAACCGAATTATCTTCTAAATACTCAACTATATCATCCAACCACTGAATAGCCAACCCACAATTATCTCCCAAAAACCTTAACGCCTCCTCAAGACGCTTCAAAACCGACAAATAACCAGGTAGATCAATCCGTGGATCCGACAACAAAGACTTCTCAAGCCCATGAACAGCATCGAAAACCTTCAACACGGCAGCCGCAGGACCAACAGCCCTATTAATATGACCTCCAACCGCCACAAGAGCATCCTTCTCAGCTCGAATCGGCCTAACCGCAGATTCCAGCCAAGGTAACCTTACCCTAATCTCATCTAACCTTGGCCCTGCTTTCTCTAATGCTAATCCAACACTCTTTGATTTCTCTATGCTAAGTTTCAATGATTTACTAGCACAAATCAAATTCTCAATTCCACTATCACTTTTACAACTAACAGAACCAGAACCAGAAACAGAACAAGAACTAGAACCAGCCATCAAAAACACTAAAACAAGACAATTAAATAACAACAATTGTTAACTAATTTGAGATGGGTTTTTTCTAATTTTCCTTATTTGGGGCTATTTTGCATTGAAATCATCAAAATGTGATTTTTTTTATTAACATGGAAAAGGGTATTGAAAAAAAAATGCATTTTTATCTTCAAGTTAACAAAAAGATATAAAATTTGTACTTGGGCAATCGAAAAATCAGAAAAGAAGAAGAAAGGGTTTTAAGTTAAAGTGAGAGAGAGAGAGAGAGAGAGAGAGAAGGAGATGAAACTCACTGAGTTGAAGAAGAAAAAACGGGCGAGTTAACTCGGCGAGTTGAGAAGTTAAGATATTATTGATTGATGAAGAAAGGGAATGGGGTAGATGGGAATCTGAATCTGTGTTGTTGTGATTGTGATGAGAGAGAAACCCTAATGTGTAGAGAGAGAGAGAGAGAGAGAGAGAGAGAGAGAGAAGAGTTTGTGTGTTATGCAAAGTGCATGACAGTAGACAGAGAAATGCTTGTTTGCTTGCTGCTGTTACTTTTTCTGTATATCATATCATAGTTTAATTATATTCTTCTCTCTTCTTTGAACTACTTTTCTTCATGTCTTTTCTTAAATCACATTGTTTTTTTGAGCATCTTTTTATTAACTTTTTCTTGGCTATGCATTCCTCCCTCCGGTCTTAATTATAAAAAACAAAAAAAAAAGGCATAATTTTTAAGAAAATTGGATAAAGTATAGAAAAAATATGACATTTATATTTTTACATTTAAAAAAGAGTCAAATCTTGAAAATCGTAGTAATTATTATATGTTTGTAGTAGTATGAAAAATATTGGAAAAGTAAAACTATAGGTAAAGTTGGAATATTCAAAATAAATATAATGATTGTGGTAGCTTTTTCTTATATTTAAGACTTTTTAAATTATTTTTTATTTCTTATATATGAGACCGGAGGGAGTATTATTTTTTAGCTTATTCACTTCAAAAATAACTTATAAAAAGTCTTAATAGATCTTTTGATCTTATATGTTCGCGAATTTTTGGTTTTAGTCTTTGTGTCTTGTTTTATTGCAAATAAGTTCCTGAATTTTTTTTTTATTTTTAGTCCTTAAAGTCAAAATCCGCAGAAAAATCTGACTTTATGGACTAAAACAAATAAATATATACATTCAGGGACTTATTTGCAACAAAGCAAGACACATGGACTAAAACTAAAAATTTGTGAATATACAGGGACCGAAAGATCTATTAAGCCCTTATAAAAATATAATTGATGGGTCCGTTTGAATTAGCTTATTTTTTAGTTTTATATAAATAGTTTATGTAATTTTTATGTATTATTATAAGTTTGTCAAGATAGTTTTTGACAAAATAACTTATAAAAATATAATTTTTACTAGTTTGAACTTATAAAATAACATAAAACCTAATTTATATTGCATAAACTGTTTGTATAAGTTCAAAAATAAGTTAATCCAAACGAAACCTAAGTGCACTATTTACACATTTTGCTTTGACCCTATTTTTCTAGAGTTTGGGTATGCTCCATTACTCTTAAGCTCCGGTTTTCCAGTTCTTTTAATAGATGAGTGACACGTGGAAAACACAATAATCAACCGCTCAGATTAAAAAGAATGTTTCTCAGTTCTAAATGTGCAAAAAAAAACACAAAGGGAAGAGGCAAACACAGAAACAACCCAAACCACCGCCGTGAAACACATCACTATAAGGAAATCACCAAACGTGCGTCTAGGTACGGAAACGCGATTGTGAAGCTTTTTGGATTGTTTGGGTGAAAGCAAAAGCAATTCCCTTTGTCGTGATTCTCGTTCCAACCGTGAGTTTGCTTGAAGCCAGAATTTCAAGCTTCTGCGGCAGCGTAACCGTGATTCTCACTTTTTGGGTAGTAAGTATTTTCTTCAATTATCAATAAATGATTTCAATTTCCTAAACAAACAGATGCTTTATTCTTCCTTGCTCATTACTGCACATCATCTCACCTTCAATGCATCTTCTGTGAAAGGATTTTTTTTAACACGTTTTTGAGATTTGGTGAATCATCCGTATCCCTTTTATTTATTTCTCCCAACTGTATAATTCTCATTACTAAGGTAGATTAGTGTTTGTTGGATGAATTTATTGTATATTTCTCATTCTATTTATACATGATGTGTGTGAGTTATTTTTGACAAACAAACTTGGTTGCTACTTTGACAGAAGGTGAGAGCAATTGTCTATAAAATTTATTTACTTTGATTCTTTCTGCAATATTCTTTGTTCTTTCTGCAATATTCCTAATTGTCTATACTCTATTTTTTCTTCATACTGCATCAATGCATTGTATGTGTTTGATAAAATGTCTCATAAGGAGAAAACAATTTTTTTTGTTTTATTTTGTTTATGTTGCCTTGTTAAAATCTTTGCAAGTCTTGTTATTGTGTTGAGCTTACTGCTAGTACTCAGTATTTCTTCTGGTACTTAATTTATTTTTCCCTAAATTGACTAGTGAATTCATTGTATCCCTTGGATAGTTTTCATTATTGTAGTGTTATATTGGTATATATAGTGAAAACGTTGAACTCATCATCCATTTTTCTTCTCAAAACTTTTTGTTACCTTACACATGTTTTGAATGCTATAACACAAATAGAAGATAGACCCGTTACCATATCTGTTTGTTACCTCATACATGGCTTGTTAAAATCCACTTGTTGCACTTGCATTGGTTTGGTGTGTCCTATAATGAACTATTGTTGTGTTGTTAGTGTTTCTAGTTTTTGTGTTTGCTATGTTTCTAGAAGGGAGTTGTCTGTGCATGTGTGTTGTCTGTTTATTGTATTCCTTTAATATCAATGAGTACCTGCAGCTGCTGCCTTTTCATGTAAACTCTAGTGTGAAATAGAACTCCATTTTCCTTCTCATAGTTTCCTGCATTTTTGATATCCCCTTACACTATAACTAAACCAAAACTAGTTGTATTAATTTGTGTATATAGTAGTATGGACAAACTTAAGAGAAAAGTTTCCGCGGATCCCCCTTCAACTAATGATGAAGTTCGAAGAACCAAAGCTAGTTGGGAGGATCTTAAAGCCACCGAAAGCTTCATCATAGCATGTATGGATCAAGTTACCAAGGGCGAACGCATTGGTACTAGTTTTACTAAGAAAGGGTGGAAAGGCATTGTTTCCCATTTTAATGCTTTAACTGGAAGGAATTATGACAAGGCAAAATTGAAGAATAGGTACGATACCTTGAGAAAGGAATGGAGAATATGGTATAACTTATTTGGAAAAGTTACCGGATTAGGATGGGATCATGAGAAGAATACGGTTGATGCAACAAATGAGTGGTGGGAGAACAAACAATTGGTATGTGTATAACAAATATATTGTTTAGAAATATTTGGAATTGTTATCATGTTTTTTTTTAATAGTATGATGTTATGAATATGCAGGAAAACCCTCTTTATGGAAAATTTAGAGACAAGGGACTTCCATTTGCTCACCAACTAACCACACTTTTTAAGGATGTAGTGGCTAATGGAGAGTTTGGTTGGGCACCAACAAGTGGAAAATTACCACCTAATGATAATCATAATGATGATGATAATGATGATGATGATGATTATTATTATTATCTCTAGTTTAAGTGTTATTTATGTGTATTCTGTATTTTGGTGAACAATTTGAATGAAGTAGATTTCTTGTGTTATATGCTCTCTGTACTATGTAGTTTATGTCTTACATTATGCTTATCACTATACCATTTATATATTGCTATGTACCTTATATGCTCTCTATTGTTATGTACCTTATATTGTTATGTTTCTCATGATGTTGCTCTCTTATGACAGGTTGCTCTCTATTAAAATGAATGGTTGGAATGAACACTTGGAACAAAGTACACAAGATGATGATTTTTTCGAAGATGCTTCTCTTTTGGCTGCACTATTAGGTGAGTATGCAGTAAATAATTTATGCAAAGAGCCGTGTAGAACTAGTGAACTAACAGGTCATTCATGGGTTCAAGAAATATTACAAGGGAATCCTACTCGTTGTTATGAGATGTTTCGAATGAAAAAGGATATTTTTAACATATTATGTACTGAATTAGTGGAACATGGTTTAACGTCTTCTAAACGTATGGGAGTTGAAGAAATGGTTGCAATGTTTCTAGTCGTTGTAGGCCATGGGGTAGGCAATAGAATGATTCAAGAAAGATTTCAACACTCAGGTGAAACAGTAAGTAGATATTTTCATCGAGTTCTTCTTGCATGTCTTAAGCTGTCATTCAAATATATCAAACCTGAAGATCCTATGTTTCGTGATTGTCATGTCAAAATAAAAAATGACCAACGTTATTGGCCATTTTTTAAGAATGCAATAGGAGCGATTGACGGTACACATGTGTCATGTGTAGTTAGTGCTAGTGACCAAACTAGGTTTATCGGAAGAAAAGGGCATCCAACACAAAATATTATGGCTGTATGTGATTGGAATATGTGTTTCACTTTTGTATTAGCTGGTTGGGAAGGTACTGCCCATGATGCTCGTGTTTTTGAGCAAGCTCTTACAAAAACAGAATTTAATTTTCCACATCCTCCTTCAGGTATATATGTTCTTTTTTCTTACAAGAAATAATTTGTTATATTAATAATATATTTGCACATTCCAATAATGATATGTTATCACATTTTAATAATCATAATTATTTTATTTTGTAGGTAAGTATTATTTGGTAGATTCTGGGTATCCAACACCAGTAGGATACATTGGTCCCTATAGATGTGAACGCTACCATCTTCCCGAGTTTAGGCGTTCAAGTGGATTTGAAAATAATAATGAAGTATTCAATTATTACCACTCAAGTTCAAGATGCACAATAGAAAGAACTTTTGGGGTATGGAAGAACAGATTTGCAATCCTACGTCGCATGCCGAAGTTCAAATATCAAACACAAGTTCAAATAGTAGTCGCAACAATGGCAAATACACAACTTTATCAGAAGGAATGCTGAAGTGGATGATGATTTCAATCTTTATGAAGATGAAAACACAATCATTCACGATGATGAAAATCATAGATCGAATAACTTGGACCCGTCACAAATTTTCAACGTAGCTTCTTCGTCAGAGATGGATCATGCTCGAGACTTAATTCGTAATCAAATTATAGAGTCTAGGTTAAATAATTAATTAGTGATAGTGTTGTACTTTAATTTATATTTCTATTTTGCATGTGGGTTCAATTCGTTGGTAATATGGATGTCTGCTATGTTTTCTATAACTGCTACTATTCAAGAGCTTCCTAAATGGCAAGCTGCTTTGCATTGTATGAGACGTGTTTTTTTTTTTTTTAAAAAAAATTACATCCTTTTTATTTAATTATTATGCTAATTTAACTTGTTTAAAGTCTATGCCTTTATTTAAATATTATATTTAACTAATTAGTTTAGAATTATTTGTTTTATGAAAAAACATACTAAAATTCTATTTGGTAATTATAAATACAAAAGCAATTTTGATCAAATTATCCAAACAACATTAGATTTTGAGAATCACTTTTATACTATTGTATCCAAACATAAATCAATTCTGTCAAACTCAATTTTGTAAAAATCAATTCTGGCAAACTCAATTCTGTCAAAATCAATTTTATCCACCGCAGAACCAAACACACACATAGTCTTTCTCCTCCCATCTTCTCTAGTTCTGTTTCTCGTTTTTATTTCTTCCTTTTCTCATTTAATAGATCCTTCGACCTTTTGGTTTGTTACATGTAATATTCCACCATCAATATTTATTCTTGTAAACATGATGTTTCTACTTTCATTCTCGGAGAACATTTTTTTTCTGTACTCAGAACATAAAAAAAAAACTCATGTACGCAGAACATGAAATTGCAAAGCTTACTGTCCTTAAAATTGAAAATATGAAATTAACATTAATTACAGCCAAACAATCTTTCAATCAAACAATCTCCAAATTTCAAACTGAAAATGAGAAAGGGGAAAATAGCAGCACAAAGGTCAAAGGAGATACTGCGATTGTGAGTCAAGGAGGAAGGAAATTGGCAATTCAGCGACGAGGATAGGAAGACATCAGTGACTGGGAGACACAGCGATGGAGAAAGGTGGGTGATTTATTTCACAGAAGAATAATTGAAAGAGATATGAATGAAGGAGTATGGTGGGAATAAGTGGAATCTGACCATTGATTTATTTTCTGTCCAAGTGTCATGCATCTATTAAAGAAACTGGAAAACTGGAGCATAAGAGAAATGGAGCAGATCTGAACCCATTTTTCTACTAATAAATAAAAGCAAATATTATCATATAAGTTTCTGTTGGATTTATCTCGATGAATATTTTTAAAATATAATTTTTTCTTTTTTTTACTATTATATAAGTAAAATATTAATTGTTAAAAGTTATGTATTGACATGCGTGCTGCAGTCAACTTTCTCACATCATTGTCTTTGTGAACGAGTTAATCATGTCGGTCAAAATGATACAACTCTTCATATTAACGATGTCTGTTACAATATGGTGTGGAATTTGATATCATATTCATGTATATTCCTCAAGATATTAAAATGGAGATGAAGAGCATTTTAATCAAGGATTTGGATTAGGTGCAGTCGTTTTATAGCCGTTTGATCTTGATCGGACGATTTAAATAAATACAGTTAATAAATGCATATTTTAAATCATAGCCGTTCGATCTTAATCAAACGGTTATAGATAGACCGACTGCATGGAAAAAATGAATGCACATAATCTAGATCCTTTTTATCAATGAGAAATTTAATGACATCTTCCTGTGAGAGCCATCTAATTATATGACTTATACAGTTAAAATTGATTCACTATTGGTTAACCCTTCTACCAAGTCCTGAATCGAAACAGGTTATGAATTGGTCTTGGATTTGGAGCTCAAAGTCCTTAAAAGTATTTGTTACTTTACACGAACTATTATGCATGGAAGCTGCTTACAAATTAGGTTTTGTGTGCACATCATATATATATTTTTTTTTTTTTGATATATTGTGTGCACATCATATATTGTTAGATGCTTCTTGTTATATAGATATAGATGTGGTGCTTCATCAAAAATCATTTTACATATGTTGCGGGATTGTCTGATGGCTAAGCATGTTTCACAAACTCAAGTTTATTTTACAAAATGGTACTTATAAAGACGATTTTCATTTATGGTTCAAGATGTATGCAATCGACCAATAAATTACTCTCTTTTTCATTGGATGGATGTTGATTTATTTGGAAATCTATAAATGGAAAAGTTTTTCCTGATATTAGTTATCCTCTTTGGTATATTCTTGGCCAAATTTACTTTCATTATAATTCCACTTAGAAGATTTTTGGTGGTTCATCTTCTATCTCGTTCGTTTATGTTGAGAGAATAAAATGTTGTGTTATCTCATACAGTCATACTTGCATGAAGAAAACTCTTGTGCAAATTGACTCGTTGAATTTAGTGTTTCGCCTTTTCATAAACTCAGGATCATTTCAAATTGTCCATCTTCACTATTAAGCCATTGCTTAATTAGTTGATATTATAGAAATTAAGTTGCCCCGTTTGTAATTTTTTCTTGGCTCATTTTCTATTGATAAAAATAAGTATTAAAATTTGTCTTAAACTTCGGTAAGTATTGGGCCGAGGCCGACCTTGACTTCTAAATTCTCAAAGCTGGAAGTTTACTATTTACACCCACTTTGATTAGAAAAAGTTACACCCGCTTTAATTTTAATATATTTTTACACACATAAAAAAAAATTACATGCACTTTTTTTAATCAATTTATATACACTTTTATGAATTGAAGTCAAATAATAGGGCTCCGTCTTCCGTGAGAGACTAATAGGTCTCTCACGGTGCACCACTTGGTGTTTTTTTTTTTTTTTACAATTTGTTTTTTATCATTGATTTAAAAGTTGTACATGATATTAGGATGCACCATCGGTATTGTATTATTTTTTATTTTTTTATTCCTATTAAATATAGATCTTTTAAGTTTAGTCTTTACTTAATTTTAATAGTATTTTTAGTCGTACAAATTTTTTCTTAATACGTTGTTTAAACCCTGCTAAAATAAAATTTATTTAATTAATCTTAAACTCTTAAATTTTTTTAATGATTTTTTACACACGTGTATATCACTTTATAAAATGCTCATTAACCAAAACTTATAACTTTTTAATGTGAGATGAGTTAAATATCAATTTTACGCATGCATATTATGTATAATACCGTACGCGAGTACCATTTTTTTTAGTTTATGTTTTATAGTTTAGATTAAACGGAGTACATCATATTATAGTGCACTGTCAGTATTAAATATCGATTATAAACGTCTACGAGATTCTTATGCGACTTAATCACTTTTATCCCACTTAAATATCAATTATAAACGTCTTTGAGATTCTTAGACGACTGAATAACTATTCTCGAACTTACATATCTCGCACATTAATACTCTCACATTAATATCTCCCACTTAAATATCGGTTATAAACGTCTATGAGATTTTTATACGACTCGATCACTCTTATCCCACTTAAATATCAATTATAAACGTCTATGAGATTCTTATACGACTGAATAACTATTCTCGAACTTACATATCTCGCATTTTAGTATCTCCTACATTAATATTTCTCACTTAAATATCGGTTATAAATATCTATGAGATTCTTATAAAACTCGAACACTCTTATCCCACTTAAATATCAATTATAAACGTCTATGAGATTCTTAGACTACTGAATCACTATTCTCAAACTCTGTTAAAATAAAATTTGTTTAATTAACCTTAAACTCTGAAATTTTATTAATGATTTTTACACATGTGTTTATCACTTTATAAAATGTCCATTAACCAAAACTTATAATTTTTTAATGTGAGATGAGTTAAATATCAATTTTACGCATGCATATTATGTCTCATACCGTACGCGAGTGACATTTTTATTTTATTTTATGTTTTATAATTTAGATTAAACGGAGTACATAATATTATCACTACTAGAAAAATTTGTTTTGGGACGGAAATTTCTGTCACGTAACAGTTGAAATTTTCGTCCCAATTCATATTTGGGATGGAATCAAGGACGAAATTATTTCGTCGCAATTTCGCTGTCGCAAATTAGTTAGCACGGAAAATTATATTCCGTCGAAGTTTAGGGACGAAATCAATGACAAAAATAATTAATTGGTTGGACAACTTTATTTATTACGTCTCAATTCTGCGACAGAGTTTTTATATTTTGTCTCAATACAGGGACTGAATATTCATATTTCGTCCTCATATTTGTATTTTATTTTTTTTCAATAGTGACGAAATATTTACTTTCCATCCCAATATTTATTTATTTATTTAATTTTATATTTTCACAAAAATAGTGTAATCATATACATAGTGCACATTAAATTGTGTTGTAACATTAATTTTAAATAGGCTTAAATATGAAAATGATCCCGCAATTATGTTTTTTATTTTATTTTAGCCATTATTAAAAAAAATTGATTTTAGTCGTTGAAAAATTTAAAAACTTTCTAAAAGACCTTGACCTGGATTTTTTGCTGACGGAGGATATCAACTCGAAGGCCTTGTACGGCGGAATCGAAAGAACAGATTCGCAGAAAATCAGGAACTATAGGAGCTAAACAAAACATGTGGTTAAGTGAACCCAAAGATTATGAATCTAAGAATAGCAACAATTTCTCCAGCGCCGGCGGCTGAAACAAACTCACCGGAGCTAGGAATTTGAGCTATAGTGTTTAATCGCGTTACTGTTCATTCGCAAATCACCAACGGTTGAGAAAAGTGTAGAAAAGACAAATTACTCACTACTATGGTGATTTGGTTAAGAAATGAATGTGAAAAGAAATCAAGGGAGGTAGGTGGTGATGAATAGTGACTCTACTGTCAGAGTCATTTCTCAGGAGAAAGCAACACAGATCTATAGAACACATTAGGAAGGCAAATTAATATGAAGAAGACAAATTCTAAGTTTTGATTTTTCCATTTATATTTTAAGCAGACTTAAATTATAATTTTAAACTAATTTATTTTTTATGGAAAAGGAAAATTCAATTTTATTGTGAAAAGTTAAATGGAAATGTTAATTAAAAAATTGAGTAATCCGCCAAATTAGTCCCTGACTCTGTAAGACACTCTCAAATAGGTCCCTGACTTTATGAATATTTCAAAAAGATCTCTGACTTTGTTAAACTGTCAAGTTGATCTCTATATTTAATCAATTACTATCAATTAAGTCATTATATTTTACAACTTATTATCAATTTGGTCCTTAAGTTTATCCGCTTATTCTCAACTTAGTCCCTAACTTATTTTGTCCTTAAAAAATTCATGTTAGCAAAAAAGTCTACGCAACATATGCCAAATCATCAAAAGTTTGACATGTCAGCAAAAAATTTAGGTCGAAGACCTTTTTAAAAGTTTTGATATTTTGTAGGCACTAAATTTAAACTTTTTTTACAGGGGCTAAAATCAAAATAATGTATAATTGCACGACCATTTTCATATTTAAGTCAAAAAAATATTATCTACTTTTAATTGATGGAAATACAACAAGTTTTCGTCTAAATAGTGACGCCAACTTTCCCACAAAAAATTTTAAATAGATGTTTGTGATAGAAAGACACTTTTCGTCCCAAAATATTTTGTCCCAAATAAATGAATAAAAGTTTATAAAATCATGTGTGATAGAAATCTATCGCAAATTCCGTCCCAATTAAATAATTTTGGGACAGAATTAATTTTTTAAGTGGGATATATATAATAATGTGTGAGATATCTAAGTTCAAGAATATTGAATCAATCGTTTAAAAATCTCATAAACGTTAATAATTGATACTTAAGTGGAATAAGAGTGATCGAGTCGTATAAGAATCTCATAGATGTTTATAACCGATATTAAGTAGGAGATATTAATATGTGAGATATTTAAGTGCGAAATAGTGATTCAGTCGTCTAAGAGATTCTCTTAGACGACTGAATAACTATTTCACACTTAAATATCTCGCATATTAATACCTCCCAGTTAAATATCTATTAATATTTAAGTGGAAGGTATTAATATGCAAGATATTTAAGTGTGAAATAGTCATTCAGTCGTCTAAGAATCTCATAGACGTTTATAATTGATATTTAATTGAGATAAGAGTGATCGAGTTCTATAAGAATGTCATAGACGTTTATAACCGATATTTAAGTGGGAAATATTAATGTGGGAGATACTAATATGCGAGATATGTAAGTTCGAGAATAGTAATTCAGTCGTATAAGAATCTCATAGACGTTTATAATTGATATTTAAGTGAGATAAGAGTGATCGAGTCGTATAAAAATGTCATCGACGTTTATAACTGATATTTAATTGGGAGATATTAATGTGCGAGATATGTAAGTTCGAGAATAGTTATTTAGTCGTCTAAGAATCTTATAGACATTTATAATTGATATTTTTTTTACAATTGATATTTAAGTGGGATAAAAGTGATTAAGTCGTATAAGAATCTCATAGACGTTTATAATTGATATTTAATATTGATAGTGCACTATAATATGATGTATTCCGTTTAATCTAAACCATAAAACATAAACTAAAAAAAATGGTACTCGCGTACGGTATGATACATAATATGCATGCGTAAAATTGATATTTAACTCATCTCATATTAAAAAGTTATAAGTTTTGGTTAATGAGAATTTTATAAAGTGATATACACGTGTGTAAAAAATCATTAAAAAAATTTAAGAGTTTAACATTAATTAAATAAATTTTATTTTAGCAGGGTTTAAACAACGTATTAAGAAAAAATTTGTACGACTAAAAATACTATTAAAATTAAGTAAAGACTAAACTTAAAAGGTCTCTATTTAATAGGAATAAAAAAATGAAAGAAATAAAAAATAATATAATACCGATGGTGCATCATAATATCATGTACAACTTTTAAATCAATGGTAAAAAAAAATTATAAAAAAAAAAAAAAAAAAGAAACCAAGTGGTGCACCGTGAGAGACCTATTGGTAGACGGAGCCAAATATTCATATCTCCATCTACCAAAAAGAAAAGCATTTATATCTGTCCTTGCCACAAAAATATAAGACCACAAAAATATAAGACTGTGGCCCTTAATCTATTCAACAGTATGAAGTTATATTTGGTCGAATCCATGTGGGGTAATATGATGTTCAGTGCTTCTAATGTACAAAGTTTTATTTAACTGTTAAAAGTATAATCTATTTGATTTACCAATAAATAAAATATTGAATAAAACAACTTTAATTATATTATATTATATTATATTTGATTTAAAATTGTTCTTATAGTATTAAAAATTTAGAGTAACTAAGGATTTGTTTGGATTTGCTTATTTTTTAGCTTATAAAACTAGTTTATACAAATTAATAAGCAAATTGTTGTGTTATTTCATAAGTTTTTATTGACAAAAAATTGTATATTTTATATTAAGAATTTTAGATTGAATTATGTTGGGTTCACGTTTGAAAAGTTTAATGCTACATAGTAATATTTTTTGGGTCCTCGTGGAATTTTATTTCTTTATAAGTATTTTTTATAGTATTTTATTTTTAGATTACCATGATATTGATACGAAGTTTTCATCTTATTACTAATGAATAATTTTTCTTCACTTCCGACCAAATTTTTATCATATGTATCATGAATCAAACTTCAAACCACTTAACAAAGTCAAGACTCTTAAAAGAAATTCTTGAAGTACCTCGGGTTAAAGGAAAAAATATATCCATGGACATACTCATATAAATAAAAAATATTGAAAAGATATGATTATTTTATTTTTCTTTTAATTCTTTTGATTTGTGTGTACTCAATTATATTTTATTTGGGGTTGGGTCAATTAAACATTTGCTATTACTTTTATATAGGGGTGGCAAAGCGGAAAGCCCGTCCCGTTTAGGTCAAACCCGCCTAAAGTCCGCCCAAAAATGGAGTGGGGAGGGCCACTTTAGACGTTCGAGCTCAAATGTCAAGCTCGCCCTGTTTACTAACGACTTGGCGGACCGGCTTGCCAAACAAATTTTTTTATTTTTTTTATTTCTACTTATAGATTTACTATTTTATTTATCATTTTTCTTCTTCTTTTTTATGAAAAAAGATATATTTTTCAACAATGTATAATAGAAAATAACTTTCAAAATTAACAAACTCAAATCATGTAGTAAATAGTAATAATTAAAATTCAACATAGATCACCAAATTGCTTCATGTAAACTATATTAAAAGTTAATATATTTTTAATTCGCTAAATCCTCGTAATTTCGATGCTATGCTTTAAAATAAAGAAGTCTGAACTAAATAAAGCATCAATAAAAATTCAACAACAATAAACAAGTCTCTCTCAAAATAAATTCAATCACCTAAATAAGTGTCAAAATCAAAATAAATTGGATTGATAATATAAATAATGCAAGTAAAGTTTAGTTTAATCCTTTTTCTTTTGGATCTAAAAATGTAAAAAAAAAAAGAAGAAAGGATTAAACTCATCAATAAAGTTTACCTCTTTCCTCTATTTTTTTATATCTCAAGTCCTAGAAAAAACAAAAAAAAATTAAACTAAAATGCACGCGGGCCAACTCAGCCCGCCCACCTCCTACCTATTTTTTTTTAACGAGTTACGTGGGATGGACCAACTTAATACATCGAGCCAAAAATCTAAGCCCGACCCATAAAAATGGTGAGTTAGACGGGGCGGCCCGGTGGGTCTGACCCGTTTTGCCACCCCAATCATGTAGAAAATGTTTTTGGAAAGTGAAAACAATTTGCTTTTGGTGCCCCATCCTTCTCGTGCGCTACGTTTCTTTTCATTTTTATTCATTCCGCTATTTAAGTGACAAAAGTTGTAAAAAAAACTAACTTTTTTTTATAAAAAAAACATGTTTTGCTAATTGTCTTGCGAACTAAGTTTACTATTTAAGTAACGAATGTCAGTTTTCAAAAGATTTGAAGGGGTGACGAAAGGATGAAGAAGTTGAAGTGAGACAAACACTTTCGAATTTCACACATCCACATGTCAATTAAGTAGTAAATTATATCCGCCAATTAAATAATAGAAGGAATATTTTGATCTTTAAAGATCGCACGAATATTAAAATGTACCAAAAATAGTCTTCTAAAATATTTAAAATTTCTTACTTGGGGCTCAGCTTATCTATATTAGGCCCATATAAAAATATTTGGGCTTTGTATATGGCAAGGTGGAAGCTTTCTCTTCCCACCCTCAACATATCTTTTCTCCCCCCTGAATTTCCGATTTTGCCTTTGGTTAAAAAGTTCGGAACGTATTTTTCAAACTTTTTTCGCCTTGAATACAAACTTCGGAATGTGTATTCTGAAATTTTTGTCAAATTTACACTAGAAAAAGTTTGAAAAACACGTTCCGAACTTTTTAACCAAGGGCAAAATCGAAATATTAGAAGGCGAAAAAGATATGCGGGGGGTGGAAAGAGAAAGCTTCAGCAAGGTATACTTGCTATTGGCTAGTTAATTACTACTACTAGCATGAGAATAAATTAATTATGACCCAGTCCCATTAAGTAACCAAAACTAACCTCTGACCTCATGTGTTAATCTCAATAATCTATATCTATATTTATATTAGCCTAATGACAAACCTCTATTGGCAAACTCCAAATTAATTATGAGCTTAAGTTCCATAAATTTTCATAAAAGAATCAAGTAGATTTTTCTTAATTACTCTACACTTCTTCTCATAAATCTACTTTGATAAACTTCTGTAGTCTTTATGAGTCATAGTGTATTGTCTCGAGAATGGATCCTCTCAATTTTATTTTCCTCAATTTTCCTCAATTTTCATATTTTAACCATCAATCACCTTTGTTTGTCAAAAAAAAAAAAAAAAAACCATCAATCACCTTTTCTTCCTTTCTTTAAGAATTAAATATTGTTTTCTATTTGTAATCCAATGATCAAATTGTCCACATTATTTTCTCAATTTTTTTTCCCACTTGAGAGGATCCATTCTCGTATTGTCTCATCAAATGAAGCACTTGGAATAGACTCTCAGTCTTGATTTTCATGGGTTTTAGATAAGTTATCTACACTTTTAGAAGAAGAGTTGACTTCTTAGTTCAATGATTAATACCCTTCATTTTGTACCAAAGTATCATCACATGTTGCAGGTATTTACTATTTGTGTCACCAAAGAGCTCAATGACAATGCTTCCTTAATAAATTTGAATGTCTATGGAGTTTTATTCTTATTTTGGTACAAGAATGTATATGAAAATTTTATTGGTTCCAAACACAAATCACGTGGCATATATACATAGGCAGAGCTAGAAATGTTAAAGAGTATGAGCAAAATTTTAATCACAATCGGCAAATTCATATGTGACATAATATATTAATAGCGCAATTTAGATTTGATAATATTCATTGCTGAAAAAGCACTTTCAACAGATGTTGTCGACACAGATAATATCAAAGCCAACTCAATAAGTTTGTAGATCAATGAAAATACGAAATGTTTATCTCTGCAATTAAATAACAATTTTAAAATCAAAACAGTCACAAACAGTTCCAAAATCGAAAATTAATTCAAAATCAAAATAGTCACAAACAGTTCCAAAATCGAAAAACAATTCGAAAATTAATTCAAAATCAAAATAGTCACAAACAATTCCAAACTTGAATTATACATATATATATTTTTAATTAATAAATAACTATGTTTTACATGTTTGGATCTAGGCTCAGTTTTGTTATATGGCCCAAATAAAACCCGGTCCACAATGACAAATTAAAAGAAGACCAAAATTAGGGTTTTTTCATTCTCTCTCACACATATCACAAATAGTGAGGCGACTCTCACTCCTTTTCTGTCAGTTCTGATCGCGTTTTCTCTCTTTTCAAATTATCTCACTTAGGTTCCTCTTTCTTCTTCAAACACTTTCTCTTCAGCTTTTAAAAAAACACAACACATAGTTTTGATCTGTTTTGCTCTACCACACATATTTTTTATTATGTATCCATTTTTTTATTTTGTTTTGTTTTTAATTATGTATCAAACCAAATATAATTCTGAATCTGAATGTATTAATACGATGGATCTCTCAAAGGTTTTTGTGTACTCTTAAATATGAACATGATAACATGAAAATTGGGCCAAGAAGTCTGGGCACGTGCCCAGGCAGGCTAGGCGGTGGCTTCGCCTATGAGCTTGAGTATCTCAGAATCACCTTTTTATATTACTTATTTTCTGCACATTTAATAAAACGATTATGGCACAAATTTGTTCTCTTATGCTTTGTTATCATCAAAACTCCCGAGGTTATAGTTGCAAAACCAACTTTGTTCCAACAAACAGTGTCGCCGAATGGTGATGAAGTGGCACCAGCTACGGATGCTGTCGCAGAAACGGTGTCGTTGAACGACGATGAATGTTCGATTAATGGCAATGACAACAATGTCGTACCAGCTGAAGAATTCGTTCTTCATCGAGAACAACAAGCTACAATGTCATTGACGAACTATGAAGCTGATGGCGGGGCAGTGATCTAGATCTACTTTAGCATAATACGGCGGCGTGCCATCCGGCGGAGGTGGTAATGGTGATAATGGTAATGGCGGGGCTGTCATTCTCAAATCTAAAAATTAAAGCGACAAATTGCATACAACATCATCGCCATTACCATTATCTATCATTTTCCTCGACCTCCTCCGGATGGCACATCGTCGTATCATGTTGAAGTAGATCACTGCCCCGCCATCAGCTTCAAAGTCCGTCAACGACACTGTAGCTTGTTTTTCTCGATGAAGAACGGATTCTTCAGCTGCTACCACATTATTGTCATTGCCATTAATCGAACCTTCATCGTCATTAACACCGTTTCTGCGGCACCATCCGTAACTTGTGCCACTTCATCGCCATTCGGCGGCATTGTTTACACCCACTTTGCTTAATTTTAATATATTTTTACACACATTGAATGAAAATAAAATTACGTATATGTTATGAATAATTAGTATAAGTGTTACCATCATATCCCTTCCCTTTCCTATAACTCCCATTAATGAGTGGATATTGATTAACTTTGTCCATTCACTTATTTGTTTGTGTCATATAAATGAGATTCATGTTGCAGTGTAAAGACACACATATAAATAGAGTAATACAATGTTCATATCTCCTCTATCTCTACTCTTCAGCACTCCTAGTTTATTTCTAACACGTTAATCTCCTCTATCTCTACTCTCCAGCACTCCTAGTTTATTTCTAATACGTTATTAGCACGAAGCTCTAGCAACACACCTTGAGGTAATATTGTTCCATCCCTGTTTTTTTTATATTACTTGTAACATTATATGCTTGTTTGTAGACATAGTATTAATTACGTTCATGCTTGTTGTTCTTGATATTTTATTACCAAATTGAACTCCTTCAAGTTATTATGCCAATTCAATTGGCCGTATTATATGTTATATCAAGAGTTAGAAACATTTGGTCTTGTTCTACTAGTGTTATTTCATTACTTTACTCCCTTTTTGATGA
Organism: Trifolium fragiferum; assembly: GCA_954870985.1. Classification (NCBI taxonomy): domain Eukaryota; kingdom Viridiplantae; phylum Streptophyta; class Magnoliopsida; order Fabales; family Fabaceae; genus Trifolium; species Trifolium fragiferum. The sequence continues at coordinate 8,676,452 of OX940796.1, forward strand.
TATTGAAATGGAATGTTTTTACTGGATTTGAACATTTTATTATTTTTATTATATGGAACACAAATGATGTAAGATCAAATGAATCTAATCACTTAAAGCAATAAATTATCATTATATTTTTAACATAATGGAGAGTGCATATATTTATGTTCATCAAATATTGTTTGTATGCCTGAACAACATGTCTTCTATAATTCTTTTGACGTTTTGTATTATTCTTGTTACGAGTGTGGATCATCATTATAGAATTAGGATTAAGATACTTAGATAATAGAATTAGAATACTGAGATAGATGCTTAATTAATTAGTAAAGCTATGTGATTTTTCAAAAGCTCCAAAATATAATTTCTCTAAAATTAAATAAATCACCGTAATTCTAATGTATTCACGGCAATGTATTTATATGACAAATCCAAGTTGCATTTGATAACATGTGAAACCTTAATACAGAAAACTTGATACTTAAAAAACAAGTAGTCACAAACTAACAAACATTGGTGATACACTTCCCACCATATCTCTTCATATATAAGACCATAGCACAACCACATAAATACATGCGATGCTAAATATTTCATACCTCAAAATACAGTGTCGTTAGCCTATCTACTCATCGAATGCCACGTGGCACTACATGCATAATTAGCCACATATATCAATAATTTCTTGATATCCTTTCTTACTCTCTTTTTCTCAATGTAATAACAAACACAACATTCTCAAAACTTTTCAACATAGTTTTTCATTTTTTGCAACCATGGAAACTGGTATAGCATGTACTCTCGTGGTGCTTTTCTTCCTACTGTTTCTTCCAAACACTCCCTACCCTCTATCACTCCCTCTTCTACCTTCAGGGTATGAAGAATCTTAGAATTTTTATTTCAATGATTAATTGAAAAGTTATGCTATGCATATTCTATTTTTATGTAACTTCTTCTATGTGTGATATTATTATGCTTTTACTTATTTGAATAATAGAAAATTAACATGTTTTTGTAATGATGACGCAGAATTTGAAATCTAGCTCTTTCTTTGGAGAATCACTTAGAGTGTCTTCCAAATCCACACTGAAGTTTTCAAGAACAAAAGCTACTTCATTCATAACCAAATGTGAAATTGGTGATAGTTTGGTGAGTTTTTTTACATGCGCGCACGGTTTATGTGTTAGTTAAATAAGTCTATTTAGATTGATTTATTTGAACTTATCTACTGACATAATCTATTACGAGACTGTTTGTGAGAGCTTATATTGAAAATAGTTTGAATTTTATGACGAAATTGTAGGAAGAATTCTTGTCAAAGGCGACACCGGATAAGGGTCTGATTAGGTTGTTGGTGGGAATGGAATGAACAATGTACTTATCTTCAGGTACATGGGTTCGATTCACACGGAAGGCAAAAACTCCAATAGAGAAAGGGGTCGGAGAAGATTGTGAGGTGGCAATCGGGACCACCTATGGTAGTGGGGCCTGAGCTGTTACACAAAGCAAGGGACTCGACCACCAACAATGAAAGTTGGAAACTAAAGTAGCATCCGTCGTCCGCATCCACCGATAGGAAAAAAGCTTGACTTTTTCTAAGAGTTTAATCACAGATTTCGCAGAGTTTCTGAATACTCTGAGATTTCTTTCATTCCACACTACCCAAACACATGTAAGCCATATCAGCTGCAAGAAGGACTGCCGACCACGGAGACCGCTGCTGAAAAAGTAAACTGAACAAAGTGATCTGTGAGACTATGGGCATCCACCGCCGAGAATCCAATCCAAGACCGGATGAGAGGCCAAAGGGAACTAAAAGTGCTGAAAAAGTAAGGTCTGACACTCCCTCAGTAACTCCTCCTCCCATGCCCACAATTGTGTCCTCCACACCCACGCCTCCCCATCATCCTCCCACCATGCGGCAAACATCTAAGCAACCGTACGCGACTTAGTCGCCGCTAACTCGAACAGGTGCCCAAACCGCACACATAAGGGGATCCCACCGACCCAAGGATCAGACCAGAATAAAGTGTCTGTCCCATCCCCCACCTTCCTCGTCACCCTCTCCCTGAACCAACCCGCCATAAGCTCGCCTACTCCATCCCTGATCCTCACAATCTCCCTCCACCAAGCTGACCCCATCCTCCCTCCCTCCTTCAACTTGCCCTGCTCCATCCCATAGCGAGCCTCCAACACTCTAAACCATAGCCCCCCACGACCCAGCAACATTCGCCAGCACCATTTGCCCAACAAGGCAATGTTAAACTCCCTTAGCTGCCTAACCCCCAAATCTCCATACTCCTTACGTAAACAAATAGTTTTCCAGTTAATCCAAGAGGTTTTCCTAGACTCCTCACTCCCTCCTAAAAAAAAGTTGATCATGATAGATTTAATAGAAGAGATAGTACCTGAGGGGGCCTTGAAGAAGGAAAGAGCATAGACATGTAAGGATGTCAAGACATATTTGAGAAGAACCAGACGTCCGCCAAAAGAGAGAAAACGACTCGTCCAACCAGACAATCTACTCCTAATATGCGTCAACACCGGTCCCAGAAACCCAGACGCCTCGGATCACCACCTATAGGAAGACCTAGATAGAGAAAAGGAATTTTCCCCACTTTACAATGTAACGCAGACTCGTGTAACCAGGAATCAGAGATATTTACCCCAACCAACATACTCTTGTTGAAGTTGACTTTCAACCATGGCTCGCATCATCACATTCAATCCCTCCGCAGCCAGGAGAAATAGAAAAGAAGACAGTGGGTCCCCCTGTCTTAACCCTCGTTCCAGGGGAAACTCATCTGTAGGGCTGCCGTTAATCAGAACTGAAGCGGTAGCAGTGCAAACACATTCCTTCATCCACTTCCTCCACAGAGGCAGGAAATCCATCTTCCCCATAACCGCATCCAAATATCCTCAATCCACCGAATCATAGGCCTTTTCAAAGTCCACCTTAAAATCATCAATTCCTTCTTGGATCTGCGGGCCTCATCCACCACCTCATTAGCTATAAGAATCCCATCGAGAATATGTCTATCCTTCACAAAAGCAATTTGCAACTCGAAAATAACACTACCTATGACAGTTCGCAACTGATTTGCCAGGATTTTGGCCAACATATGGCTATGTCTCGTGCTTTATGTCTATCCAAAGGTTCATCTGCATTGAATTTAGACTTATAGATCCATCTACACTCTCTAGTTTTCTTGCCAAGAGGCAAAGGTTTCACAGTGCAATATTAATGTTTCAATGGAAAATGTGTATTCATGAAAAATGATCTCTAGAAAAGTGAAAAATTATATGTTGTCCTATATATAGTTTATCCGAGGACAACATTTTTTTTCTTCTTTCCGTCGAGCCACTTGCCATCTATTTTGTATAATCATAAGAATGATTTTAAATTAAATATAGTATAATTGAAGTTGTTTTATTTAATATTTTATTTTTTGGTAAATCAAATAGACTCTTGTTTTAATAGTTATATAAAATTTTGTACATTAGAAGCACTCACCATCATATTACCCCACATGCCGGTGGACGGTGGTGGTGCGGCGACTCGCCGGCGAGAGAGATTGAGATTGGTCGGAAGGAAATCGGAACGGAAGCGAGAGAGAGAGAGAGATCGTGAGCAGAGAGAGAGGTCGCGTGAGGTCGCGTGGTTCTATTCTATTTTTTTACCTTTTGTTTGTTTTATTAAAAAAAAAAAAATATTAAAAGGGGAGCCCGGGCACGTGCCCGGGCACGCTGCACGCTGACGTCGCCCCTGCCCACATGGATTCGACCAAATATAACTTAATACTGTTGAATAGATTAAGAGCCACACACTCAACATCATAACTATTATTTGACTTCAATTTACTAGGTAAAATCGTAAAAGTGTATGTAAATTGATTATAAAAAATGTACGGTTAGAAAAAAGTGTTCGGTTTTGTAAAATGAAAATCGCAAACCAAAACAAACCGTGCGGTTTAAAAAAATGATCCGTGCAGATTTCACTAAATACAGTTTTCGGTTTAAATTGATTCAGTTTGCAGTTTTACTTTTTGATTGTTTCGAATACAATCACCTCTACACAATATGATAGAAGAGCTAAGTAGAGTTTGGAGATATCCTATGCAAACAAGATATAAGCAACGAACTAGTTGGATATGTGTCAATGTTTAATAAGCATTCCTCATTCATCATTCCTAATTAAGAAAGAGAAATGATATTTGTACAATTAAAATGTTTACAACTTTTGACAACTCTCTCTCATACTCTCATTACATTCTCTCTCTCTCTCTCTCTCTCTCTCTCTCTCTCTCTCTCTCTCTCTCTCTCTCTCTCTCTCTCTCTCTCTCTCTCTCTCTCTCTCTCTCTCTCTCCTCTTTTCACTTTATTATTTTTTATTACAAAAGGAAATGAGAGTTGTGCTAAAAAAGACAACTTTTTGGATGTACAAATAACACTCCTCATCATTAAGAAATGGAAAACATCAACAGAAGCTATCCGCATGTTGTCACAGCTCAACTTATTCATCACTATCCAACTTAATATCTAACTTTGGGTATTAAAAAAAATGCTTGAAAAGAGAAGAATTCACCTTAAGTAACTCTTAAATTTTATGACAAAAATTAGCCACAATTAAACAGTGATAAAATTTTTGTATCTGTGACAAAGAAAAATACTTTGAATTTTAATAATCAAACAAACATAAACAGTTAATTTTCGTCACCATTCTAATAGTAACAAGTATTGGGTCAGAAGTCCAATAAAAAAGAGCTTAGGTGTGTAAATTAAGTCAATACCAACTCAAATCTTTGTTGGCCACATAAGGCACATAATAATATGAGGAAGCAAGATGTGAAATACAATTAGAAATTATGTAGAACTTTTTGCAATATTCCATCCATTCGATATTGACATTCAAATTTGTAAAACAAACACCCTAAAAAATGCAATGTTTTCAGTTTTTATTTTTCAATGTAATTTTATTCGTACTTTTTCAAATATATCCTCTAATTTATATGATGTCCATCACTTTAAATTTATTATTCTTCATTTTACATTTATAATAATTTAAAATTCAAACGTAAGTAAGTAATTCTAGTTAAGAATTATTTCCACTAAAAAAGTGTTCGATAATTCAAATCAAATACATTCTAGAAATAGTCCTTCATTTTCTTAGTATTTAATCTAAGATTAACTCCCACCTTTATCGTGCGTGTGGGTTCATTTCTTCCCCCTAAATCATTTAAAACCTTTAAAATAAGTATCTAAAAAGTCAATTTTTTCTTATACATAGGACTAGAGGGAGTAGCTTTGAATTAATCTTTGCTTACAACCTTAGTGTGCCATTATTATCTAGAACCTCCTCCAAGTCCAACTACCAATTGTTTGATTTTCCACGATGAGTAGTTAAGTTGTAGCCTTGAAAGGGTTAATTAATTAACTAATTTTAAATTAGAATTAGAAAACTCTACCAACGTGTTTGAAAACATCAACCCTTTAAATAAAATAAATGTTTGAAAACCATATTTCAAAGTCTTCATAATTATATGCCACATTTTGTCAACCAAACTTAGACGACTAAAATAATAAACTAATCACCTCAATTATTACTCTATGAGATCATATCTTATAATATAAAAAAATAAAATAATATTCATAGCCCTCCCTCGGATACCACCTCTCCCCAACAAGAAGTCATAATAATAATCATAATTTTTTTTATAGAAATAAATAAAATAATCATAGTTGGCAAGACTTTGGTGAGGATATTATATAAATAAACAACTTCAGATTCCAATTTTGCATCTCTATATTAAAATATTTAAATATAATAAAACAAATTTACAACGCAACCCCACCATAACTCCCACTCATATTTTTTTTTTCCTAACAAAAACTAAAATCATTTTTAATTTTAAAAAGAAAAGTCCTCCATTCTCCCACTTTCCTCATATATTTTTTAATTCCCAATATTACGTTGACTCAAATACCAAACCCACAATCCCGGCTGCATTCTCCTGCATCGCGGCTTGAATTGCGTGTCTGTGTTCCCCTTCATATGTTACAATCAGCATCGTTGGATCATCTGGAGCACGCTCCACGTGTTTCCTTGCTGGGCACCCTCTCACTGTGCTACACTTGTAATAGCCTCTGATTAAACATAAAAGAAATCAACGTTAGAAACAAGCCTTTAATAAAAGGCAACATGATTAACGGCTAAGATTAGATCAATTATGTGAAGTATTTACCGTGGATATGGTGATCCCTTGATCGGTTTTTGACCGTATTTTCGCCATGAGTACTCGTCTGCCGGTATATCGGCTGTCTTTGAACTTATTGCCGGTACTCTCACGGTTCTCTTCACCCTATTTTTTCTGGAAAAGCAAATTAAAAAAAATTATTATTTCTATTCAAAATTATAATCATAATAATCGTGGTACATAAATTTATAATCATAATCGCGATGGAAAAATAGTCATATTTAAAAAATTTAGGCCATGCACACATTCAGTAAAAAAAGCTTTTACACCGTCAATTATAATAGCTAGATAATTAAAAATGCGGGACTCAGTAAGTTCTTTGATCAAACTTGAGTTAACCAAAACATTTGTATCATGCGTGACATCGATTGAGTTCAATTTTAAGTTCGGTATGTAATTACAGAAGCTCTAATACTCCGTGCCGGAATCAGAAAAAATTACTTAGGGGGCCACAAATTTTTTTAGTGTATAAATTAAGTAAAAAATAATTATATATAAAAATATAAGTCGTAAAAAGTACAAATAAACTATTTTGCAATTTCAAATTTTAAACTTATAAATTCATATCAAGAAAATAAAAACCTATTTGATAAACATATTTCTTTATATCATATCATATTTATATATGCTAGTTTAATTGATAATTTTATCCAATATTATAAATTCAATTAGTTATCTATTATTTTTTGACAAATAAAATCAAAGTTTATCATTATAAAATTAATTTGTATAGCTTAAAATAACACCCTACGTAATCATCAACAATATAAACTAATATTTTTACTAATACTTGTTTCTTATAGTCATTAAAAAATATACTATAAATTAATATTTACATTAATATTTGTACATATATGTATACAAAATTACTTAAAATTATTAATAATAAATTTACACTAATACTATACCTATAAAAAAAAAAAAAAAAAAAAGATGGGGAGGGGCCGTAGCCACCACCAGCCCCTCCCTGGTACCGTCACTGCTAATACTAACACCGCGTTTGGTCTAACTAAATCAGACAAAATTAACTTATAAAATGAGAATTATCTTACCTACAAACTATGTTATCTTATCCGATTTAAGACTTCTTAACCCTAAATTTTGTGTCCAAAGAGTGGGTTTGTATTATTTTATTTTTAGGTCACGCTAACTAATCCCTGGGACACTAATTAAAAAACTTAAATAAATAATTTTTACATTAAAACAAACATTATTCATATTTTAAAGATCTTAACTTTACAAGTTCCAAAATTAATATTCTACATTATTCATATTTGGAAAATGCTAACTAGTGCACTCAGGGCACTAGTTAAGGATACTTAAATTAGTAAGTCCACCTAAAAAATTGTGCAATCAATATTTAAAAAGTAAAAAGATTGATGTTTTCAATGCAAAAATTACCATTTTGATACCCTTAACTAGTGCCCCGGGGCACTAATTAGGATGACATTTCATATTTTTTTGTGATAAAAGTGGGTTTGTATTAATGCTACTCCCTCCGTCTCATTTTATTTGAGTCAGTTGACTGCTTCACGTTTATCAATGTAAAACTTTAACAATTAATATCTTTAATTGTATAATAGTAAAAATTATAAAAATTTGAAATTTTGAAAATATAAATCAAGGCGAATCAAACAAGATCTTATATGCTAATATTTATTTTTATTTATGAATAAAAAATAGAGTCAAAACAAGATTTATGAATAGTATTTACGGTCAAAATGATACAAATAAAATGGGACAGAGGGAGTAAGTGCTAACATGCGCAAGGAGTAGTTGCATTAAATTAAAAAAAAAAAATCAATAGTCAAAGCAATTAACCGAAGGGAAGTGAAGTGAGAAAAAGAACGTTCACACTAACTTTAATCTTAGTTTGAACAACTTTTGAATTTCTATCTAGTGTTTTCTTTCTCGGACAACAGAAACAGAACCCTATGTTGTTTTGTCACTTTCACACATACTGTGTCTCTCTGTCATACCCATTAAAGCATTTTAACCACACCACTACCGAAATCGTTGACTCCCAAATGCAGCCTTACCCCACTCACACGACATATTCACGTGATTCGTTAACAAACATTTAACCTTTTCTCTTTTCTTTATTTTAAATTAAATAAAAACTACACTAGTCAAACAAAAAACGGCACCAATCTACAAACAAAAAATTGGTAGCAATAAATCTCTAACTCCACTATTTGCTACGATATTATTCCCTTCTGTTGTTTGTATTTAAGATCGGAGAAAATATTATACATCATCCTTTTTAAAATATAAATAAAAATAAATTAAAAATATATTCCTTTTATTTGATCAATTTTTTTATATTTAATTAATTTTTTTTATATTTTGTTGAAGCAATAATTTTTTTATATTTTGAAACAATGAGTAGAGTATTATAATTATAATAATGAATATGTCAATTTAACATAATTAAATCTACATAATTATGATTTTCTCAAAAAAAAAAAAAAGTTATGATTCGGTGAAAAGCAGTTTTAGAGGTGTATGGTGTGGTGTACCTTCTCTTAACACAGTGACACTTATTTGAGCCAGAAACGTCATCGGAATGTTCACCGTGATCGTGACACCGTTTCTTAGACGGTCCAGACAAGAGCGGTGGTTTTCCACCGGAGATAGCTGGTGTTGCCGCCGGAGTAAGAAAAATCGACGATCCTTGTTTACCGTTGACGCTACCGTCACCAGTGATAGCAGATGACATAAACGACGAAGTTGAATTCGAAACACTAAACGTCGCTGTATCCTTCGAGAATTCAAGTTCAACCCTAGAGTTATTATTTTTCGCATTTGAGCTCAAAACGACGTCGTTGGGTTTCGTGAAATCGAGCGTGAGACTATGCGAAATTGATTGCGGTTGAACAAAGGTCGCCGGCGCGTGACGCGTTGAAATCGGAGTCACGGAAAGTGCCGGTACCGGAGAAAGAAACTGTTTCTGCTGTGAAACGGTTTGAGGAGGTGTAGATTGAATTTGAGTTTGAACCGGTGTTGGTTGAAGTTGAAGTTGAATTTGTTGAACCGGTGATGAAGAGGTGGTTTGAACCGGGGCGCGTCTGAAGCGGGCATGACCGGTTCGGTTAAGTAAAGATATAAGTTTTTTGAACTTAGAAACGGTGTGATCAGTTAATTGTGTGTTTAATTGAGTTGGTTGATGAGAAAGGGTTAGGATCAGGTGTTCCATGCCTTTAAGACCTTCTGATGCAGCCTCTTGTATGGCTTTTTGTTCATCTAGTTTTGGGAACCCCATGAGTTCCACAGCCATTTTTGGATGGAAAATGAAAGGTGGTGATGAAGAGTTATTTTTTTTTTTTTAGAATGGCATGAGAAAAAAGAGAGAGAGAAGGAGAAAATGGGAGGTGGGTTTGGAAGGGTGAAAGGTTGAGGGATGTGGAGATATATAATGGAGAGTCAAGGATGCCAAATTTGGTGATTGGGTAAGAGAGAGAAAGAAAGGGATTTGGTTAATTGAATTTTGGTCAAAATTACTTTTTTTTTTTGTTGTAATATTTTTGGTCGAATCTTTTTAAATCAATGTTATATTATATGGTTAACTTATTTATCGAAAAAGAAAAACATATATTCACTTGTTTAAAAAGAGAACTCGCGTTGTCGCGTTACTTATTTTACGGATGACTTTTGAAGTATTGAATTTTTTTTATGAATCAAAAGGTTAATACTAGTTTAATTGGTCAAAATTTTAATTGTTAATTTAGATGCTATGATTGAGATTCAAATTCTAATCTCTCCACTTTATATGTGTTAGTTTTATTAACTTATTGTATCTTGGGTGGCAAATAAATTTTTAGACGAACATTGATTAGTGGTAAACAATAGTAAAATATTTGTATATATAAACCAAAATACTCAGTAAGTAAGTATTTTAATTGCAATATACAATTAAGGTATCTTCACAAAATATCAATCCAAAACATAGTCAAAATAGCAATATATAATTCAAAAATTGTTACATTGAGACTAAATCTTTGAGGTGGTAGTGAAATGATTTTTTTTTTTTTTTTTAACCTATGACCTTATTAATATTTTTTCCAAATTATGTTATTTATATAGATACTACTAATAAGTTTTTGTCAAAATCTACCAAAAAAAAAGATTTTGTCAAATACTATCAATAAGTGATATTAATTATTACATATTTTAGTTTAGTCAACAATATTACTCCATTAATTTCCATTAGTAAAAAGTAGTAGTTATAATTAATAGAACTAATATTAAATGGAGTAATAGTCAAATACTACATTAATTTACATTATATTAATTATTCTAAGTCTAATTTACTATATTGATTACAATAATTACTTTTTTGAAATGTTGATTATATATTAATTTTAAAAATGAAGTTACATTAACAATAATATATTAAGGGTCGCTATCTACTTTACTTTTTATTCATAAAGTGACAATTATTTTAGGACGGAAGGAGTAATTACTTAGAAAACAAAAAAAAAAAGTTGCATTGAAAATAACATGTTTTATATTTTGAAAATATTGACCGTATAAGGTTTTAGGTAATTTTATATTTAGTTTCTTTAATTAGTGTCACAAGAGTACTACTAGTTAACATTTTCCATATACATTAATTACTTTTTTGAAACATAGAGAATAATGACACGCTTATCTAGCCAAGACAAAGCTTTCAAATTTGTCTCTAATACACAATCGAATTAATACTTGCTATATTTTGATTGAAATCAAACAAAGCGTCGACGTAGCACTTAATACAATTCAAACCAGGTTTCTTCCAAACAATCGTTGTTGTCATATGAGATCTATCACAAGACATATCGTGATGTGTGTTTTTGAACCACATTCGAGTTGTGCAGAAAGTTGTTTACGAGCTGCACCATCCGTATAAAAGACTATGTTTTCTTCTCCCATATAAGAAGATTGTGACTCTTCCAAATACTCCAAATGATATATAGTTGCAATAAGATCGCATTGTTTTATACTACGCGACATTAATGTACTAGCATATCTTAATCTCAAGATCCATTGAACAAAAGAAAACTATTCTTAAAGGGCCCCTTCTAGTATGGGTGAGTATCCTAGATCTCCCATGGTGGGAGAGTGAGAAATTACTTTCTATTATAGGTGAAACAAGTAATAATAATATAATAATAATTTAAGCTATTTACACATTTACCACAAATGATATATTTATGAAAATTACCCATAACAATCTTAAATTTTAATTTAAACACAACTGAAATTATAAATGTAATTTTTTTTTTTGTTGCAATTTATTAGTATCAACTAAAAAACTCCTTGACTAATAACTTTTTTTTACACATATTTTAAAATAACTCCTTGACAATTAACTTTTTTTCTCATAAATGTTAAAAAAGTGTCTTTAATATTACTTTTTTTTCACACAAATTTTTTAAAAAGTCTCCTTTACTAATAACTTTTTTTCCATAAATATTTTAAATAACTCCTTGACAATCAACTTTTTTTTTTGCTCACAAATGTTAAAGAAAAAGCACGTTTACTATTAAATTTTTTTCCACAAATATTTTCAAAAATAATCTCCTTTAGGTTTTTTTTTTTTTTATAACAATTTTTTTTTTAAAAAATCATTTAGGATTAACTTTTTATTCCCACAAATTTTTTTAAAAAAAAACTTCTTTACTATTAATTTTGACTAAAATTAGTAATTATTAAATAGGACCGGAAATGAGTTGATCTGAGTTAAACTCGTATGAGTTTGACTCGACTCGATACAAATTGGTTCAACTCGAAACTCGGCTCAAGTTTGACACAAATTCTTTTTTCAGCTCGAGTTCGGCTCGTTTAAAGTTCATGAACAGTTCAGTTCGATTTGTTAGGTTCAATTCGTTAAGTCAAATCTCATGATTTTAAAGTAAATTTTTTTGTCAAGATTTAGTCTTTAACCTTTTAAACTATTTTTTAAAGAAAGAGCAAATATTAAATTAAAATAAAAGTCATTGCAAATGTATAATATAAAAGTGAAAGTTTAACATCGAAAAAAATAATTGACTTTTAAAAAGTTGAATGTATGACTTTTAAGGGCACATGTTAGCTTTCTCCTTAAATATATAAGTTCTCAGAGATTGTTTTTACATTTGACTTCTTAAAATTGGGACACGCGTTAGTATTTTTCTATAAATATTCTACAATACATGTCAATTAAATGTGCATTTTTTCTCGATCCGACTATTAAATCGCATTTAATTGAACTTAACAATCTATTAGGAATTCGAATTTTGACAATCAAACGAATGAATAAAAAATAGTCTGACTAACTGTGACTTAGATACCTATATCTTATGAAATGATTGTCGAGTCTCAACTAAATTGACTCATCGTGATTAAAGATTCTAAATTTTATCAATCTAACCGTCAAATCTCACCTAATTGTAGTAACAATCAATTAAAAATTCAAATTTTGACAATCTAAGGGTTGAATAAAATAATTTGACTAATTGTAACTTAGATACCTATTTCCTATGAGATGACTCTCGAGTGTCATCTAATTTGATTCTAATTGACTAAGGATTTCAAATTTTTTACCTAATTGAACTTAAAATCAATTAAGAATTCGACAATCTAACAATTGAATAAAAAATAGTTTGTCATAAATGTGACTCAAACACTTGTTTTCTATGAAATAATTGTCGGGTCTCAACTAATTTATTTCAATTTCAAAATAATAATATATGTTTCTAAAAGATACTCAAAATATTTAAAATACCTTTACACTAAAAATATATCAATATGAAATATTTTAGGAAACAATTCCAAAAATTGTGCCAATATAATCACAATATTAAATTCTGTCAAAAACAAATAATCACAATATTAAATAGTAATAAATATGTGGCTAAAATAGGACATTTGATCATTAGAACAGTTGCACGAGCAGGTCATGTGTGTGAGATTTATATTATTATTATTATTATTATTTTCTTATTTTATTTTCAGTCATCTCCTTCGCCCGGATCACAGGAAAATGGGTCATTATGATCCGATTATCGACCCGGTTCGTGATTGCTCTACTTTTGATGCAATACATCGATTTTCACGATGTATAATCACAACAGTTATTCAATTTGAATCCCCATAACAATTTCGATAATCATCAACTTAATTATGAGAAATTACAGATTGAAAAAATTAGGGTACTTTGTGATTCTGATAATAGTTTGTTTCTGAGGATTCATATGACAGTAATTTTCGAAACCATTGCTTGAATGAAGTTTTCCAAATCGAATACACACAAAAGTGTAAAACTTAAAAGAAAAAGAATTTTTGCAAAATTTCGATATGGCAAACAGATATATGATCTTCTCTATTAATCTCGTATTTTAAGTAGATCAATATAAATGCATGTGTATTTTTATTTGGATTTGGATTTCAAGAGTGCTTTTAGATTTGAAATTTGGGGTTTGTGTTTTTAGATTAGGGATTTTGGTTTTATATTCTAGATGATGTAGAATTTCTTAAATAAAAAATGTTGTTAGAGTCTGGTGTTGTTGGTCTTGTGTTGATGATGAAGAAGATGATTTAAGAGTGCTTTTTGTTTTATTTTTAAATTATTGGGATGAAATTTGAATAATACAAAATATAAGGGCTATAATTTTAATTAGTCAAAAACAATTGGATATTACTCTAAATTACATTAAACCTAGAGAACAATGCACCATCAGGTTTTCAGTCATTAATCTTGTCCATTCATTATTTTAATAATAAATCTAATGGTAAAAAGTAATTCTCTCATGATGGGAGACCTATATTACTCACCCACCCTAGACTTGGCCTTCTTAAAGTATCATAGTAAAGTACTTTTGTTGAGAAGGTGCTAGCAAACTTGAAAATTAGTTATAGAATCGATTAATTACTCTCAATAATAATTTTTTTCCTTCAATCTATTACACCAATGAACGAACTATGTTACTCAGTCGTGGATTCCTTAAATACTCCAAAAAGTGTTAAGTGTGGCAAACAATTTTTGTAGAACTAAGATACCGTAAAAAAAACATAAGTAAAATCTAAAACTAGACAATCATAATGAAAATAAATTAAGTGTTTGATTGATTGAATGTGTCTAAAATGAAATTTCCAAATATTCTCGTTATAAAATATAAGCAAAAATCAACTTTTAAAATTCATATATTGTCTAAATATATTAATTTATACATTGAATTTAAAAAATTAATTTTTATTTATATTTTATAACGGATGAAATACCAAATGTAACCTTAAATCTGATTTTAGTCATGGTCATGGTAATAAATATCATGACAAGACTATTGAAATTTAGCAGATTAAACTTGTGTGAAAATGTGACCGTTGCTTTGGCTCTGTGGCACACCATATCATCTGTTGTTCGCTGTGCATGTTATGCGTTTGCTCTGCTATTATTTCCATACACCTTCTCCTTCTCTAATAGCAGTGCTTCCTTGATTTTAGCTGTGTTTATAAGGGAAGATAATTCTTATTTTAGTAAATCGTAAGGTTGACTTCCAGACAATCTATTTCTATCGATAGAATTTGTAGTTGTTTGTTGGTAAGATTATTGATTGAATTATTAATTTATAAATATGAAATGATATAAAAAAATATTTGATTAATATTTAATATTTTTTTAAGAAAAAATAGTAATGGTAAAATTGGACGACAAAATAATAAGTTATAAATTAATTGGATTAACTTATCAAAATAAATAAAATATAAACTCGTAAACAGAATGCTGTCAAATAGGTCTTTTTTTCTTTAGGTAAATGCTAAACAGTGCCCCTTGGGGCACTCTTTAAGTATTTAAATAGTAAGGTTTTATTAAAATGATTATGAAAATGTGTGAAGTCAACGCATTGAGAATTTAAATCTTCAATTTTTGAAAATAATTATTTCCTTAAATGAAATCCTTAAAGAGTACCCCGGGGGCACCGTTTAGCAAGACCCTTTTCTTTAATATGAATTTATAAGCTATCAGACATAAATTCAAAATATGATACTGTCATACGTAGTTGTTGCGCTTTTTACGACATATAATTTTGTATGCAATATAATTTTTTTAGTGGGTCGCTTATTTTTTTTAGTTCTTCCACTGTCCATATGTTAATTAGGTCACCTACTATCAAATTTCCATTATCGAGTTCAATAATGACTCGACGCTATCTTAAAATTTTAGTTCGAGTATAACTCGATCTTATAAAATCGGTTTAAAAATAATAAGTATCCCTAAAAAAACATATTTTCATGTTATATTGCATTTAAGTCTAGCCTAGCTTTTTCTGTGCCAAATATGAAGAAAATGTATTTACTGAACTTTTTTTTTCAATTAATATTATATTATTGAAACAATTCAAACTTCACAAACTAGTATAAAATAGAGTAATTTCAACTCAACAAGTTACGAACAATGCCATGTAAAATAGACCATGCCAAATGTATGCTTAAAACAAACTTTGCTGGCCAGAAACGGTATTCCAATGTTGACTTTTCTTTTTTATGTATTTTTAATTGAGTATTTTAATTTTCTATTCTTCCTCTTCAAACATATAATAATGAAGATAGAAAATTCAAACATTTGTAGAATTATGCTTAAACTTAAACCTCGTGCGTTAGTAAAATATATCAGTAACTATAGTAAGGATAATAGATTAAAAATGGTCAAATTCAATTATTAACAGCATTCTCGAATCTCAAAGGCATTCCTTAAACTAAAAAAACCATTGAGTGTACTCCCTTCGTCCCATTTTATTTGAGCCATTTTAACTTTAGACAATATTCATACATCTCGTTTTGACTCTATTTTTCTATTCATAAATAAAAATAAATATTAGCATATAAGATCTTGTTCGATTCGTCTCGATTTATATTTTTAAAATATCAAATTTTTATAATTTTTACTATTATACAATTAAAGATATTAATCGTTAAAGTTTTATATTGGCAAACGTGAGCCAGTCAACTGGCTCAAATAAAATGGGACGGAGGGAGTATAATTTTTCTTGTGTTATGTTACACCTTTAAATAAGAGAAAGTTTATTTTGACAACCGTTTAAGTGTCGGACAACTTTTATTTGCACTATCCATATACTTTTCAATTTTTTATTGTATTTTGGATTGCGTGCATTGTGAATAGGGTGTCCATCGGTTGTCCATTTTGAGTTGTCCAAATAACATGACTCTTAAATAAGCACCACAATATATTGAGATATTATCTTTTTTTTTTTTTTTTTTACTTTCGTACCGGTTTTCGACCCACCAAAGATGAGGTGCATAGAGACATGCACACTGATCAAGCGTTGTTCCTCCTAAAAATCAAACCCAGTATTTCTCGGATACATCCTTAGAAGAAACTCCCTACCACTTGAGTCCAAGCTACTTGCTTGAGATATTATCCATTTTGATTGAACATTGTATGAGTCTCATGGTTTTATCTTTTATAAAAAAGTGTTTTATTTACTTTGATTTACAAGCAAAAAGGGCATGTAGCTTATGCCTATTACGCCGCCATATTATGAGGTATTGTTGATTTTGAAGATTGTGTGAGCACATTACTCTGTTGGTTCAAGAGTAAGATAATCCAAATCAAGATTTTAAGTCCCTTAAATAGAAAAAAAAAATTTACTTAAAAAAAAACTCTCATAAGTCATAAACCTATTAGCTTATGAAATTGCGGCGTATTACTTTTTATAAACTATTTTCAAGTTTTACCTTTATCATATGTGAAATTCGCAATGTCTTTTTAATATCTCAAAAGTAATTAATTAATATCATTTACACTAGTGTAACATTTAACTAAAATTTTACCTTTAAGATAAATAAAAGAAGTGTTTGAAATTTAACTCCAACTTTTATTTATATAATATGTGATGTTTGTACATCAAAAAAAATGTGATGTTTGTATCAACCGATAAATTCACAGGTCACACTGGTGCAACATTGACAAAAGAAAATTGAGGCTTTTTTTTTTATAATACTAGTAATCATATTTTATTGTAATTTTGTAAGAAAAACGAGACTTGTGAAACCACCTGCATAGAAAAGTTATGTTTTTGTAAAAATAAGACCTACAATTAATTAGAATATAGACATTTGACAATTAATATTTAAAATTTGTACTTTGTGTATTATAATATTAAGAGCAAAAGATTCAAAATATCTCATATATAAATATAATATTAAGGACTGAAACGTTGAAGGAGACATTAAGTAACAAACAAGTAGTGTCACCTTTTTATATACGTTCCTTCTAGAAAAACTTGAAGAAATATCATGTTTGAAATGCATTGGTGAAAGTTTTTTATTTGGTTTTAGACTGTTAGCATTGGAATTTTTTTTAGTGACCAAAGCATTGGGTATTAATATATTTTTTTATTTGGTTTTACAATGATATTTTTTTTAATCCAACTAGGCATATTGTTATATCATTTAATATTTTTTATTTGAAAATTTATATTATATAAATTATATCTATTATTGTAATTGTGATAAAAAAGTTATATCCATTTTTTTTACAGAAGCTAAAAGTTTATATTTTTTTTATATACTATATTGATATTTTTTTTGTCAAAATATATCGATAGTATAAAACAATTACGTTCAACCAACAAAGCAATTAATTAAATTGTTAAGAAAGTTAGACCTTTAAATAAATTGTTAGGGATTCAATTTTTTAATTTTATGTGTGTATAAATATATTTGGTTAAAGGAGGATAAATTATTTCACAAATTTTATGATAAAGATTTTTATTACTGTTAAACAGTAATTAAAATTTTGTGTATATATATACAATAGAAAAAAGTGCAAAACATTAACTAAAACATTGAGTTCAAGAGCGATTAATGAGTTTTTCTTGTGCCTAATTGTTTTGGAAAATCCAAATTCTCTTCCTATATAAACAATTTTTGACTAGGTCTTAAAACTCATACAACCTACCTTTCGAAAGTATAAACAATCTTTTGAATAAAATATTAGTAATTTTTTTAATTTCTTTAACTAGTATCCTAAATATATTTCCTAATTAATATTACCCTTGTAGGAAAGCCATCATGCTCAACAACAGGAGGGCTAAGGGCTGACCCGTCCAATTGGGGTATTAATGGATCTTAAATACGAACACTATCAATTGTATGATTGTGTGAAAATATATTGTTTGACTTAAACATATCTATTTAGGTGTGAGAACAAATCTTGCAAATCTCTCAAACAGCCTTGTGATGATCTGTATTATCATTGAATACAAAGTATTTTAATCATGTCATGTCACTTGTTCCAAAATCCAAATTTATTAGTCGACTATTTTGTTTAAGTCCCTACTCTTAAAATTGATAAATAAAGACATGCACCATGCGATATTAACATTACCAAATAAAATAAGTGAATCTTATCGGAAGAATAAGTAAGTAGTTTATTATGTTTATACATTCATGTATTCTTGGATTTGTGTTTATCAATGCACAACTAACAAAATGAACCCAAACCACTCAATAAACAAATAAAGTCAACACTACAAGTTATATACATATATATAT
This sequence comes from Trifolium fragiferum, assembly GCA_954870985.1. Lineage (NCBI taxonomy): Eukaryota > Viridiplantae > Streptophyta > Magnoliopsida > Fabales > Fabaceae > Trifolium > Trifolium fragiferum. The sequence continues at coordinate 8,695,225 of OX940796.1, forward strand.
ATATATATATATATATATGGGTCTTGCTAACTAGTGTCCTCGGGGCACTAGTTAAGGAACTAAAAAAAGAAAGAAAATAAAAGTTTTTGCATTGAAAACACTAAAATTTGAACTTTTGTTGCATTGACTACACCATTTCCAAGAAAAATTTACTATATTTGAATCCTTAACAAATGCCCCTGGGGCACTATTTAGCATTTGCCTATATATATATGGGGTTGCTAACATACTCCCACCTAAAAACATGTAGGAGTATGTTAGCAAGCCAACTCCCACTATATATTTACCAAACACCCAATTTTATTTATATAAATCAATTTGAACAAAAGGATAAATTTGTAAATTGCATTTCATTCTATTTTAAAATTAAAATATTAAAAATATGTTTCCTTAATTTTAGTAAATATTTCATAGACACATGCTAACATTAATTTTTAATTAATTCTAATAGAACTATGTACAAAGACAACCCCTAAACCTCCCAATAATATTCTCTATGGTCACTCAAACAAATTGTCAACTTAAAAAGCTTATGTAAATTTAATAGTCAATGAAAAATAGTTTCATGCGGAATTTTCAAAATAAAATTTGCAGGAAAATATATACATGTTTTTTATTAAAAAAAGTTCATTGGTTTTCAAAGGAAAATATGTAGGAAAATAGAGAAACTATTTTTAATGATTAACTTTGTTTCCTACGAAAATCGTAATTATCTCCTACAGATTTACCTTTGAAAAAAATCTGCATCTAAATATAACGTTTTTTGTTGATTTTCTTACAAACAAATTCGTAGAAAATTTTAAAATATATATATTTTTCCTACAGATTTACGTTGTCTTTCCTATGAATTTACCTTCGAAATAATCCATAGGAAACTTTAAAATATATATTTTATTTCCTACAGATTTACATTGTCTTTGCTACGAATTTACCTTCGAAATAATCTATAAACAGAGGAAGAATTGGAAAAAATTAGAAGAAAAACTATTAAAAAAGTTATAGAAAGTAATGGGTTTGATAGAAATATGGTATACAATGATTTTATTTTTTTGCGAGTTTGACAGGGCTTTTGGAAGGAGGAAAATAAAGGGGGAGAATTTATTTTTTTCATTTTAAATTTTTATAGAGAATGATAAATAAATAAATATTTATGATTAATACATTTTAAGTGTTAAAAATATTATAGCAACGTATATTAAATTTGAAGAATTCACACCCTCAGGCCTCATTCCATACATTTTTAAAATGAATCATATTAAGCATACCAAAATAAAAATAAAACGTAAATGTTGATGTTGATAAAAACAACTTTTTACACTTTTAATTTATTGAATATACGAGTTTCAAGCCATAATTTCCTTATTTACATGTTTAATTAGTGCATCGAATGCCATTTTTAACATTTTCCTTTTTAAATTCCACTAAATTATGAGGTATTTGTGTTATGAAGAAAAACGAGCCCCTCAATCTCTTTAATTCTACTTGTTTTATCCTTTTTCTTTTTTCCTCACAAATAAAATATTTGAAACCAATGGCGGAGCCAAGAACAATAGATTAGAGAGCTTGGGCGCAAAATTTTAATCGCAAACGGCAAATTTTCTTTCAGAGTTTTGAACATGGTGAATGTTCGTATAGTATCTATATCAACAAGTGACTTGAATATCTCTCGCTCGATGTAACATATCATCAAGTCATTGAACCACTCTCGCCGTCATTTTCGCCATTTTCATTGGCACAGGCATGAACCAACCCATTTTTATAGCAAACCGACTTTAATTAATTGGGATTATAGCATAAACAACACTGGTAAAAAAAAAGAAACTGGTAGGCACAACAAGACAAAGACACAAGAAATTGATTCATTTGCATTGATTTTAATGATCTCACCAATCCTTATAAGCATATTTCATGTACATCAGTGACATGAAGAATAAATGTTAATGGCAAAATTCAAACACCTCTTCTTAAAAATTTGTAGAAGTTTAATTGCATAACTTTATAATTACATTGCAACTAGTTCTAATCATATCCTCCAATTGAATCCTAGCATTGAGTCATCTTCAGGTACGATGAAGTGGAGCAGACAAATTATTTTCATGGAGAAGAGGAATCGTATTTTAAAAAAATAAAATAAATTAAAAGTAGATTTAAACCTCAGCCATTGAAAATTTTGTTGCCACATGTCACATATCAGTTTACAGAACAAGATAGAAATTGGATAACAGGAACTGGAGCTGATTCAGACTCTTCTTTTCTCTTCTTCACGTCAAAACAACAACAACTCCTCTTCTCTAGGGGTGGGAATAGGCCAGGCCGGCCTACAAAAGCCTACAGCCTGGCCTCTTTAAGCCTTGTCTGGCTTGGCCTATTTACTAAAAAGGCTAGGCTTAGGCTTTTATAATAGCCTGTTTAATTAAATAGGTCAGGCTTAGGCTATTTAAAAAGCCTACGAAGCCTAATAGGCCGGCCTATATATACATATACCTATTAAAATCTTTTTTTTATTTATATATTAAATAGTTTTTTTAAAGATAAAAAATAATTTTCCCACACAAATAGAAACCGAAAGGTTTTCACGTTTCACATATATTACGCTCACAACTTCACAAGTCACAAGAAACCCTAATACCACACTGATTCTCTTCTTCTGCTACCAGTCCACCACCGTTCTCTCTTCCTCTACCAGACTACCACCACGTTCTGTCTTCCCCTCCAAGGCTCCACCTCCGATCAGGTTTCATCTCTATTTATTTTATTATTCAAGTTTTGTATTTGTGTTTTTTGTGAGTAGCTATTGAAAGATTGGTGTAGCGTTAGAACGATACTCGTATGCTTAATCTGGGTCTAAATTTATTTGTGTATTTGTGGGCATCAAACAATCACATAAACGATTCATATATTGTGGTGTCCATGTGTTCTCTCACTCACCGATTCATATTGCACATATAATTAAAATAAAATTCATACTTATAATCATACTATGAATTAATGTTGATTCCTTGTTTGACAACTACCACTATAGTCCTTTTCCTTCCTTCCAATGATTAATACCAAATATTATTTTAATAGGGAGGTCAATTATGTTTTATGCAGAAACAAGAATTTCCATATCAGTAGTAAATAGAAACCATCACAGCAACTCAGCAAGCATAGTACCTTATGAAGCATTTATTTTTTGAAATCTTAATTTTATTTTTTTGTTGAAAAAACTAATTTTACTTTGTAATTGTGCAGCAAATGTCTTCTCCAAATGAACTGGATTCTTCTATCGATATTGCTAATAACGAGGTGAATGAACATGTGCCTATCAACTCAACTCAAGTAGATGCAAACCCGACTCAAGTAGAGGCAAACCAGACTCAACAAAATGAAGAGGAAGTTATTGTGAGAAAGAGGAAAAAAACAAGTGATATTTGGAACGATGCTGATGAAGTAGAAGTTACTAAAGGTGTGTGGAAAGCTGTTTGCAAATATTGTAAAGCAGAATATGCAACTGGGGGAACAGGATCTAGCACTAGTCATATCAGAAGACATCTCAAAAATTGCATGCAAAAGAAGTTGCAGAAGGCTAATGAGAAGAAACAAGCCACCATTCCATTTCAGCCTTTGAGTTCAAGTAACCCCTTTATTGTTCCTGGTGCTAGATATTCTAACGATAAGATGAGGGAAATAATGGCAACAGCTATTATGGTTCATGAAAATCCGTTTAATATTGTTGAGGATGATATTTGGATGTGGGCCTTCGAATATGCAAACCCAGATTTTCGTAGGGTTACTCATAAAACAGCAAGAAGTGATTATATAGCACTATTTCAGAAGGAAAAGAAAATTTTGAAGCAACAATTGGAAAGTGTGAGCAAGATTAGTTTAACTACAGATATGTGGAAATCTAGCCATCAAGTAATTGAATATATGGTAATCACAGGACATTTCATTGACATGGGATGGAATCTACAAAAGAGAGTTTTAAGTTTTGTGAAAGTGCCTGCACCTAGGCGAGGTATTGATGTGGCCGATGCTATTTATAAATGTTTGAAATCTTGGGGGATTGAAAATAAGGTTTTTTCAATATCTGTTGATAATGCTTCATATAATGATTCATGCTTAAGATGTCTGAAAGAGAATTTATCTTTAAGTAGTAAGTTAGTCCTTGATGGCTCTTTGTTTCATGTGAGATGTTGTGCTCACATATTGAATTTGTTAGTGCAAGATGGACTTAGTAGAATTAAGGACATCATTTTCAATGTTCGTGAAAGTGTCAAATATGTTAACCACAATGATGCAAAACTAAAGGCATTTTGTGATGTGGTTGAGCAGAAGCATTTGAAAGAAAGGAAACTGATTATTGATTGTCCAACAAGATGGAATTCAACCTTTAATATGTTGTCAACTGCTTTGAAGTTTAAGATTGCATTTGCAGCGTACAAAGAAAGAGAGCCTCATTATGATCATGCCCCTTCACTTGAAGAATGGGACAAAGTTGAAAAAGTTTGTAAATTGCTTGAAGTGTTTAATCGCGCTACTCATGTGATCTCAGGTAGTTTATCAACTATATTTAATTTTTCCACTTTATTATTTTTAGAATTGTTTAATATAACTACTGTTTTAAATTTAAATGTAGGTAGTGAGTATCCGACTGCAAATTTGTATTTGTCAGAAGTTTGGAAGGTGAAACAAATACTTGATAAGGCGGATGAAGATGATGATATCTTTATGAGAGAAATGGCACGTCCAATGAAAATGAAGTTTGACAAATATTGGGGAGAGTGTAATTTGTTGATGGCCATTGCTAGTGTTTTGGATCCTAGGTGCAAATTACATATGGTGCGTATATGTTTTCCTAAGATATATAAGTCTCAAGAAGTTGCTGATGAGAATATAAAGAAGGTTAGGTGTTCATTGAAAAAGTTGTATGATGAATATGCTGCTGAATCTTTGAAAGAGTCTTCTTCTCATGTTGCTAATTTGAATAGTAATAATCCATCGACATCTCAAGGAAATGTTGCGATTGTCACTACTGGATTTGATGAAATTATGAGCATTATTAAAGAAAGCGAAGCTGTTTCTCCAATGAAGTCAGAATTTCAAGATTATCTTGATGAAGGTACTTATGATCCTCACACTACCTCCTTTAGTGCTTTGGATTGGTGGAGGAACAAAAGCACGAAATATAAAATCTTGTCTAAGATGGCGGCTGATATACTAGCTATTCCAATCTCAACTGTGGCTTCTGAGTCAACATTTAGTGCTGGAGGTAGAGTTATTGATGAATATCGCTCTAAATTAAACGAAGAATCTGTTGAAGGTCTCATTTGTGGTTCGGATTGGTTTCGTCATAAGTATAATGTGAAGAAAAAATCAAAGGTTACTTATTATTTGATATGATATTTTATTTTATTAATTTTTGTAAGAATTTGTTCATCAATAAATATATTATTTTTTAGTTGAATAAAATAACTAACATATGTGTTTTTTCTTTTGGCATTGAAGGTTGAAAAAGAAGAGACACAAATCAACTTGAAGATTTGATCCCTTTTTTGTTCTTGGGCCGAAAGTGTTGGATTTGAAGATTTAAAGTGTTTTGCTGCTAGACTTGAACTTTTGTTTTAAATGTGTTTTGTTGATTTAAAGTGTATTCAAATTTGGTTGTTTTGTTGGAATTATTGCACACTTACATTGCTGGATTTAAAGTGTATTCAAATTTGTCATTGTTTGCTGGAATTATGGAGTTTATTTTTTTAGAGTTTGGATTTATTTATTTTTTTAAAATAGGCCTTAAGCCCTAATAAAAAATATATTGGCTTCAATCGCAAATAGGCTTTTAAACAGGCTATAAGGCCAGACAGACTTTTAAATAGACTAGGCCAGGCCAAGAAATTAAGCCTACGAAAGGCCATAGGTCAGGCTTAGGCCATCTGTTTTTTTCGTAGGCCAGACTCAGGCCCATTAAAGTCTGGTCTGGCCTGGCCTATTCCCACCCCTACTCTTCTCCATAGCCATTTTTTCCCTCAAACTCACAAAAATGAATACTTTAAGCAATCCTTACCTCAAACCACCAAACTTCCTTCATTAAACCTTTACCATTTTTTATTCTCTACAATATGAACCTAATTGTATCCTTTGATTCTATAAATTACAGGTTTTCATTATACTGTTCATCTCCTCCAAACTTGATAACAGTCAAGCTCGTGCACATGCTCAGGCTGGCCGGGCGGTGGCTCCGCCCCTGTTTGAAACCTAGCCTCGGGTGAACTTTCCTTTGTCACAACTTTCATTATCTGCATATTTAAATATATTATTTATAGAGAATACAATCAGTATGCAGGATGTTGCTATTTTTGAGTTGCAAATTCAATACTCTCAATGGTGGAGCATGATGCCTAATAGTATAAGTCATGCTTTCGTTAGAAATATATTTGGTTTGCCAGAATAAATATCTTGTTAATCTCTTCTAGAGCACTACACTCTTTTCTCCATCACCGGATTTTTTCTACGAATGGCAAGATTTTTAATGAAACAAATATATATTTTTGTTAGCTCCTGCTTTGATATTGGCTTAGTCCCACAATTTTATTTACTTTTTCTGATAAATTTTCTCCTTTTGTCTTGTTTTTTATAAAAACAAAAATAAAAAATTCCTCCACTTGATACAATGAAATTTTTCTATCTTTTGTGTTTCCCCGCCAAAAAATCACATTATGAATCACTCAATTTGATCACATTTTTTAATAACAAATATATAATATATTATATAAAAATAGAAAAAGTAAAAAAAAAATCATAAAATAAAGAGGTACAAGAAATACACTCCACCATAATCTATCAATGTCTATGGTATGACAGGAAAACTAAAAAGCTCAATTTGGTCGCATATAATAGGAAGAAGAAATACATTGAGTTTATTGTGGAATTTTGTTATTTCAAAATATATTGAGTTTATTGTGAATTTTACCTTATTTTAAACTCATTCTGGTTAAACATAGAGGCAATAAAAATTAAGTAATTGAGTTTAAATGGTTAATGAACTTCACCAAAAAATTAATTATTTGCGAGAGAATTCAAATTTAGTTTTTCATTTAAACAATTATCAGTCTTTTGTTTTTTAAGAATTTAAACAATTATTACTCACACTTTAGTTTCTTAATCGAATTTCAAATTATTAAAATTCCTATGAGAACCAACCACAGAGTTAACAACAAAACAAATAAAAATAAATCAGCAAAAATTCCCACGACCTTTGATTAATATTTTGGTTAATTGTTGACATATATAAACAATACCATTACTGTACTACTATTATAAACTAAGGATTTGATTCTAGTTTTCAGCAATGGGATATGATTCCTATTTACGTATAATTTGGCCAATAAAATCATTTGTTCGTATCCTCTCTACCGTTTAATTAATTAGGACCCCTTATTTTTTATTATTTTTGAGAGAAAAGCTTTTTATAAAAAAATCTAAAGAAAAGAATTGTAAGAATGAATCTTCACCCTTGTTTATATCAATTGCCCCATGATTTCCACTAAAAGAGGAGATTAAAATAACATCATTCTATAAGATATTGTCATGTGTTATTCTTACATTTCTTCTCTTAAATCATTCTTAACAAATAGCATGTTTCTATTTCCGAATGTTCACATTATTATATGTTGTCAATATAATTTAAGATCAAACTCCATGAGTTTAATTTAGAGTATTTTATTTATAAGAATATAAAATCAATTACATTTCTCTAAAATCAAATCAGAGTCTGAGGCACAAAGTCTAACTCATTTGTAATATTAAATTTAACTCATCTGTAATATTAAAATGTTTTGATTATTAATTGATATATAGGATATTCCTTTGCGTATAAGTCGTTTGTCCACCGTCAACATAAAAGAATATATCCAAATAAAATATTGTTAGAAGAACTTGACCTAAATAATTCTTAATTAGTTTTTTTTTTTTACAGGATAATAATTCTTAATTAGTTGATAATAAAATAATGTGTTATATGCGTAAGGGAAATATAACTATTGGTCCTTTTGCAAGTGCAATTCCATGACGAGGATTCCACATCTATTTTAATTTGGTGTTTTTTACTAAAAAATAATGATAATCAAGTGGTGAATACTACGTCGAATTAATTCAAGTTATAAGAGTTTTAATATTTTTAAGTAAGTGATCATAAGTTCGATTTCTATTGTTTATAAATTATATGAGAAGAAAAATTTGATTTGTGTACCCTTTATGGACGAAGATTATTAATTTAAGTTATAAGAGTTTTAATATTTTTAAGTTAGTGATTGAAAGTTTGATTCATAATATTTGTATGCAAAGAAAACTCAGATTGTATGTTCTAGTATTATGGACAATGATGATTAATCAGTGATAAACAAAAACTTTATATTTATATCATATCATGGTGCTCCTAAAAGTATACTCTAATGTTGTTTTGTTTTACTTTTTTTTATCCAACGAAAAGATATTTAAAAAAACATTAAGATTAAACAAATTAAAGTTCTCCAATGGCTTTGAATAGCCAAAAACATGTTGTCAAATTGGACAAGAAACAATATTTTGATTTTTTTCTCAAATTGGCAATAAACATTATTTTTGTTTAGCCGTGCTTGGCTTCTTAATTTTAATGATGATAATTTAGTCAAAAAATAAAATAAAAAATTAATGATGATAATATCTACCAATGGATGTTGTGCCAAGCAAAATGCACTGCTTCCAAAAAAAATCAAAATGGACTAGACTTTCATAATAAAATTGAAACCAAAATTACTGTAAGAGAGATATTTATATTTTTTTCAGCATCAGTTTAATTTTGTTCAAGAGTTAATTCTGGTATCAAGTGGTTTTAGTTCCTTCCGATTGTAGTTGCAGGAGATCGAACCGTGATATTCTCTATCAAATTTAGCGTTAATCACCACTGAATCAACTATCTATTGACTAATCGACCATATTTGTGATCACATTTTTTTTTTAATTTTAGATATTTTGGTAATTTGAAAATGAGAGTCTTTGGGGTCATGTTCTTTAATAAATTTGTTTGCTTTTTAAAAAAAATATAAAAATCTACGGCATTCAAAATAGGGTGTTTCTAGAAAAAAAAATTCTGAAATAAATGAGGTGATACTGTGATAGGGCTATGAATCTAGGACATACTAATGCAGAAAACAATCGGATTAAAACGGATATTACCTTATGAACCTCAAAAAGTGTATGAAGCCTTTGACAATCTTTCATAATTCCATTGTTGATTTTGGTCCACCACTCCATGAGAAAACACAAAGATTTTTTAGAAAGATTTTGGTTGAGTAATGAAGAAGTGAGGTTTGTCTGCCTTTATAAAGAAAAAATTTAGAAAATATTTTCCAAAACTAAGCGAGCAAAAAAAGTTTGCCGACCTTTTCATTTAATTGGATCATATTTTCCAAAATTTTGCTTTAGCGGCAAAAATGTGATTTTAGGGGGTAGGAAAGAAACGCGGGGAGAGAAAAATTCTCATATTTTTACACAAAAAAAAGTGACGTGTTTTTTGTTTGTGGTCCAAGTAAATGTTTGAGACACCGAAACAACAATAGAAGAGAAGCTGCTACATACACTATATGTTTTCTATTGACACCCCTCCATCTTAAAATTATTTTCATTGTATAAAATATCTCTCACTTCATAAAATTCACACACACCTATCCTATTCATGTTATCAACCACAAAAAATATTGGATTGACCATTCCTTCTCCACTGATCATATCTTTTCTTTTGCAAAAATAAGTCTATTTTTCCTTATATTTTTGCAAGTTTCCCACAAAAAAAATTACATTTCTATTTTTACATACTAAAATTTGTGTTAGCTAGTTTGAAAAAGAAAATAGTTTATTAAAGTGAACAAAATTGTCTTGCATTGTCATAAACAATATAAATATTAAAATTCTTAGAACACCACTTGTTAGTATTTTACTTTTGTATTATTCCATGAAACACATTATTCTAACATCAATTTATCTTCTCTCGATCACAATGATTCATTTAAAAAAATTTGTTCTCTTTCTCTTTTGACAAGTAAAATTAAGAAATTTTTTAAAATGAATATAAACAATATTTTTATAAAGTAAACAACTCTTAATTTTTGGAAATTGAGTTTGGAACATCAATAATGTTATGGTGACATTTTTTTACTCATCATACATTAACTCTTAACTCTGTAATACTAAATTAATGTTCACTCTAAAATTACAGTATTATATAAATGCAGATGCTGAATTTTTATGGTTAAGTTCGGATGTTTCTTTTTTTATTTTTTTTCCATCCCTTCGATTTAGAATGATTATCATACCATAGAGAATGTAAATTTCGATTGATTTTTCACGGTGCAATAGTAAATTAATACAACGATTTGAACTATTTTATTCTAGCAACATCGCGGTTGATTGTCTATTTTACATAATTTTGATCAATGCCACAAAAAAAATCTTTAAAAAAAAACGCCGACTTAATCTACCATTCAATTCTATAATTTCTTTTACCACAATTTTCAAAAAAATAATTTTAAGACTAAAAACAACAAGTTAGCATCACTCATTGAAAATTGCTTAAATTAAGAGATGGGGAGACACAATTGAAGATTTGAAGCAACATTGTTGATGAGATCTCTAAGATCCAAAGATACCTATTTCTCAACCACTACTTAGCTTGAAAGTTAAGTCTATACAACAAGAGTTAAGACCCCACTAACTATTCATACTTTTTTCAACCTTGTAATAAATAATTTTAGTGTAAGAATAAAAATTTAAAAATCACAAATTGTCATGTAAAATTTATAAAGAAAAATAGTTTATAGTAGGATTTAAGGGGTAAAATAAACAAATAATAAAATGTCATGTGTCATGTGGACATAATAATTTTATATTGTATTATATTTTTATTTGGCTTCTTCAAAAAGAAATTTATATTGTACTAAAAGGATATAAATAATACAAGGAAAAATAATCAAAATATTACAATTAAAGATTAAATATAAAAAAAATTAACATATTTTTATATATTTTACAATGTAAACTAAATTCATAATTATTGTTTTCTAAAAATAAGCAAAAGGGGATACATGTACATGCCAACAACAAATAAACTTTTTTTAGAAAAAGAAAACAGATAATTGGTAACGGTTGCAATCCAAAAAAAGTAAAAGTTAAATTGAAAATATAAAATTTTAAAATGTTTGAATTAATTATTATTATAAAATAATAGGATATACAGTATATTGCTAAAAAAAAAAGGATATACAGTATATTAAAACATTTGCAATCTATTGACAAAAAAAATTTCCAATCTAATTTAGACAAATGAAATAACTATATGTGTTTACAAAAATATTATAATTATAAGTTTATATTGAAAAATGAATGAATGAACGAATACAAAAATTGAAAAGATGAACTATCAACATAAATTATTTTAAGAAAATGATGTGAAAAACAATTAGAATAACACGAATTTATAAATTTTTATATTTAGAGAACATATAATCAATTCGCATGATTTTAAAAATGTAACATGAAAGTAAAATATATTTGAGATTATAATTTATTCGATAAGTTATTAAAGCCGTTTAAACTTGAGATTATCATTTATTCTTTACGCGTGAAGAAGGTTAAAAAATGATCAAATATTGTTTTTACGAAGGAACTATTATTATTAATTATTTTTGAATAATTTATTTTTATTATTATAATTGTCTTTTTTGGAAGAAAAATAAAATAAAATAAAACACACTCTTTTTTTTAATTTTTAATTTGAGTTTAATTGATATGTAGTGACGGTGTAAAATAATTTTACACAATCATCCAATAAAAAACGATCAATCTTCCATGTCATATCAAGAAAGTGGGGTAAAGTGGGATGACGTGACACAATACATAATTGTCATTGGTTGATAATGTAAAATTATTTTACACTGTCAGTGCATACAAATTAGATCCTTTTAATTTTATTTTCTCTGTTATTGCTCTCTCTATTAGATCAGACGCTTAACCAAAAGAGAAAATAACGCTCGCGTGCGTGTGTACGTTTAGATCTCAAACACGCTCTCTTCTCTTTTTCAGAGAGAGAACAAAACTAACGAACAATCGTTGAACCACCGTCACCACCACCACCGCCACCAACCACCGCGCCTCGAATGAAAACCTCGACGACGTCGTCGCATATATCTCCCAAATCCTCAATCAAGGTTCATTTCTTCTTCATCTTCACATCCATTCATACATTCGTTCAATTTTTTCTTTTCTCGATTTCGATTTTTTCAAATCAGACGGTTATTTTATGAATGAATTTTTTAAAAAACCTCGAATACGTTGCTCTCTGTAACGGAATCGTTGATGATTGTAATAATAACGTGTTTTAAATTTGATTTGATTATTCGGTGCAGGATTAGGGTGTGGTGATTGCAGTAGAGTTACAGTGGGTAGCAAAAACGGAGTGGATCGGAAAATGGACAAGAACAAGAGCCGTACCGATCTACTCGCAGCTGGCAAAAAGAAGGTATCAAGTTTGTGTGTGTGTGTGTTTTAGGGTAATTAGCTTTTCAAATGTTGTCAAATAGCGGCAATAGCTTAGCAGAATTTGAACAAATCGTTGTTATTGTTTTGTAATTCGCTGTTTAGTTCAAAGTGTTGTCATTAGCAGCTATATATAGCATAGTGGAATTCAAACAAATTGATGTTGTTTTGCAATAAACTATTTAGTACAGAGATATAGTGGCTATAGTGCAGTGGAATTTGAACAAATTGCTATTTAGTATATAACATGTTCTCAAATAGAGCATATAGTGGCGATAAAACACTCTAGTTTAGAAGAATTTGAACAAACTGCTATTTTATGCGATGTATGATTGAAAGCACCAACCTCTTGTTTTTTTTTTACTCTTGGTTTTGATTCCAATTAGAGTTAGATAGTTGTTGTCTAAGATTTAGTAAATTGTTACAACTAAGAAGAGTTTGTGGATACTGTGAAGTAAGGGTGCAGGTTAGAAAGTAAAATGTATAGTTGATAAGTTTATACTTATGGGTGTTTATGGATAAGTTGAAAGAGAGAGCTTTTGGGAAAAATGAGACGGAGAACTGAAGCTAATTTCAACTTATACGAGAGGCTATTGTTTAAAAATTTCTTAGTTACTATAAATTTTTTCTTCCCATAAATTCTTGTGGAGAAGTTTAACAAAACTCACCCCAAATCTACCTAAAAAAGTAGTGTGGCATGCCGAACCTTGTAGTTATTCAGCTGTTCATTTTCATTTTTGAAGGTTGACGCGTGTGTAAATGGGATTTATTTTTTATAGGATCAGAAAATGAGATTTTATCGTTATCGTTCTCTTACTATGTGTTTCCTCTTACTAGTCTGCTTCAGCATATATAGGGTGGTATAGTTGAATGGTTGCAATTGTTAATTTTGATTGTCATGTTTTTATTGTCAGCTACAACAATATCGTCAGAATAAAGGTGGTAGTAGCCGCGGAAAATCATCAAAAAAGTCTTCAAAAAATCAGCTACCAGAGTCTGATGCTGATACTGCTAGTGTTACCTCTACAGGATCATCTCAGGTTACTGATGGAAATGTTGAAACCAACAGTGGCCCCAATGTGGTTATCACTGAATCACTAGAGTCACAGTCTTTGGCAAGCTCAGCAGCTGCTGACAGTGTTGATCCATCTGTTGATTCTTTGCCAGTGGCCATGACATATGATACAGGCGACAGAACTGAATTGGATTGTAATGCTAAGTTAGCACTTGAGGGTCATGGAGTCCACGAGAACGAATCTGGATTGTCATCCCAAGATCAAGGGGGAAGCTCTCAGAATGTGAGCTCTGATGTAGCAAAAGACGTGTCTATGAAAACTTCAAACAGTGAAGGAGGAACAACACACGATCATGCCTCTGAACTTGTTGCCCCTTTGTCCCCACATGCTTCTATTACAACTGCAGTGGACGATTCTGTCACAGTTGAAAAAGAGAGTGAAAAAAGGGAAGACTTATTGCCTTTATCCGAGGATATTCCCAATACATTTGTGGCGCAAACGAGAGAAGATCAGGTAACAGATTTAGGTTGTGCTCTCTCTCCCTGTCTCTTTAATCTAATTTGCATAATTTTATGTTTAATTATAAGGGTATTAGTTGGGAAGGCTGGGAAAACTGATATGTAGATTTGATTTATAATTTATATTCTCATTTATTGCTGGGTAGGGGCAATGCAGGAAGCTGATGATTTGGATATGACGAAATCTTGTCAAAGCACTCATGCAAATATAGACAATCAAAAGGAGATTCCTTTGTTTGAAGTTGGTGAGAGTGATCAGTCTCTTTCAAGAATTGCTTTGGAGAATACTATAACTGAGGAGGCATTTCACGAAGCAGAACAACTAGACAGGCCAGTTGAATTAAACTCCTCCCTTGAGGACATCATGCCAGATCAGCTTTCGGGTTTTGATAAAGGCCAGCAAGTTAATATTGTATCTGTGGGGACTTCAAGGGAAAATTTGGAGAGAGATACATTACCGGGTTTGTCTTACGAAGAAATGATTCTTCAGTCTAATCAAGAACAGATAAGCACGGGAGTTCGTAGTGGACAGGACATGGCGCTTCGTGAGGGGTTTAACCAGCAACTCACTCTTGTTGGATCTGCAGTTGACGATCCCGCTCACGAGTTGTCCGCAGTTGCTTCAACCAGATCGCTTGACGTCTCTCCTATGTCTAATGCGAGCTCAGTTAATATCTTGCAGCTAGCTGAATTTATAAAAGGGATTAATGAAGAAGAGTACCAGTTTCTGCTCAAGGAAAGAGGGACAGTTTCTGATGCAGATCCTTTAACCAGTAGTTCAGTTCTACCAGATCATGATTTTTCAGAAGCATTTCAGAGACTAAAAGAAGAATTGTTTCTTGCTAGTACGATGCACAACATATTCAATATGCAGCTAGCTGAACAACTCGAGCTCCAATCGGAATCTGATCATCACCGTCACCAGTTGATGGGTGAACTATCGCAGCTCCGTGATTCACACAATGAAGTTAACGAGAACAATCAACGCCTTAGCGAAGAACTTGCTAACTGTCGTGTAGAACTACAGAATAATTCTAGCAAGAGTGTAAAACTACAAAACCAATTTGATACTGCCATGACAGGGGTTGAAGATCTTTCTGCCAGAGTAGTTGAGCTACAAATTAGTTTTGAAATGTCTCAGAAAGATTCATCGGATCTCTCCGCAGAGTTGGCTGACTGCAGAAGTTTGATCTCAAGTTTACAGGATGAAAAGAAGGGCATGAGCGAAACTCTTGATTTGGTGATTGCGGAGAAAAATAAACTTGTGGAGGAGAAGGAGTTTTACCTCTGTGAAAGTAAGAAACTGACAACTGAATTATCTAGCTTAAAGAGTTCAATGGAAGGAGTGGAAGTCGAAAATTCCAACTTAATTGACAGGATCTCTTTGGTGACTGAAGAGAGCAATAAGTTCAAAGCAGAAATTGAGCATCTCTTGCATGAGATTGACGGGCTATCATTAGATTTGGTTGAAAATAAAGATTTGGTGGCAAGTCTACAGGCAGAAAATTCCAACTTAAACGGGAACCTTGCATTGTCAGTTGATAAGATTAAAAATCTGGAAGACGAGAGTCAATCTGTTGTTCTTGAGAATCAAAGGCTCTCTTCTCAGATTGTTTCCCTACAAGAACAATTATCTATAGAAAAGGGAGAACGAACGAGGTTTGAAGATGACCTTAAAGAAGCCACCATGCACTTAGAACAACTTTCCAAGGAAAATGTATCACTTAATAGCACTTTGGATGAGCACAAGGCTAAAATAGAAGACATTGAAAAGAAACACAGTCAACAACTATCTCAACTTGGGGACTTTGGGAATCAAGCACATGTTGGATGGGACCAAAGTAAGGGACTTGAAATTGCAGTTACCGAAGATTCTCATCAGATGGATCAGGGGCTAGATGGTGCGGCAGGGGGACCATTTGAAAATATATCCGAACAAGAAATTTCCAATGATTCTCTTGAGTTTGTTTCGTTAAAGACTGGTTTGAATGAGGTGGAAAATGTCTTGGTGAAGCTTGAAAAGGCAATTGATCAGTTGCATTCTCAATCAGTAATCTCTGGCAGGACTGGCGAGAAAGTTTCTTTACCTGCGGTGTCAAAATTGATACAAGCTTTTGAATCAAAAGTAAATGAAGATGAGCATGAGGTAGAGATAAGTGAGTCACAATCAAACTCATTTATTATGTCAACTGAAGAGCAAGTAAGAAACTTGAGAAAACTGCTTTCAAAGTTGAAGCTGGATGTTCAGAGTGCAGCTGCATTGTTCAAGGGGGAACGAGATGGTAGGCAAATTGGGGATGCAAAGTACAGTGATCTTGAGGACCAGTTTGAAGAGTTGAAGCAGCATTGTTCAGATTTGGAAGCATCTAACATCGAACTTGCAGTTCAATATGAAACAGTTAAGCAACTTCTGGGTGATACACAAGAAAAGAAATGTCATCTTGAGGAAATCTGTGAAGCTCTAAAGCAAGAAGATATCCATCTCAAAGCCAAAAATAATGAACTCTATGAAAAGCTCGGATATTGTCATTCAAAAATTATTGAATTGCATGCTGAACTGAATGATGTGAAACAAAGTTCAAATGAGATGGCTTCGGTTATTGCCAGTCAACTAGAAAACTTGCAGAAGGAAGTGACAGAGAGGGCAATGCTACTTGAGCAAGGCTGGAACACTACTATTTCTGATATTGTCGAGTTAGTTATAAAGCTGAATGAATCGGTTGGCGAAACTTTGCCTACATCGGTCTCTTCTGACATCCGGGATGGCTTTAATATCAGTCATTTGTTAGAAGCTTCTGTTAGTGCTGCCAGTGAAATGATTTTTGATCTGCAGAAGAAACTTGAAGTTACTAATGCGGATCATGAAATAATCTCCACGTCATATAAAGAGATGACGTCAAAATGCGATCATCTGCTTGGGAGGAATGAAATGGCTATCGATGTATTGCAGAAGATGTACAGCGACCTGAGGAAACTTATATATAGTAGTGGCTGGTCTTTGGATGAAGATAAGAAGATAGATGAGCAAAGTGAGGCATTTCCTGATCTACTGAATTATAATAGTTATGAGACCATCATGAAGCATTTGGGGGATGTATTGATTGAAAAGCTGGAACTGGAGTCTGTTACCAAGAAGATGAAGTCAGAATTGGTGCACAAGGAAACAGAATTGGAAGAACTGAAGATAAAGTGTCTTGGTTTAGATTCTGTTGGGAAGCTAATTAACGATGTTGAAGGTGTGCTGAATGTGGAAACTCTGAATAAAGAAATAAACACATCACCCCTTTTGTACTTAGATTCATTAGTGTCTAGTCTTGTACAGAAAACCAAGGAGGCTGAAATCCAGAATCACACCACTAAAGAAGAACATGGATCAAAGGAGATGGAATTGGATGAACTGAAGGAAAAGAGGCAATATCTAGACATGCTGCGTCTTGAGAATGAAAATGAAATCTTCGTTCTAAGGGAAAGCTTACATCAAGCCGAGGAAGCTCTTTCTGCTGCACGTTCTGAATTGCATGAGAAAACAAATGAACTCGACCATTCAGAACAACGAGTGTCCTCCATCCGGGAGAAGCTTGGCATAGCTGTTGCCAAGGGAAAAGGGTTGGTTGTACAGCGAGATGGCCTCAAGCAGTCCCTAGCTGAGACATCTGGTGAATTGGAGAGATGCTTGCAAGAGTTGAAGTTGAAAGATACAAGACTTCATGAGCTTGAATCAAAACTTAAGACCTATTCAGAGGCTGGTGAACGTGTGGAAGCTCTGGAATCTGAACTTTCATATATTCGTAATTCAGCTAATGCTTTGAGAGAGTCATTTCTCCTCAAAGATTCAATGCTTCAGAGGATAGAAGAGGTTTTGGAAGATCTGGATCTGCCTGAGCAGTTTCATTCGAGTGATATAATTGAAAAGATTGATTGGTTGGTTAGGTCAGTTGTTGGAAACTCATTGCCCGTGAATGATTGGGAGCAGAAGGATTCTGCAGGAGAACGCTCATACTCTGATTCTGGTAATGCTGTCACCGATTCCTTGAAAGATGATAGTCAGCTACAACCAGATTCAGGGGATGATGCTGGAGGACGTTCACACTCTGATGCTGGTTTTGTTGTCACAGATTCCTGGAAAGATGATAGTATGAAACAGCCAGATTCAGGGAGTGATTTTCAAAAAAGTTTTGAGGAGTTGCAGAGTAAATATTATGGGCTGGCTGAGCAAAACGAAATGCTGGAGCAGTCATTGATGGAAAGAAACAGCTTAGTTCAGAGATGGGAAGAGCTTATAAACAAGATTGATATGCCTTCACATTTGCGGTCTATGGAGATGGATGATAGGATTGAATGGGTAGGAAGAGCACTTGCCGAGGCTAATCATCATGTAGATTCTCTGCAGCTGAAGATTGAAAGATATGAAAGTTATTGTGGATTGCTAAATGCTGATCTGGAAGAGTCTCAAAGGAGAGTGTCCGCTCTTCAAGAAGACCTTAGAGCTCACACATCTGAGAGAGAGCACCTTTCTGAAAAGTTAGAGGCTCTGAGACACGAATGTGAGAAACTTTCGGTGCAGACAAGGGAAGCTGAACTTGAGAATGAAAATCTACACAATGAAATAATTAGTTTGAAGGACCAATTGGAGCAGAAAGCTGAAATTGAAGAGCAGATTTTCACCATTGATGGCAAGATAAAAAAATTACGAGACTTAGTTGGTGATGCCTTGTCAGAATCTGAAACAGAATATCAGATTTCTGATGGTGCAAATATTGATTCTTTTGAAGAATTGCTGAGAAAGCTTATAGAAAATCATGCTAGTCTTTCATCAATAAAAGCTACGAGTGTTGTACTTGAAGGAAATCATTCGCAAGATGATGCTACTCTTCATGAGGAAAGAAGTATTGATATGCATGCTAAGGAGCAAGCGGATATTGATAGATACAAGAAAGATCTGGATTCAGCTTTGAGCGAATTAGAGCATTTGAAAGAGGAGGGAGAGAGAACTTTGGAAAAGCAAATATCTCTATCTGGTGAAGTTGGAGCTCTGAGTAAAAGAATTGAGGAGTTGCAAGAGCTTCTTAATCAGGAGGAGCAGAAGTCGGCTTCTGCTAGAGAGAAATTAAATGTTGCAGTCAGGAAAGGGAAGTCACTGGTGCAACAAAGAGACAGTCTAAAACAAACCATTGGAGAGATGAGTGTTGAGATGGAGCACTTGAAATCTGAGATCAACAACCGGGAACACACTATTGCAGAGCATGAACAGAAGTTGAGGCAGTTGTCAACCTACCCAGATAGGTTAAAAGCTCTTGAATCTGAGAGTTCTCTTCTGAAGCATCGTTTGGAAGAAACTGAACACCATTTGCAGGAGAAAGAATATTCTTTGAAACTGATTTTGAACAAGTTAGGTGAGATTGATGTTGGTGGTCAAGGTCATATAAGTGATCCAGTGAAGAAGGTGGAATGGGTTGGAAAGCTGTGCTCTGATCTGCATAATTCTGTGGCTTATTTAGAACAAGAATCCAAGAAATCTAAAAGAGCATCAGAGCTCCTGTTGGCAGAGTTGAATGAGGTTCAAGAAAGGAATGATAGTTTTCAGGAGGAGCTTGCTAAGGCGGCCGATGAACTTGTGGATCTCAAAAGAGAAAGGGATTCAGCGGAGGCTGCCAAACTGGAAGCTCTTTCGCATCTTGAAAAGTTATCTACATTACACAAGGAAGAAAATAAGAGCCATTTTTATGAGCTGGTGGAATTAAAATCTAGCATGAACCAAGTCTGGAAACACTTTGGTGAGGTTCAGAATTTACTGGCAAAGGCTTTTTTCACAGATTTGGAATCTTTTCGGAATCTGGAAGCTGGTCTTCAGTCGTGTGTGAAGGGAAACAATGCTCCAAATGTGGTGGATTCATCTTTCAGCAAAGAACATGATGATATTTTACGCAAGTCATCTGATAATAAGGTATAATTGTCACATATATACTAGACACTTGCAATGATATTTTGTACTTAGTTTTGCTATTTTTTTTATATTTTCTGCATCAACTGCCATTTATGCGATATGTTATGTTAATAGTTATTAGAATCAGTAATGGAACATAGCCTGCAGTCGGCTGATATTTGATAATGATTTGTTAGTTTAATTTCTTATGCTATTTTGTTTTTTGGGATGGGATGAGTAGCTTTGGTCAGATTGACATTCGTAGCATTTGGGTTGGGCTTAACTCAACCCTACAAAACCGGCTTGTGATGTGAGGACTATCCACTACTTATAAACACATTACCAGGCCATAGTTCATGCAATGTGGGACTCTTCACACACACACACACACACGCACCCAACTAGCCCAGGACTAGAATCTGGAGTGTGACCCAATATCAGGTGATCCAACGGATCTTTGATAGACACTAATACCATATTAGAATTTGGGTTGGGCTTAACGCAATCCTACAAAACCGGTTTGTAAGGTGAGGACTACCCGCCACTTATAAACACGTTGTCAGACCATATCTCTTCTAATGTGGGATTCTTAACAGACATATTCATTGAGCTTGAAAGGAAGGTTGTTATGATCCTTTCTTTGAGCAAAAAAGAATTCCTAGAATAATTCTCTAGGCTATTTTCCCCCTCAAGGCTACTCCAAATGTGCACTCTACTTTCACACTAGATAATTCTCTAGTCACTAAATTTAATTATTCAAAGCTATCTTTCCCCTCTGCCAATTGAGGGCTATTTAAAAACTTTTTAAGAATAACCAAAATAACAACCCTTAACAACCACCTAACAAACTTATCAACAACTTACTAACGGACTTCTATTAACTAGCTTTTAACTAATTATCCTATATTTTATATCCTAACAAAGTTGGACAAAGAAGTCTTTATTTTTGGATGAGATAATTTCTCATAACCATAGCTTGAGCAGTTGAGATTTTATCTCATCACACCTTCTAGAACTAAATTACTTTTTGAATTTATTTTTTCTTAACTTTGTTAATAATATGAGATATCTTTTAATGTGCTCTTCTATGAAGCTTTGGAAAAAATTCTATTATAAATTGGCAATTTGAGTACATTATTTTCTTGACATTTAACTCTGTAATTGTAGGTGGAACATATTTGTAGTATATATAGAATGTTACTTCTGCATTTGCAAACTTCCAATATACAACTCTATTGTGGCCTCTAGTTTGTCTTCACTGTATTAATTTTCACATCGGACGTAATTATTTACCTTGTTATTGTTGTGTTATCCGACTAATTTTTCTTTCTAATACTCGTGATTTTTCTTCAGAAGAGCTCTGTGTATGAAGATTCTTGGTCAGAATTTGGCACAATAGATCATTACAATGATAATACCATTATTGAAGGTTTTCATCTATTTGGGCATAAGCTGCAAGAGTTTTTGGTGGAGGTCAGCTCTCTTAAGGAAAGAATACAGGTGCTCTCAAGTTTGGCACAGGAGCAAGACAAAACTCTGTCGAAACTAATGACAAACATTCAGATGGAAATTACTTCCCAAAGAGAATCGTGTGAAAACATGAAGAAAGAAGTTAGTAAACGAGATCTGCAACTTGTTGCATTGCGTGAGAATATTGCCCACCTTTATGAATCATGCATCAATTCTGTCACTGCACTTGAGAACGGAAAAGCTGAACTGGTTGGAGAAAAGGTTGAACTTTCAGATTTAGGGATTAACTTGGAAACACTGTCATTTGATGATGAAACATCTGAGAAATGTATTAAAACCATGGCAGATAGATTGTGGTTGGCTGCAAATGGGTTTAGTAGCATAAAAACAGAATTTTTAGATGCTAATCAAAAGGAAATGAAGACTACTGTAACAAATTTACAGAGGGAGCTTCAGGAGAAGGATGTTCAAAGAGACAGAATTTGTGCAGACCTGGTAAAGCAGATTAAGGATGCTGAAGCTGCTGCAAACAGTTACTCTCAAGATCTTGAATCTCTTAGGATGGAGGAACATTATTTGAAAAAACGGGTAGAAGTTATTGAGGAAGAAAAGAAGATACTTGAGCAGAGAATCAAGGAGCTGCAAGATAGGCAAGGGGCTGCAGCTGAATTAGAGGATAAAGTGAGATCTCAGACTGGTTTGCTGGCTGCCAAAGACCAAGGTGGGCTTTGTATGATTCATTAAGTCTTTAAAGAAGTGAACTTGTAATTTATCTTTTATTAACCAAAACTTACAATATTTCTGTAACTTAATGATTTATTGCAGAAATTGAAGCGCTAATGCATGCACTTGATGAGGAAGAGATGCAAATGGAAGAACTGACAAAGAAATATGCAGCACTTGAAAATGCTGTTCAACAAAAGAATCAAGAGATTGAGAGCCTTGAATCTTCTCGTGGTAAGGTTATGAAAAAGCTTTCAGTAACTGTAAGCAAGTTTGATGAGCTTCACCAACTGTCTGCAAGTCTCCTTTCTGAGGTTGAAAAGCTTCAGTCCCAATTGCAAGAAAAAGATGCTGAAATTTCTTTCTTAAGGCAAGAGGTTACTAGATGCACCAATGATGATCTTCGTGCATCACAACTGAGCAACCAGAGAAGTCTGGATGAGATTGTTGAGTTCTTTACGTGGGTTGACACAATTGTATCTCGAGATGGGGTGGATGATATACCTCATGATGTGAAGAGTGATACTCAGGTTCACGAGTACAAAGAAATACTTAAGAAGAAGTTGATGTCTTTAATATCAGAATTAGAGAATCTAAGGGAAGTTGCAGAAAGCAAGGATGAAATGTTGCAAGCAGAAAGGAGTAAGGTAACAGAGTTGAACCACAAAGCAGAAACTCTTAAGAAGTCCTTGCATGAGAAAGAATCACAATTGAATTTGCTTGACGGTGTGGAAGAAACTGGAAAGGGAATTGCCACAAGCTCAGAAATTGTGGAGGTTGAACCAGTGGTAAGGAAGTTAATTATTTATTTAACAGTTGACTTGCACTAGTACAAAAATCTTATATTGAATCCATATTAATATGACAGTTGTTATTTATTTCTTCAAAAAAAAACCAAAACTAGGTATGAGTAGTATTTTCCATTTTTGGTAAACATTAGGTAGATACACAATTACGATAGTTGCAACGATAAATTGAATTTATTTGCTCTTATTTTATTTCTATACAGAAAAATGAGTGGACAACAACAGGGACTTTTGTTACACCTCAAGTTCGCAGTTTGCGCAAGGGCAATAGCGATTATGTTGCCATTGCTGTTGATGAAGACCCTGGTAGTACCAGTAGGATAGAAGATGAAGACGACGACAAGGGTAATTTTGCTCTACTTTACCTGTGTGTTGGGGTTTCTGGTGCACTCAAAAACTCTGGTTTATTAACTTTGGGTTTCCTCACTTTTTCTTGCAGTTCATGGTTTCAAATCACTAACATCATCCAAAATTGTCCCAAGATTTACCAGACCAGTGACTGACTTGATTGATGGCTTGTGGTTGGTCTATTTTCCCCCCTCTGTTGTATGGTTTTAGTAATTTCTTTTGATTTGAAATATAAATGTTATACATTCATGTTTCGCAGGGTTTCTTGTGATCGGACGTTAATGAGACAACCGGTCTTGCGGCTTGGAATTATAATTTATTGGACCATAATGCACGCGCTCCTTGCTTTCTTTGTTGTTTGAGGGTCCTGATTTGTCTGATGCTCTGAGTTGGCTTTGTATAATTAGTCTGTCTAAAATCCTAAACCAGGCACATGTGGTTCCATATATAAGATTGGGGATATTCCTCCGGTAGTTTGAAAAAGGATTCAGTTTAGCTGTACAGTATCTTCCTTCGACTTGCTTCTTCCTGTTGCGGTGCAATGATGTTTACCTATAAACCATAAAAAAATAAAGACGCGGCTGCAGCTGCTAGAAAAAATACCAGACTGCAATGAAGAGAAGATGAGAAAGCAGATTGCTCAATATTTGAAGAGCAATGGATGAAGAGCCTGCTACATAAAAACACTGGGTGGCGTTTTTCACAAAGAATGTGATGCATTTTACCTTGAACAAGATCAATTCGATACTGACTGTTTTTCTTAAAAAGGATACTGGGATAGCAAGTTTTGGGTCATGTAAACTGGAAAATGACCAGTTAGGTATAGGGAAAACATTATTCTTTTGTAAGTTTATTCCCTGCTTAGCCATAAGAAATTTCAATTGCCATTCTTTTTTCATATACTATTATATCAATCATATCATTATTATGAACTTTTCAGGCATTAAAATTGAAATATATTCCCATGTAATCCCATAATATTTAAATTTTGACCTTCAGAGTAAATAAATCAGCATTTGATTTCGTCTCATGCTTTGTTTGTGGAGACTGCTCGATGTGTTGAGTGTCCATAAACATTGATTGATGGTGCATAACAATTATAGATCAAATACATAAAAAGGTTAAATGGATTTGTGTCACTTATGAACAGATTTTAATCAATTTCTTTTTTGGCAAAATCGTCTTAAATTTCTAAACATTTCTTGTTCCTCAATCTTTGGAGCACGTTATGAACATTCTCTTAAATTGCATATCTTATCATTGTTCAATCAGTCTGATATGCCATATTGTGGATAATCAAATCTGTCTGGTTTCCGCCCTTACTGCCGCTGTGCAGACTTTCCTGGGGTTTGCAGTGTCTGGTTTTCCATTTGCTCATTATTGAAGACTGTAAATTTGAGTTGGGTATTAATCAAATATATTATGAATGTAAGTGAATTCTTTTTGTGTTAAACCACATTCATTTAAGATTAGATAAATTATGAATGTAAATGAAATACCCATTATGAATGTACATTTCACCTTTTACGTAGACAAGAATCTTTTTCTTTTTTGCATAAATGAGGAAAACATTTCTCCTTGGCATTTTGTTAATCCACTCTTGGTATCTCAGAAACATACATATCAAACACCACACCATGAGTTAATCCAATAGGCAAAATACAATACATTTTTCTTTCATATAAACTTGTAAACAAAATTGTAGTGCCTATGCAAATTGCAAAAAATAACATTCAATATGACCCTATATATTTAAAATTCTTATAACCAGCCTTCCAAACAAAACTTAGATACAAATGTCACATAAAAATCTTCAAAACAAAAACTATAATATCCTCAAGTTTTCTTGTTAGGCTCAAACACAAACTTGATAACAGAATCTTTGATAGACAATAATTCAGGAAACTCTTTTTTGAGCTTAGAACCATCCATTTCATTGTTGCTCCTTTGTGCAACAATTACCTTAGCTTGTTCTTCCAAATCAAAATTCTGCCATTTAAATGAAGGATCTATGTAATCCCTATACAATTCTAATATCTCATTGTGACTTATAACTCCTGGATTTGTGAAATTCCATATGCCTTTTAAGTTTCTCTTAGCCATTTCAATTGATATTGGTAAGAGTTCATCTAGCACTGTCATGCTATTAGGTATGTTTACAACTTTGTTGTAACGACTTATCTTTGTTATGAAGTTTCTTGGATTGCTTAAATCTGATGATATTGGCATTCTAACTCTCAATATGCAAACATTGTCATATTCTTTTAGAAGCTCCTCCACCTGCATGTATTTTTCATGTTCTTAGATTATATTTCATATATTGCAAGAAAATATACTTGATGTGATGATTATTTTTCATAGTTTCTTATAGTGAATAGTGTCAAATAGGAAAGGTGTAACCTATGAATCATTGATATGGAGACCAGACAGAACACTGACACGTTGACACCAATAATTATTTGAGAAAAAAGAATAATTGAATGCAACTACATATGTCACCGTGTAAGTGTCATGTCAGTGTTGGATACCAGGCACACCTTATTATCAAGTCAGTGTCAGTGTCATGTCATATATTGCAAGAAAATATGCTTGATGTGATTATTATCTTTCATAGTTTCTTATAGGAAAGGTGTATAACCTATGAAGCACCAATAAATAGACCGGACACAACACTGACACATTGACACTGATAATTATTTAAGAAAAAAGAATAATTGAATGCAACTATATGTGTCAGTGTCAATCTAAACTGTCGGTGCTGCAACTATAAATAAAATGTAACTTGAATTTCAGAGATATTACCATGGCTTTGGTCTTTGAATAAAAGGAACCAATGAAATTTGGCTTATCCTCTTCCTTGAATCCAATGCCTGATCCTAGAGGATGTTCTTTATCATACTCAAAAATGCAACCAGTTGCAAAATTCATCACATATATATCACTTTCTTTGCAAACATCAGCCAAAGTTAGTGTCCCTACTACATTAGTCCTTATTGTTTCAACTTTATGTGATTCACACCAATCAACATTAGGCCTTCCAGTTACACCAGCTGCATTCAAAACATGTGTCGGCATAACCCTCTTTATATCCTCCAAAATTGATCTCCTATCTTGTAATCTTCCTCTCCCATACTCCCAAGAAATTCTCTCCTCATCACAAAGCTTCCCTAACAACCCACCAATCCAACCTGTCCTACCATATATCAAAAACTTCAATCCAGGTTCCCTCCGTCCGACATCAGTAAACGACCTCAAAAGCCTCGAGTATCCATATTGGAAAGACCATTGAGCTTCATCGGATAGATTGATCGCTGAGAAACGCGGATGAGGGTTCAAAGCGGTCGATACATCTCCCCACCAGTCCGGATTATTTTTGTACCAATCAATTGTCATCTTAAGTCCTTCTGTCCAAGGTGTTTTCTCCTCCCAACCAAGCTTCTTAAGCTTTTGATCATCCAAAAAATATCTCTTATCATTGAAAGGCCTATCTTGAACAAATTCAATCACTCCTTTAGGATCCAATTTAAAAAGTTTGCAAATTTCTTCAGCTACATCTAACACACTTCTTTCTTTTTGAGTACCGATATTATAAACTTGACCTATTACTCCTTTATGAAGTATAACATCAAATGCTTCTGCAACATCACCACAATGAAGATAGCTTCTCACATTAGATCCATCACCATGAATCGGCAACTTTTCGCCTTTCATTGCAAGTAAGATGAATTTCGGAACAAGCTTTTCAGGATATTGGTTAGGACCATAAACATTATTTCCTCTAGAAGTTATAATTGGAAGACCATAAGATCTATGATAAGCCATAACCAACATCTCAGCACCTGCTTTTGTAGCAGAATAAGGATTTGTTGGTAAAAGCTGAGATGTTTCATGGTTTCCGATTTCGGTATCTAAATCGGTTTCACCATAAACTTCATCAGTACTAACATGAATGAACCTTTTAACACAATTTGTGGCTCTGCATGCTTCAAGAAGAACATGTGTTCCATATATGTTATTGTAGGTGAATTCCATCGAGTTTCCGAATGAATTATCAACATGAGTTTGTGCAGCAAAATGCATTATTGTGTCTATTTCTTCTTCTATTAATAGATGATTCACAATATCAGCTGAACATATATCACCCTTTATGAATTTGAACTTTGGTGATGATGTGCATGATTGTAGATTCTTGAAATTCGAGCAATAATCTAGCTTATCAAGAGCTACAATCTTGTAGCTAGGATACCTATTAATTAGCCTAGTGGTTACATGTGAGGCTATGAAGCCAGCAGTTCCAGTTATCAGAATGTTCTTTGGTTCATACATTTCTGTTTATGATTATATCTTTCTTCTTATCGTTTCTTTTAACTTTCTATGTCTTCAATCTTCTGTTTCTGAACAAAATAATCAAATATTAGTCACAATATAAAATATAAATAAATACTATACTAGAAGGAATATATTATTAGTCTTAACCATCCGGTTATCAGGAGAATCGAGCCCCTGATAAACAGAGGTTCGGCCGTTGTGTAAGTAAATCCCAGCAAAACAACTTTTCAGTAAACTTTCAAACTCGTTTTCTTCCAAACGATTCATCGATACATCAAACAAGTGCCGAAAATTTAACAAAATCATGTATTCATGAAACTTACTTAGGACATGCATATATTCATGAAACTATTTGAGAATAATGATACAATTCTCATGATCATGGAATAAGTTTATCAAGAAAAAATAAATAAATAAATAAACACTTTTGTTATATTCATAATAGTGATTATAATGCTTTTAGGAAGAACAAGGACACATATGTTTTTTACCTTACATGAAATTTTGTGGTATGGTCATGAGATGGTTTAGAGAAATTGAAGCAATTAGTGTGCAATGATGAGAAAAGAAGAGAGAGAAATGAGTAATGTTTGTTAGAGATTAACTAGGTCTCTAAAATTCTACTATTGGCTATAAGTTACAAACGTGGGTTATGATCCGATAAATGTTTTATAAGCTTAATTTAGTTTCAAATAGTTTATTACCTCTCACATTTTAATTCCATGATTATTATGACCCATAAATTTAGGATTTTATAATTTACTTTACACTTTGTTGTTAATAGTAAATGTTTCTCAATGAGCTCTTATAGAACCCCAAAAATAGCCACTTTGGGAATGTGCTTTTTTTTTTAAATAAAAATAATAATTAGGATTTGGACTAGCCAATGAGTTATTACTAGTTTGAAGAGTGTGCAGCATTGAGCCTTGGGATCCTCCACCTCTGTTTTTATTATTTTGTTTAGGGTTAAGCAACCGAATCTTATTTTACTTTAGTATTGGTTGAGTGATATAGTATATAAAATGGACTTTAATAATAAAACTTTTGTAAAGAGGAATTTCATGGAGCAACTCTTGTAAAGAGGACCTTACCAATAAACGTATTGTTTTAATAGAGAATAGTGGGCCCATACCTATTCGTCTCTTAAAAAATATGATATGTTTTCGTTCCTATAAAAAAAATTGTTTTGTTTTTAGTCCTTAATAACCAATTTATGTTCATTTTACTTTCAATTTTATAAGTTTTTTATATTTAAAATGTGTCTATATACTATGTTAAACCTATATAAGTCCATATTATATTTAATAAATGTTAAAATTTTGTCCATTAAGGACTAAAAAGAAAACAAAATATTTTGTAGGGATGAAAACATATAAATTTTTTTATAGAGATGGAAACAAAAATTTGCTAATTTTATAGGAACAAAATACATATTCAACCCTTTAAATAAACATGCGATAAAAAATACGGGACATATATTTATCAACAATGTCAAAAATAATTGCAAATCTACACAATATTGTATTTTGAAAATTCATAATGAAATTTAATTAATATTTTTTTAAAATTTTATGCTTTGTATGATACATGTATGAGAAATTGTTTTTAATAATGCAGCAATGAAATACTATTTCTCCTTCCCAAAATGATTGATTCCAAATAGCTTTGATTCCTAATTCTCTATAAAGAATCGAAAATGTCTATCATTGAAAAGTGCATTAACATGAATACGGCAGTAAGAAGGGGTAATACAAAAGTATGTAAACTATAAAAACGAGTCAAAACAGATTGTCTCACACTAGCGCTTCCGCGCAATAACTCTACCACCGAAGATCCTATTATAGGAATAGCGTCGGGTGCACCGGTTACAATTTTTACTGCCCAATAATTGATTTGATCCCAAGGTAAGGAATAATTAGTTACCCCAAATATTAAAATGAGAAATATTATCTCAACAAATTCAATATTATTCATATATCAATAAGTTATTTAAAAATATTATAATTATAACTATTATACACCGGGCAACAATCGTTTAATATTTAATAATTTTAAAACATAATTAATTTTGTACTATACCATATTCGTCGTACAATAAAAAATCATGGTAACGTCGTGACTCGTGCATATTACGGGTATTATACTAGTTTTATAATAACATTGAATACAAAGCTAGATAAAGCTGATGTGAAGATTCAAATAGGGAGAGCCGAATATTATATATGTCTCTACGGAAGTGATTGTTTTACTCAGCTCGATATTAATGAACCTACTCTGGATGAGAGTGCAACCTCTCCATTCTACTATGATCAATGAGAAACTTTACAAAGAAATTCTCAAATAGGGTTACAAGAATTAATCTTAATTCTACCCTAATCTCGAATATCTTCTCGTGACCAAGAGACTCAATTGACCTAGTTATCCAAGGTGAATCAAGAACAATTTGCCCAAACCCCTAAGAATATACTAAGAGCAATCTTCTTAAAAAAACCTAACCTTAATTGAAGGCAAAAACTCTAAAATTCCCTTTGAAAATATCAGAAAACGCAACTTGTATACTCCCTCCGTCCCTATATATAAGCCCCCCAAGAGAAAATTCACGCTTATTAAAAAAAGTTGATAGTGTAATTAATGTATACTTTTTGGATAATACAATTACTAGATTGTCCTTGGTGAAAAGATGTATTTGTAGTTGACTTTACGTATTTCAATGCAAAGTAGGGTTATATTTGGAAAAGTAATAATAAAGGTGTCTAGGAAATTAAAAAGAGGCTTATATTTAGGGACAAATAAAATCTTTATAAGGATGCTTATAATAAGGGATGGAGGGAGTATAAAGGTTTGGCGGCCCGCGCCCGCGGAGGCTTCAATCTTGAACCTGATTTTCTGAGTTTTTAAGAAAAATTCCAACAAATCTTCACCTTGCCTTTGCCTTTAAAACAATGGTAATTCAATCAACCACATCTTGAACAACTATTCAACAATCATCATCCGTTTGAACAGTCCTACAAGCTCCACCACTCCCTCTTTGAACTCCGAATACCTTCCATACTTTCGAAGACTTGCTTGTTCCCAACCAACCCCGAAATGCCTTCCCAACTAAGGACACTTCAATTTTTAACAAAATTCTTAGTATAAAAATTGTTTTTAGAAAATTCTATTGCTAATATCAACAGTCATTTGTGAGTTCTCAAATTCAAGAAGCAGTAGAGTAAGGGATTTTTCTTTTCAATTCTGATAAAAGCCCGCAAGTTATTTTTCTTTTAAAATTAAGAACACCATAAAATGTGTTTAAAAATACTATTAAGTATATATAAAAATATAGACTTAGCCCTCTGAAAACCAACCATGAAATTAATGACGGGGGGCGTCTTCATACCAGTGAATGAAGGAGCACAAAACCATCAAATGAGGCAATCATATACTTTAGAAAAATCTGGAAATTTGTAGCAAATAATTAAAATAGACAGTTATCTGCAATGTAACTACAAGTATTCTGCGAAGATAAAAGAAACACTAGCTGAGACGCAATGAAACTAAGCCAACACAGTAGTAAAACTCAGGTCCGCCCAATAAAACAGACTCATATTGCAATCCATGCACACCACTTGATGACAAAATCTCACTGTTCTCTCAATAATTGCTGTTACTGACTCATAAAAATCAACTTCTGCTTCTGCGTCGATCCCTAATGCCATTTCTGCATATAAATTATTTGGAAGCAACATGTCAGTACAAACACTACGACAAATTTAGTCAAGCAAAAATGATCATAAATCATATGCAGTTTACATTTGCTATTCCCCTCTGATATACATACAATATGATAAAGGTTAATATGCTTACAATAATAAAAGCCTAAACCAATAAAGCAGAGAAAGTATGTTTGTGTATGTTTTTAAACACTTGGCAGAAAGAGAAATGGCAGACGATACCCAAAGCATGACACAAATTAGACTCGATTTTCAAGAAATATGTTTCAAATAACAAATTAAATAAAACAACAGCATTTTAAAAAAATTTCCTTGGAAAACCAGGTCTGTCAGAATATTGACGATAATAGCTAGGCTTAGTAGGAAATGTTAAAGGGTGATCGTGACTAACCCATTAGCATATGGAACCTCCTCGCGCCCACGGTAAGGAGGTGGTGACCTGCTGTAGCTGCGTCCACGAGGTGACACACTGCGGCGCCTGGGTGACCGCCCACGAGGACTGTAACTCCTGGTACATACAAAAGAAAGGCAAGATAAGCAAATATTATCTAAGCATAAAAAACCCAACCTATCAAGCATCAGACAAAAGAAAATATAAACAAATCTCACCTTCGCCCATAACTTGGACTCCTGCGAAATCTGGGTGGACTACGGCTACGGCGTCTTCCTCCACCACCACCACGATTGCGACATTCACGAGCAAAATGGCCTGGTTCACCACACTCATAACACTTCAAATCAGAACCACCGCCACCACCTCCGCGACCACGACCGCCGCCTCCTCCACCACCACCACCACCGGTTCTAGAATTGTGAGAGAGCTCTACCCTCCAATTATTCTTACCTGTTCCACATAACACAAATGAGAATGCACAGTAAATTAAAGCAATAAGGAAAATAGAACCCATGTTTGATACTTTGAATTTTTATTTTATTTTGACAAAGATACTTGAACGTTTAATACTTGAAAAGGGAACATCTAGCAAAAAGTTTATAATAGTAATGCTAGCTTTCACACAGAAAGGTATTAAACACGTGAATATTGGTTTGTACGCAGAAACATAAACCTGCAAACATACTGGTCTTTAGACTGTTCGTCTCAGTCAAGAAAAAAACAGTACCATTGAACGGTAGCAGAAAAGCTTGGATTACCTTACATCCTTACCATTAAATTATTAATAGGACAAGTGGGTAAATTGTTCAGATTGATAAAATAAATACATACATATATTCACTTAATATATATCCAAGCCCTATTTCAATAATAAGAGTTCATTACATCGATCAAACAACATTGCTAGGCTATATCGAGGACAAATGTTTTCCAACTTTCAATAAAATTGAACAGCAGCATGATCATATTGGCATAAATATGAACAAAGTTTTCATTTAGTAAAGACAATATTGTGTTACCATAATATTTACAGAAGTTATTTAACCACTGATCGACAACAACTAATCGGAGCACAGATTGCTCAGAGGGACATATATACAGGCAGCACTCACATGGGCCACAGGTTAATTGCAGAAGCACACATCTCATAAAACAAAGCCATTATGCAAGAGAAGTGTAGCTTGCGAGATAACACCCCAAAGCAGTGCAAATCCTCTGTTCACATTGTTAATTCGCTTTACATGAAGTCAAAGTGTACAAAGCAGCAGACTCTGAAGAAGACTAACGAAAAAACCACTACGCAGAGCTGCTTGCATAACAGATTTACAATGCAGAAGTAGAAGAAGACTTAAATATGTAGAGTTGAAGAAAACCCTTGAACATATCGACCGGAAAAGTGGGGAAAAAACAATAATACATTAGCAGTTTAGAATAATATCATAATAATACATATGTCATTTTAATTTTAGTAATAATAATATATCTATGCCATTTAAATACGTTTTAATCATTCTTCTGCACATACCATCTAATTCGCGAATAGCATCCTGCGCATCTCTGCGGTCATCAAAATCAATAAAAGCATAGCCAGGTGGCCTCCGAGCAACCCAAACACTGCAAGTGCAACATCCATGAGAAAATAAAATCACTTACTAATATAACCTTAAATAGCATAAATACATGTTCTAAACAATACTGAGGAATTGAAGAGTCCAAGACAAGATCAATCATAGGTGATTGAAATCACACACATGCTAAACTCAATATATGAAAAATATTCAACAAAACACACTTCTTAAAGCTCCCATGAATCAACAATAGTTTGCTGCAATAAATTTTTCAAAAGTTTTCACCTTTAACATTAAGAAACAAAAACATCAATCCCTATTTCCATCTATTTTTCTCTACAAGATCAAACTTTTCATACTTCTACTAATAATTACAACACTATACGAATAATCATAAGAATATTTCTTCAATTACCTTCGAATGACACCAAAAATACGGAATTCATCTTCAAGGTCCCTCTCTGTAACTCTCGAATCCAGATTACCCACATAAACACGAGACATCGTTTCAATCTTGATCAATAAACCTGCAATCACAAATACAAGGATACAAATTTAATTAATTTAAACCAAAAAGAGAGAAAATTTTCAGAAAAATTAAAATAAAATTGAACGACGATGAAAATTTCAACTATAAGAAAAAAAACGTAACCCTAGAAAAGAGAAACGAAAGAAAAACGTAAGAGATTGTGGTTTGAGAGTGAATAAGTGAGAAATTATGGATGAATTGGAAGAATAAAGAGAGATCTGAAACCTGAGAAAAACCCTAGCAGCCTATTTGTGTGAGAAGACAATGGTTTTGTTTTGTGTGTGATGTGAAGTTATGGACATTTATAAAGAGCTCTTTTTTTTTTCTTTCTTTTTTACTAGTTGGTTAGCCCATGAAACTATTTGAGATTTTTAAAAAATATATATATATATATATATTAATCTATTTTGACTGCTGACTCTATTTTTAAATGAAAATATGTTTTGCTTTTTCATATTCTTGGAAATTTTTTGGGAGCATATATTATTCCATAAAATTAAAAAAATACCACGTGTAACCGTCCGGACCTCTTCTCTTACATAGTAGGTAGTCCGATAATGTACTTTACGATCTTCTTTACTTTCATCTCTGTAGAGTTTTTGGCTTATGTGATAATCGAATCATGTTACTTGAGAATCAAGTACATGTTCAATCAATTCCCCCATATACTCATATTGATAAGTTAATATTTTTAAAAAAGCTTGAACGAATATTTATGAAAAGTCTAAAATTGAAACTATAAAAAAAATCATTGATTATATTAATATATTTTTTTGGTTTCTCATCGATTTTATCAGTTTGAAGTGATTCTAATGAAAGTTGATAACACCGAAAAATGTACTATTTATTTAATATTAATTGTCTAAGTATTTTAATATTTTCTCTAAATTATCGTAGTATTAATAAAATAATTATTACTTTTTATAAAAATACAGATGCAGCCGAAACGTAGCAAAACATGAATTTTATGGAACTAAAATTAAAAGAATAATTAATTATGCTCATGGCGTTAGCAAGGGAGCTAAGCCCACGCCTCACAACTAATTAAGTTGTTGGTCACATGGGTGGCCTTGGTCATACACCTCAAGCACCGGTCACACCAATTGAAAGAAGCACGTGCAGCAAATGAATAAATCTCATGACCTTGTGTAACGCCCCAACTAAATTGTCTAGAATATTTAGTCGGAACATTAAAACTGGAATCTGAGTACAATAAATTATACAAGAAATAACCGAATGATATATTATCATTAAGAGAATAGGAGTACATTTGATACAAACAGCGGAAAGAAACTATAATAAGATAACAAGCTAAATAAAAGCAAGAATGAAGACTAAGTCTTCAAAGCTGACAATCCAAGCATGGCTCCAATCGTCAGATCCAACCTGGTTCCTGCTCCTGGAATAACCTGTCTTACCTATATCGAAAAGGGAGTGGGGTGAGACAGTCACTTCGTCCCAGTAAATTCTACTACCCTCCTAGGCTATAAAGCCGGGGCTCCTAATCAGTCCATAATAATAGCTAACATTAAAATATCATGAACATAATTGATTAAAGTGTAACACACAAAATATCTTATTGATTTTATTCCGCTAAGACACTTCGAGGTGAGCATGTCTCGAAGGTCCGCCATATCCGCTGACCGATTCGACCATGACATTAAGCTCACAATCATTTTCCTAATGGGTTGTTCCATTGGAAGCCCATAAGCAGCATACTAAACCGCACATGATTGACTGATACTAATTGTTGAATTACATACTACCATAATTATCCCAAAACCCCGGGAACATGCAACCTTAATTCTACGTTATACCCTAAGATTCGGAATTGTGCTTGACTTCCTGTTTAACATTAAATACATTATATAACTGCAAGCTATCTATCTCAGATGTGGATATAAAACGAGTGCTTTAGAAATATTTTGGAAAATGAAATTATGGGTCTTTCTGCACTTAGCTCGCTACGGCGAGTTACTAAGCTCGCCATGGCGAACTACAGGTCCTGGCCTAAATCAACTCGCTAGGCGAGCAGGAGCTCGCCATGGCGAGTTTCATCAGCCCAGAAACCCCAGCTCGCCATGAGTGCTCGCTAGCAACTCGCTATGGCGAGTTCATACAGAAAGTCCTCTGTTTTGCGAAAATCATCAATTTTTAAAAGTTACACCTACAATCAACTTCCGAGATAGTGCAGAAACATAATATAGGTAATATAGAACAAAATAAAAGAGAAACTGGGAGTTATTTCTCATCACACAATTAATTCCTAAAAATCCTAAGTGAACATGCAATTTCATAGTTTTGGGGAAATCTAGCTACACTAGCCTAAGAACCCACCTGATGATAGAAGCTTTAATCCTTGCTTCTGGGCTCTTTGATACAGCTACAATAACCTCCAGCACCACCCACGCCCTTTGGACAGATTTTGGATTTTGAGTGAAGGATGAATTTTCTTATTTTGCTCTTAGGATTGGAATGAGTTTTGATTCTTGAATCATCTGAGATGAAGAGGTTTTGGAATAGGGAAGACTTCTAATGCTCTGCAGAAGGTTGGTTCAGAATTTGGCTTGCATGCAACATCTAATGATTAGAGTAAAATGATGAGAGATTGTTGTTGTTGCTAATTTGGTGAGTTGAGGAATGTAAAGTGATTCTTTGGTTTGTTGCTGCAAGTGATGAGAAATTCAGAAGTTAAGAGTGTTTGGTGTGTTGTGAGAAGTAACCAACATGATGTGCTTATGAGGGAGATGAAGATTTTGAAGCTTTTGTGGTTCTTTTGGTGTTGTTGGCCGAGAGAGGGAAGAGGTAAATGAGAGAGTTAGGAGCTAAATTTTCTGTTGTGAAAGTGAATAGAGGAATGATCTTGCATGTTGTTATGTGTGTGAAATGAGTCACTAGTGTGAGTCATTGCATGTAAGTTTAATGAGAGAGTGAGTCATGGTTTTTGCATGTAGCTTAGTGAGGTGTATACATGGTAGTTAAAGTGAGAATGAGTCATTAATTGAGGTGTCACTAAAAGATAGAATATTAACTTGAATGGGAAATGAATCACTAGCAAGAGAAATTGAGGGAGGAGAGATTGAGTCTTAGTGTTAATTAATTTTCAAGTGTGAGATTAGAGTGTTAGTGTGTAGTTTGAGTTAAATTAGAAATTCTAATTCTACACATCATACACCTAATTTCTCAAGACTTAATTAATTATTACCTCTAATCAATCTTGGAATTATTAGACAAGCTCTAACTAAATTTAATTAGATGGATAAAATTGTGGGATGTTACAATCTACCCCCTTAAAGAAATTTCGTCCTCGAAATTCAGAAATTTACTTTAAGGAAAGATAGGAACAACTTTCCAATGACAGGTTTCCGTTCCTGAGTGAGTTGGTCGTCATGAGACTGAGCCCATCCGACTTTGATTATTGGAATTTTCTTGTTCCAAAGGATCTTAACTTCGCAATCAATTATACGAACTGGATTCGGCTGATAGGTTAAGGCTGATTGAAAATTAATCTCTAGAGGATAATAAAGATCGGGAATGAATTTCCGAAGTCGAGACACATGGAACACGTCGTGCAATCCGGACATGGGTAGAAATAGAATTAACTGATAGGTTACAGGACCGACGCGTTGATGGATCTGATAAGGTCTTACATACTTCGGATAGAATTTCTTCGTTTAGAAACACCTCGTGGTTCCAACTTTGGTGTTATCCTGAAGAACTCCTGATTACTTTTAGCCCTTGGAATAAAACTTTCCTCTTTCAAAGGGTTATTGCCCCAGAACTGATCATCTAACCGTATTTTCGCTTGCTCTCGTGCTGCGCACTCTGATCCGACTACTTATAGTCATCCCCTTTTATCTGCGTCATCAAGTCCTTACTCCAATTTTCATTCAACACAGTGACACACCATCTATTCTTTCTAATTTATTTCCACCATTACAACGTCTCTCAAGGATAACCTCACATGGTAATACTGGTTTATGATGGCATTCTCAATACCCTACTAAGGTCTAATATGTTCGCGACGCCTTAGCATACCGTACTCATCATTATCTTACACTACACTTCCACAGGTCGGTATCTGGCCTGATTGTTGCTATATGAATAGCTGAATGGAATAAGTTTGGGTATTGATAATGACAATCCTAGCTCTTTCTCTTTGAGGTTTTTCTCAATTCTGAACACCGCAGCTCGCGACACGTCACACGTACCACTGTCCCATTCATGTTGCTTAAAATACTCCAGGATAGGTCAAAATATAAAACGAGTGGAGAACGCTTAAGCACTATAGGTTCTTTCGCCAATGAGTTAAACTCATCTGCAACCGAGTCCATAGTACTACAGAATTTTCCACCTACTATTTCAATCCATCCTAGCACAACACTGTGATTGAGTAGTACAATTACATGTCAAGAACTGAGGTTCGAAT
This sequence comes from Trifolium fragiferum, assembly GCA_954870985.1. Classification (NCBI taxonomy): domain Eukaryota; kingdom Viridiplantae; phylum Streptophyta; class Magnoliopsida; order Fabales; family Fabaceae; genus Trifolium; species Trifolium fragiferum. The sequence continues at coordinate 8,733,540 of OX940796.1, forward strand.
TCTTCCTTCAATGATACGGTTAGGCTGGCTGGATAATTCACTGATAGGTTGACATGGAAGAATCTGGCTAAAGTAATTGGATTCTAATGATGGCTGACTGGATACGGAAGATTTGCACGCTCAACACAGAGAATGACTTTAAATCCCTTATTCACCATAGTCGATGTGTCAGCGTATGGATTGGATTCGCAATAAGGAAACTCTTATATTCTACACGAGGAATTTGATTGATGATGATCTGAATCTATCGTACAAGGAATGAAACAATCGGCAGAGGATGAAATGGTCCAACTCGAATTCAAAGGATAGAGTTGAAAAGATATCTAGATACTAATATTTCTACTAACTCCTATATCTACGTAGCTGAAGATCTGAAACTTAACTGGAATTTAGCTGATAAGACTTTGAAAGTTTACTCAATGGAGGAATTATGATTAACTTGATACTGAACAGAATAGTTCGGCGGATATTTGACTGATGATAAAGATTAAAGATTGATACGATAAGGGAGAGCTTGAACTGAATTTACACATGTCCTTTCCAGATAAACTGGATTCCACGGATCATATTTAGTTACTAACAATGTAACTGAAAGGCTGAAAAGATTGAACAAGATTACTTGTAAGTAAAGTCTCGCAATGTCGGTTTAACTGAACGATGTCGAAGAATTTGGGAAATTTACCTTTCAACTACTCCGAGTAATAGCTACGACTAACGGATGATAGGGCACGAGGAGGAATTGTCTGTCCGAGACATAATCGAGAAAGTTAGGGAATGAACCCATTCCAACATAGTTTGGTTCGATGAATTTATCTTAGCAAAAGTCCGAAAGAATGATCATGAATTTGGAATTTGAATTCTATTGGTTCCGACTCAAATCAGGGTACTGATAGACACTCTTAATGGAAATCTGGCTGACTCTAACAGATTCCTAACTCGAAGACCTGAATAAGTGAGAATGTCAAGTGGCTGTTATAGAATAAATCCAATTCAATTATTTTCGATACGAGATAATTAACATAGGTAATAGGCGAGTGATCTAGATGGCTGAAGGTGTCAAGGATAACTTCTGACCTGCTAATCTGATCGAGGCTGGAATACTAGTGACACGGTACTAAGACTGATCTCACGGAGGTAGGCTGCTCTATGGTAATAAGTTCCTATAAACAATGCACTAGATGTCACTATAGCGACTGACGTCTAAGGAAATTAATACTACTGGTGGTTTAACTTAATTCTTTCACAAGGTATCTGTCTAAGCTACAACACTAAACTGTTAATGTAAGAAATATATGATAGTGTTAGTTAAGCTACCTGATAACTAAGTATGGTCAAGAAATATTTCTACTTGTCATTCCGGTTGAGATTATGTTCCAAATGGTTTGGGGTGGCCTTTAACGTAATGTGTTAGGCTGAGACTATCTCACTAGACCTATAATAATTTTCTAGGTGGTAACATGACAGGTCGGAAGGTAAGAGAGTGCTGAATCGAAGGTAGCCTAATTCGACTATTTTCCTATATACTTGGTTAGGTAGTTAATGACACTAAGTTACTAGCTCAAGATAATGGAGTATTACACCTAATAAGTCTATATGGGTAAAAGTTTAGAAGATGAAATTCTTAACTGTTGCATCTAATACTGCTCAACCTCTAGTGATAAGGTACATCTATTGGTTGTTACTTACAAAGGCTAATTCGGTTAATTCTTGTTTCTACTGCTCACGAATGATGCCTTATGAATTAAGTCAGGTATCTACATGGTGTTGAAAAATAATTCCAAATTGTTACTCTAATCAAGTTGGTCTCTAATAGTTTGCTGAGTTAACTGACCTAAGCTGGTATCGAGAAAGAAATCCTATTTGTTATGCTAAACAGATCCTGGCTTCTCGTGGTATGGTAGGAATACGAGTTATGATATTGAAGAGCTAAATTATTCTTAGGGAGGCATTAAGAGTCGGCTTCCTATAGGATAATCTATTGGGAAGTTCTCAGATGAGTGTTACTATGGGTGAATATTCCAACTTGGTTTCTCTAGTATGCTATTGAACAAATCTAACCTCACTGGTGAATCTCACGGCTGATAAGTAAGGTTAAGTATTTAGGAAGAGTTCTGATTTACCGGGGGGTTAAATCTTACTTGGCTTACGTGTTTCTTGTAAACATGTTCACCAGGAGTTATGGTTACTCTCAAATCCGGGGAATTTACCTTACACACGATGTCAGTTGGATACTATAATGACCTACACACTTACGTTCTTCCATGAACAATTCTACTTCGAATGATTAGTACTTCCATCCAACTATTCTTACTCTCCATAAACTTAACAACTGTTCCCTAACCATCTCCAGAATTTCCTATTACTATTGGTCTTAATCCATTTAATCCATCTTCATTCTTGGTATACTCGTTGGCGTTGCACCACTTACTCCTTCAATCCTAACTATTTCAGCTCTAACATCCGGTTAGAGAGAATTCTCGCCAACGATTGCTTCTGAACTGCATCTCCACTACGATCTTCTTACTTAACCACCGTGGTCCACTTCGGTTCTCAACCGTAATACCCTGCCTACCATGCACAATACTGAGCTGATCAGACTCAGTACGCGATGGTTTCAGCGTAAACAGTCCAGACTCCAAAGGGTCCGTACTTCCAAGAAAGGAATTGTAATGACTCATGGCAAGGTCCGATACTGGATCGGCCTGCTCTGATACCAATTGTAACGCCCCAACTAAATTGTCTAGAATATTTAGTCGGAACATTAAAACTGGAATCTGAGTACAATAAATTATACAAGAAATAACCGAATGATATATTATCATTAAGAGAATAGGAGTACATTTGATACAAACAGCGGAAAGAAACTATAATAAGATAACAAGCTAAATAAAAGCAAGAATGAAGACTAAGTCTTCAAAGCTGACAATCCAAGCATGGCTCCAATCGTCAGATCCAACCTGGTTCCTGCTCCGGAATAACCTGTCTTACCTATATCGAAAAGGGAGTGGGGTGGGACAGTCACTTCGTCCCAGTGAATTCTACTACCCTCCTAGGCTATAAAGCCGGGGCTCCTAATCAGTCCATAATAATAGCTAACATTAAAATATCATGAACATAATTGATTAAAGTGTAACACACAAAATATCTTATTGATTTTATTCCGCTAAGACACTTCGAGGTGAGCATGTCTCGAAGGTCCGCCATATCCGCTGACCGATTCGACCACGGCATTAAGCTCACATTCATTTTCCTAATGGGTTGTTCCATTGGAAGCCCATAAGCAGCATACTAAACCGCACATGATTGACTGATACTAATTGTTGAATTACATACTACCATAATTATCCCAAAACCCCGGGAACATGCAACCTTAATTCTACGTTATACCCTAAGATTCGGAATTGTGCTTGACTTCCTGTTTAACATTAAATACATTATATAACTGCAAGCTATCTATCTCAGATGTGGATATAAAACGAGTGCTTTAGAAATATTTTAGAAAATGAAATTATGGGTCTTTCTGCACTTAGCTCGCTACGGCGAGTTACTAAGCTCGCCATGGCGAACTACAGGTCCTGGCCTAAATCAACTCGCTAGGCGAGCAGGAGCTCGCCATGGCGAGTTTCATCAGCCCAGAAACCCCAGCTCGCCATGAGTGCTCGCTAGCAACTCGCTATGGCGAGTTCATACAGAAAGTCCTCTGTTTTGCGAAAATCATCAATTTTTAAAAGTTACACCTACAATCAACTTCTGAGATAGTGCAGAAACATAATATAGGTAATATAGAACAAAATAAAAGAGAAACTGGGAGTTATTTTTCATCACACAATTAATTCCTAAAAATCCTAAGTGAACATGCAATTTCATAGTTTTGGGGAAATCTAGCTACACTAGCCTAAGAACCCACCTGATGATAGAAGCTTTAATCCTTGCTTCTGGGCTCTTTGATACAGCTACAATAACCTCCAGCACCACCCACGCCCTTTGGACAGATTTTGGATTTTGAGTGAAGGATGAATTTTCTTATTTTGCTCTTAGGATTGGAATGAGTTTTGATTCTTGAATCATCTGAGATGAAGAGGTTTTGGAATAGGGAAGACTTCTAATGCTCTGCAGAAGGTTGGTTCAGAATTTGGCTTGCATGCAACATCTAATGATTAGAGTAAAATGATGAGAGATTGTTGTTGTTGCTAATTTGGTGAGTTGAGGAATGTAAAGTGATTCTTTGGTTTGTTGCTGCAAGTGATGAGAAATTCAGAAGTTAAGAGTGTTTGGTGTGTTGTGAGAAGTAACCAACATGATGTGCTTATGAGGGAGATGAAGATTTTGAAGCTTTTGTGGTTCTTTTGGTGTTGTTGGCCGAGAGAGGGAAGAGGTAAATGAGAGAGTTAGGAGCTAAATTTTCTGTTGTGAAAGTGAATAGAGGAATGATCTTGCATGTTGTTATGTGTGTGAAATGAGTCACTAGTGTGAGTCATTGCATGTAAGTTTAATGAGAGAGTGAGTCATGGTTTTTGCATGTAGCTTAGTGAGGTGTATACATGGTAGTTAAAGTGAGAATGAGTCATTAATTGAGGTGTCACTAAAAGATAGAATATTAACTTGAATGGGAAATGAATCACTAGCAAGAGAAATTGAGGGAGGAGAGATTGAGTCTTAGTGTTAATTAATTTTCAAGTGTGAGATTAGAGTGTTAGTGTGTAGTTTGAGTTAAATTAGAAATTCTAATTCTACACATCATACACCTAATTTCTCAAGACTTAATTAATTATTACCTCTAATCAATCTTGGAATTATTAGACAAGCTCTAACTAAATTTAATTAGATGGATAAAATTGTGGGATGTTACAATCTACCCCCCTTAAAGAAATTTCGTCCTCGAAATTCAGAAATTTACTTTAAGGAAAGATAGGAACAACTTTCCAATGACAGGTTTCCGTTCCTGAGTGAGTTGGTCGTCATGAGACTGAGCCCATCCGACTTTGATTATTGGAATTTTCTTGTTCCAAAGGATCTTAACTTCGCAATCAATTATACGAACTGGATTCGGCTGATAGGTTAAGGCTGATTGAAAATTAATCTCTAGAGGATAATAAAGATCGGGAATGAATTTCCGAAGTCGAGACACATGGAACACGTCGTGCAATCCGGACATGGGTAGAAATAGAATTAACTGATAGGTTACAGGACCGACGCGTTGATGGATTTGATAAGGTCTTACATACTTCGGATAGAATTTCTTCGTTTAGAAACACCTCGTGGTTCCAACTTTGGTGTTATCCTGAAGAACTCCTGATTACTTTTAGCCCTTGGAATAAAACTTTCCTCTTTCAAAGGGTTATTGCCCCAGAACTGATCATCTAACCGTATTTTCGCTTGCTCTCGTGCTGCGCACTCTGATCCGACTACTTATAGTCATCCCCTTTTATCTGCGTCATCAAGTCCTTACTCCAATTTTCATTCAACACAGTGACACACCATCTATTCTTTCTAATTTATTTCCACCATTACAACGTCTCTCAAGGATAACCTCACATGGTAATACTGGTTTATGACGGCATTCTCAATACCCTACTAAGGTCTAATATGTTCGCGACGCCTTAGCATACCGTACTCATCATTATCTTACACTACACTTCCACAGGTCGGTATCTGGCCTGATTGTTGCTATATGAATAGCTGAATGGAATAAGTTTGGGTATTGATAATGACAATCCTAGCTCTTTCTCTTTGAGGTTTTTCTCAATTCTGAACACCGCAGCTCGCGACACGTCACACGTACCACTGTCCCATTCATGTTGCTTAAAATACTCCAGGATAGGTCAAAATATAAAACGAGTGGAGAACGCTTAAGCACTATAGGTTCTTTCGCCAATGAGTTAAACTCATCTGCAACCGAGTCCATAGTACTACAGAATTTTCCACCTACTATTTCAATCCATCCTAGCACAACACTGTGATTGAGTAGTACAATTACATGTCAAGAACTGAGGTTCGAATTCTTCCTTCAATGATACGGGACACGATACCGATACGATACAATACCGATACACCGATACGTAACTTTTTTTAAAATCCCTAATCCGATACTGCCGCGATACGTTATTTAAAAATTAAATATATAAATACACAATATATAAACATGACTAAAATCAACAATATTAATAATTAAAAGCAGAAAATATATATTCTTATATCAGAATTTTGGGAAAAACTCAAATATTTAACAACCTATTATATAGTAGGACACCATAGTTTTTCTTTTGAAAAGTAAAAAATTATATTGACAAAGGAAAACCACAAGAAGTGGTAAAGATATAAACAAGCATCGGGTATTGGGACGTATAGGGTATTACTTTTTTATTTAAAAATAATGATTTAACCGATACTTTTCCGATACGAGTATCGAGACGTATCGGAAGAGTATCAGATATTATTTTTTTATTTAAAAATAATGATTTAACCGATACTTTACCGGTACGAGTATCGGGACGTATCTAAAGAGTATCGGTATCGAGTACGTATCGGACACGATACATCACCATTTTTTGAGTATCGGGGCTTCATAGGTTACAACTCTCAAGCACCGGTCACAACCAAAATTTAAGGAGAACATGCAGAGAGAGAAAATAGGAGCACATGAAGAAGGGATAAGACTAAGCGTTGGTCATAGACTTGTGACCAACATCACAAGCGGATTTTAAGCAAGTTTATCACTCTGTTTCGTTTTTTTCTTCTCAGCACGATCTATTAATGAGTAACAAAATTTGCTATAATGGAGAGAAAAATAAGGGCTCAGCTGTTTCACATCTGGACTATAAATATAGAGCTTCACTGTTATTTTTTTTTCCTATGAAACAATTTAGATTTTTAAGAGTTATATCAGTTTAAAATTTTAGTTTCCTAAATGCTTTTGCTTTCATTCCGATTGCAATATTTCTCTGTAAGTTACTTTAATTTCATATATTCAGTTTAGTATTTTTAATTCCTCCGTGTTATTATTTTGCATACCTGTTCTGGTTATTAAATATTGTTTCTTTTGGTGTTTGGTTTTATTGAATAATCTGTTTAGTTTTATTCAACTAGTATGTGCACCCGTGCCAAGCACGGGCTAGAATTTTGTTAAAATTAGTTATATAAAAATATTTGAATTCATCACATATTATATTATATTTATCTATAAAGTATTAATTAAAGTCATATACTATTAGTATTATATTTGTAATTATAGAAAAATAACATTTAGACAAAACATACAATATTTGTAGGTTTTATACTTAATATAATATTTTAGCCGATTTAGAAGAATTCAGTTGAATATTTTGAAAATGTAAAATATAAATAAAAATGGATGAATATGAGAGAAATCTAATAACTCATTTGACAGTCAATTATATTATAATGAATAAAAACATTATTTTACATTGTTAAAAACCTCACGATAAACTACATTAACGGTCTCACTACACACTCGCTTTTCTTCATCTAATATCAACATCTTCAGACCCTTCCTTGATGTGACTCTAGACAAAGCGACATATAATTGTCCATGAGTGAATACAGGTTTAGCAAGATACACGCCGACATGAGGAAGTGATTGGCCCTGACTCTTATTTATTGTCATTGCAAAACATAAGGTCAATGGGAATTGTCTTCTAGTAAACTTGAAAGGTAATCCAGGGTCACTTGGTATCAAATTCAATCTTGGAATAATGATTTTATCACCGACATTTTTTCCAGTAATAACAGTTGCACCAATATAATTTATTCCAAGAATATCGATGATTAATCTAGTCCCATTGCACAACCCAGCAGCTTGATCAATATTTCTCATCAACATCACTGGACATCCAACTTTAAATGTTAATTTGTGATTTGGAATGCCGGAACACTTAATATCATTTAAGAATTCAGTTGTGAACCATTCACTGTGTATCTCACTATTTGCATCTGATTTACAAACCGAATCAGAGCTATAATATTCTTGTTCACTTCCAGGGACCAACGATAGAAGATAATCATTAACATGCTCGACTGCATCCAAAGTTGGGGCAAGTAGACCACGATCTTGAAAAAAATCGGAATTCTTCATATTTTGCAAAAAATCAGGATACACAAAATCAATAAGGGAACGTAATGGATCAGTTGAATCTTTTATTAACAGATCATCAGGAATATTCAAAATGAACTTTTTGTGCAATAAAATTAAAGTATAATATATTGCAAAAAAACGGTATAATAGGAAAATAAAGTGCAAAAATACATGTTTTAATTTGGTCTATTTTTTTTTCTCAAACAATAAACAAAAAAGAACGGATGAAGTATTTTTTCTAATCAAATCACTCGCACAATTTTTCAAAAAAAATAAATTCACTCGCACACTTTCACTCGCACACTAAGGGACACAAAACGATAACAAAACAAAAAAGATGGATTGGCGGGCACGTGCTAGTACCAATAAAAAAAAATCTATATTATTCTCCTTTGCTTTTTTCTTCTTAAGGAAGGTGGATTCGAAATCTTTCGATTGAAAACGGTATTTTATATTATAATCATATTATCATTATTATATTTAAATTTGCCTAAAAAATTATGATTTGAACTAAACTCCAATATACTATAATTATAATTACAACACCCTGAATATATGGCAATTATAAAAATATAGGTAAAAGATGCTTCATAAGGTATCCTTGAATGATAAATAAATAAGTATAAGTCATCGAAATTACAATTTAATCAATCTTGAAAAAGCCACTAAAGGCTTATTAAAAAAAATCCAAAATAATCAAAACATGGGTATATCAAATTCAATATACGAAAAACATGCTATTCTAATTTAATTCTTCAATGGTGAGGCGAGGGCTATTCTTAATGTCAACAATCATCCTTCGACCTGATCCTAAAATTAACAATTTAAAATTTGAAATAATTAGTGCATGTATGATATTAAAAAGGAATTTAGATAAGACTATAAAATTCAGCACATTAGTCGAATAAATTAAAGAAAGATATACAAAATATAATCTATAAACTATTATATAAAAACCTCTAAGTTCTGGTGAAGGTCAAGAAACTTTTCAATTATCTCATCATCACTTGTAATGTTTGTCACTCGAAATTCTTTCTCTAAATCGTGAGATATTGCAATAACTTTAAAAAGAAAACTCTTGTCGGTCATTTCACGAATCTCTTTTGGGATAGTGGAACTCTATAACAAATATTATAAACAAATTGTTAACAATTTACTAAAATATAAAATATAAAATTTATTAAAAATAATAGAGAGCAATTTTTGCATTGAGACTCTATTTGATGGCCATGGTTAAAATACAGATGGCAAATATAAACATTGCATAATTTTAGTCATTATTTTAAAATTTAAATATTAACGTACCAATCCATTTGATTGAATCATATCAGCGCATGACATTCCGAAGAATGCAGCAGCAACATGATCATACAATACAAATGATGCATTTGCAGATGCGTCTGTCACACGAAGATTTACTTTGTAGCTGTTAAATGCATATCCAAACATTGTATTAATTTTTTCCAGCCAAAACAATATTCTAAATTTGTATTGACTTATATAGTATGTTTAACAAACCTGGAGTTGACTTTCAATACATGTCTATTGCAACCATAGCAGAAATACATACCGCCACTCGGTCTAACCTTTCTATGGCATATGATGCAAGACACATACCACCAATCAGACCCAATGTCAGTAAGCTTAACAGTTGCATGCAAAACATTCAATGAATCCTGTAGAAAAAATAATTGTTAGGGATATGTTAAGGACTTCCGATTTGTTTGCAAATTGAAATGTAATGTATTGCTCTTGAGATAAAAGATTATATATTAGGTTCATTAAACTTGTCCTTACATAATATGTTTTACATTCTCGTTTACATTAAAAAAGAAAAAGATGAATAATATATCATGTGACATTAAAAAAAATTGAACAGAAATATAAAAAAAATAAATTGAACAATAAAAATAATTACTTACTACAGGAGACTTCATCAATTCAGAAACAGAAAATACACATGTTGATGACATCCAATCATGTATTTGAAGATTCCTTCTTGTTCTTTCAACAAAAGCAATTGATTGCGAAGGGTTAAAGTTTCGGTGCGACATTCTAAAGATTTTAAATAAGAGACATCGTATAAAAGTTAGTAAATATTTATTCTTAAAAACTAAACAAAATTTTGATCACGTATTGAAGAATATAGGATTTTATTAATGTAGGATATTAACATGGATTATTTTGTAACAAAGATATTAACCTATTCTTGAGTTCCACAACATCGCTTATTTCAGGATTGAACTCTATTTTGGTGGCATTTTCTACGCTAAGGACAGTAGGAAGACCTAAAAACGAAAAATAAAATCAAATGAAGTATTATGTGAATATTATATTTCCAATATGGTGAAAAAATCTAAAAAAAATTAGTTCAATATATACCTTTGCATATATACACCTTGGCAAACATCACCATCACACATGAATTATTAGACATACCAGAAGACAAAAAATTCATCAACTCATTAATATAGTGCCCGTTGAGAAAACACTTAATATGGATGCTGCAAAAAAAAAAAATTATTATTATTTCAAAATTTGATACAAAGATAAATTCAAAAAAATTAATAATAGCATTTACCCATCTTGATTTAAATGAATAGGGACTACAACAACCATACGTCCTTCAACTTCTATATTTTGTTCAGCATCGATCGTATCCAACATACCAATAAAACCTAAACAATGTATTAAACAAAAGTCAATAAGATAAAAATTTTATAAAACATGCTTGTAGGCGAATTTAAAATAGAAAAGTATTTTTGGGGACCACCAATTCATCAACAGGCCTGATTTTAGTATTATGAGTGAAATTCAATTTAAACTTATGAGAAGATGTTTTAGATACATCGTCATTCACGGATACACTGAAATTCATTAGTACATAGACCTTGTCCTCGCTAATCTGATGACTGAATTGTGAGATTAAACAGCTATCGACCGTGACATGGATAGTATTCCCCTAAAATATATAAAATAGAATATTTATATAAAAAAAAAAAAAAGAAGAAAAAAAATAGACAAACCAAACATACAAAATATGATTGCATATTATAATTGTCAAAAATAAAAGTTACCCTTGAGTCAATTAACACCATCTCCAGGGTCGAAGTTGTTACCCACAGCCTCAAGACTCTACCAAAAAAACACCAATCATCTTTTTGGTTTGAAATATCAGAGATTGAATCGTATAAATGAGCCATTAGTAAAAGAAGTAAAGAGTAAAAACTTAAAGATGATTAAACTCTGTATAAAGAGCTAAAGATGATTAAACTCAAGTAAAGACCTAAAGATGATTTAAATATAGTGGCCTATTTAAAGAAGTTTTGTTTCAGTTTAGTTTTGTTGAGAAAGATATAAAATAGATTAAGTAAAAAAGATTAAAGTATTCTACCAAAAATAAATTGATTAAAAAAAAAACCAGATTCCCATGATTTTAGGATTTTTGTTATTAAATAGTGATTTTAATGTTAATCAACACTCCTAGTAAAAAAAAATGTTAATCAACACTCCTATTTTAGAAAATGATGGAAACTCTATTTTTTTGTTTTTTGTAATTAAATTTGATATGATTTAAATTTAAATATACATGGTTATCTGCCATTAAAAAAAAATATACATGGTTATTTATAGAGAGTTTTGTTTAGAGTTAGTTATGTCAAAGAAACAAATAATATGCTTATCCGTAGAGTTGTTAATTTCCATTTAGTTATATCGATGAAATAAATAATAAATTATATTATAATTAAAATATATTATAATTATAATATATTAAAGTAAACAAACCAAATTTAAGTGATTTTAGATTTTATTTTAAACCACTTTTCGGTTCTGATGTTAGTTAAGGATAAAAGATAAGTGTATTTCTTTAATATATTTTTATGATTTTTAATATAAAATTCACTTGTTATCTCTTTTGTGTAGACTATTTTATTGCTGTTTTTGCGCTTCATTACATTCAAATACTTTTTGATACAAATCCAAATATTTGTATACGATGAAAAATAACTTTTACATAAAAGTTTGTTTTTGGTTTTTTAGTAAATAAAATAGATTGTTTGTCTTCTTAATAACAAAGACAACAACAACAACAAAAAAAAGTCAGGTAGTTATTAATTAAATTAAATGAGCTCGATAAAAAATAAGGTTAAATAGTTATTTATATTAGCGCAATAAATAATTTCGATGACACAAACGGGCACGGAACGCTACTATAGGGAAATTAACTGAATTTGCATGATTTTAGCTTTCTTTAAACCAATATGCAGTTTTAATGTTAATTAGTTTTGGATTCAAATACTTATATATTTTTTTTTGATTGAACAAATACTCATTTCTAAGAGGATACGTTGAGAAATGAATATCATTTACTTTTATTCAATTGTTTTGTAAAGGCATATATGAAACAATAAAACAAACATTGTTATTAGAACGCTCAACACAACCAAGAAAATCCGTCAAAAAAAAAAAACACAACCATCGAAAATAAGAGATTGATAATGATGGTATTAAAAAAATGATAATAATAATGACGGCAATAACACCCTCACAAATAAGGGGGAAAAACATAAATATTTATTTAGGAACTCAAGTTTGAATTTCACCATTGTGGACAACTTCACAATGACCATAACTATTAACTATTTTATGGAATGATGACGTTTGAATGATTGAATTAATGCATCATCATCCACGATTTTTGAAACTGGATAACTCTTAACAGCATCATCTAATCCACAAACTTTGGAATAAACCATGAATAAATAATACTTGCCCATCATAGTTAAAATTGGATCAGTGATGTAGGCAGACACTGCATCCTGTATACATAGATATATTTTAAAAAAGTAACTTAATTAGATTCTATTTGAATATATATACATTTTTAGTGAAAAATGGAGAAAAAAAGTTATTTCTTAATACCTTTCCAACGTATTCGAACATTTTATTGCATGAGACTCCAAAAAACTCAGATGCCATTCGATCACATATTATAAATGTAGTTGATCCTGTGCTATCACTCACACGAAGCCTTATGATATACCTATTACAAATGTTTGTGTATGTTATAACTACCATTTAGTTTGTATTTATTAAAAAAAAACAACCACGTTTGCTTTTAGCATGTAAAAAAGAATTACCTTCGATTGACCATTAACACATATTTACTACATCTCTCACAGTAATACATATGGCCATCAGGAATCACTTTACTATTGCATACACATGATAAATAGTACCAATCATAGCCAGGTTCAATTAGTTCTACCTTGCCCAATATAACGAACATGGATCCCTAAAAAGATAAAATTTAGAATCGAGGGGTGCAAAAATAAGACTTCTTTAAATATTTAAAAATAACCAAATATAAATCATTGACAGTGACCGATTACCAGTTCACATCTATATAGCGAATCTATGGTATATCTCGTTTTTGTGTACACCCAGTTATGCAATTTTCTAATTTCATCGACATTCATTGCATATACTTCCTCAGATGCGGAAATTGTTTTGTCCAACATTCTGTAAATATGAGATAAATATTTTAAGTTATTATATTAAAACACGAATTTCAAGATGACTAAATAAATAAAGTAAATAGAAAAATTTAAACCTTTGTTTCAAATCTATGACGGCATCAAAATTTGGATTGAATAGCAACCTAGTATAGTGACCAAAATTCTGTACAGTAGGTATACCTGAGTTTTGTATATGTTATGGAAATTAGTTAAACATTTCCTTAAAGATTACATAGGAGATATGATTTTCTAATACCTTTCCAGTAGTTCATCTTCCCAAAATATAATGCAACACATGCACTTTCGGATGATTGAGACATTAAAAAACTACTCAGTTGATCAACGAAACGACCATGGAGAACACACTTAAAACGATAGCTAAAAAAAAGCACATATTTAAAAGTTTAAAAAGTTATTTTATATACCACATCTAAATTTATTTATAAATAATTGAAGCTAAAAACAAACTCATTATTTGCCAGATCCATCGAGACAACTTTGATAAGTTCGCCATCAATGAGAACATCGTCTTCCACTTCAACTTTAATCAGCATCCCAATTACATCTTAAACAATTACACAATTATTAAACATACAAAATAATTTATATAATTTAAATAAATCAATTGAAATAATTTAAATACAGAAATTGAAACTCACTAACCAAATTTTCTGATCTGTAATTTTGTGCTAGGAATGAAGCAGGGTGAGTAAAAAAATATGAGTATATAGGCAATAAGTCATCGTCAATCATTTTGATCTTAGTGCGGTTCGTAAAGTTGAGATAATATTTGTGATCCGCTGTCTTGACATCCAGATGATTAAGTGAAACATTAAAATTGGACATAATGTACAATTTATCTTCTCGCACAGAATTATGAAATTTCGGAATAAGCTCTTTGCAAATATTTGCATCTATTTTATGCCCCTTCATAAAAAAAATTATATGAAAACAAAAAAATCATGAATCACTTAATAAAAACCGCAATAGCGAATTGAACAGATATTTTAAAAAACTCACGTAACAATCTACCAGGACCAAGTCGATGGTCAAAGGTAACACAGAATTCTTTGAATTTGATGTTTTCCACAGTCTGATAATTCTTGCAAAAAAAATCCATTTTTTTCTTTTGTCGTTTATGTCAATGATCGAGTGATAATCAAGAGTCATACTTTGAACTCTAAATAACTATAAAGAGATCAACAGACTCAATATCTATATATATCACTTAAAGGGTTAGTTTCTTAGCCCTCAACAATTAGTTATAAGAAAGTGCTAAGATAACTGATGAGTGAGAGAAAAATAGAAATCAATTGAGATTTAGTTTTTCATATATACCTAAAATAAGTGCGTGAAAAAAGATATCATTAAAGTAATTTTTGAATTAGAAAAAAAAAAAACCTCTAAGAATATTAACTTGTTTGGATTAATCCAGATTTAAAATAAAAAACAAATATTTTCTTCAAAAACAATTATTTGGTGAATTTGGATTAATCCAGTTTTTAAAATAAAAAAACAAATATTTTCTTCAAAAACAATTATTTGCTGAAAGTTCAGGTTTTCTTAAATTAAAAATAAACGTTTAATATATCAAAATCAAACAAAGATTTATATTCACCCGTTCGACACACATTAATGCATTAAATCAAGTAATGAAGTAATCTATATTAATATTTGTCATTGATTAAACTAAATAATTAAATTTATAATTTAAATTTGAAACTGAATAGTCCCTTCATAAACATTCAAATGTTAATTCTAATTTAAAATTGAAATAAAATAATAAATATTTAAACCAACAATGAAAATCGACATATTATTGACAAATTGAAGAAAAAAAATCAACATATTTAACTACATGGGGGATTCCTCTTAGAATCCAAATATGATTGAGATGTATAAACAGTATTTAAATTGTACAATTGATGGCAATAGAGGTGAACTTCGACAATTGAAATTATAAAATGAGGATAGAAATAGAATTTGAAATATTTAGAGAAAAAAAGAGGAGTTGACTTAGGCTTTGTTTGCGAGTTTGGAGGGGAGGGGAACACTTTTAAGGGAGGGAAATCGAGAGAAAATAAGAGAAATCTTTTTCAATTTTTGAGCAAATATTTTTTATAAGAAATAGCAAATAAATACTTATGATTAATGATTAATATATTATGAATTAAAAAATATTATAACAACATTAATTACATTTGAAGAATTCATATAAACCCTCCAAACCCACATCCAATACAATTTTTGAGTTCACCCAAATTTGAGGGTTTTTGTGTTATGAAGAAAAAATAACCTTCCAAACTCGCAAACAAAGCAAAGGGTATATTTGAATTTAACTTAATTTTGAGTTTATAAAAGTAGTATGTATAATGAATTTTTTTTGACAAACTATATACTCAAATGATAATAAAGATAGTGTGTATAATCCAAACGTCACTTAGATATACTCATATACTAAATTGATAATAAGAAATTGTAACGAAAAATGATAACAATAATAATAATAGGTACTAAATCAACAAACCACCAATAATAATAATAATAAAAAAATCAACAAACATTGAACCGAAATTATTTGAAATTATTATGAAATATATTAAACCAAAATAATCTAATTCAAATATAAGTTTAAAATAAATTAAAGCAAAAGCATTCAACCTAAAATAAAATTAAATCAAACTAATAATATTTGAACTAATCACTATCTTTAGTCTTTCTCAATCTTGATATTTTTCAATAATTTAAATGATGTGGGTGCATTGTTGTCTTCATCGTTATCGTTAGAAGGACACTTTCGCTTAGCGGGAGTGATATCAATTAAATCCTTTGACAGATCTACAACAGCAGTATTTGAAGAACTAACATCTTTAGATGTATCAGCAATAATTTTTAAAGCACATTCAACTTTAGATCCATTTGCGATGGTATCACTATTGAGGAGGTCCTACAATATCAAAACAACAATATAAATAATTTTTTACGAATAAACGCAAAACAAAGAACACATGATTGAACTTATTATAACAGTATTCTAAAAGAACAAACAATAAAAAAAATCAGGATCGGTGAGTACAATTCAATACTATATATTATCTGACTCACATTATCAATCATGTTGCCTTTGTTATTAATGTCAAGTGAGCAATCTTCCACCAGTGATTTCTGTCAAATAAATAAATAACTTTTTGAATAATATATAATATGAGATTGTTTATTAAATAAATATATACCAAATATATATATATATATATATATATTTATACACACACTATTATTATATACCAAGAATTAAATATGTATATAAACAAATTTAACATATAACATACAAAAGGGATTTCATTGAACTTTGCTATCAATTCAGCAACGCTAGAAATATTGCACACTCTATATGACTTTTCGAATCTAGTATCCACGCTAGTGTTAGATTCAACCTTAAATAGATAAATCAAATCAACTAAAGAAGAAATTTCTTTCGGCACAGAACCCGATGAAACATCATCCTACACGAAAGATTATAAAAAATTAGTATATTTGGGAAATAAAAAACTGTTGAAACTTTGAAGTAAAAAGTTCACATATGAACTTATGTTAAAATATTTAAAATCAATATGCAGAATAAAATAAATAAATTAAAAAATAAATTAAAAAATTATAAATTAATGAATCTATATCTATATCTATATTATATTTATAAACATAATAATTTGGAAGGATTATAACTCTTATAAAAAAATGCAATACCTGAACACTCTCGATCATTTCAGCAGTAGATTTTTGGAACAACATAGAAGCGTTGCGATCAAAAATCACAAACGTAGTTGAGTCAGTGTTGTCAACTACGCGGACCTTTATCATATACCTAAACATGCAAAGTTGTGTTAATTGTGAATGATATTATAGATATTATAGATAAATATATAAATAAATATCTAAATTTAAACCTAAATAAAGTGTTACCTTGGAGTAACATGCATCACATGTTTGTTACATTTCGAACAATAATACATGCGCTCATCAGGTATTACTTTCTTATTGCAGTATGAGCATGCTGTATACCACCAATTATCCGCATCTACGACAAATTTGACAGTGGCCAAAACAGCAAAACAGGAGTCCTAGATGCAAAGCGAAATTTGTAAATTAAAATTATTATTTGCAAAAATTTTTGAAGTACATATGATCATTAATATCCTAACCTTAGTACATTCTTTGAGACCTTCGATGGTATTCTTCGACGTAAGCTTTAAGAAATCATCTTCATCACTTACCTTTGACACATCTTGTATCAAAGATATTTCAGAAGATGGGGTGTAGTTCTTTTCAGACATCCTACGTCATACACAATGATATCAAAATATAAATTATCATATTATCGTATTATTAATCATTAACTCGAAGTAAAATAAATATTTAATATTTAGAGAATTCACCTTTTCTTCAAGTCAGTAGCTGCAGCAAAATTAGGATTGAAAAGCAACTTTGTCGCATAAATTGTATTCTGTATTGTAGCAGATTCTAAAAAAAAAGGTATGAACATATAATGCTTTATTAGATTGTCATTCTCTTTAACTAAATAAAATTGAACAGATGTTGGCACAAACAAAGAAATAAATAAATAAAATTGAAATTAAAGGAAAGAGATAGATATGTTATTGTCGTGTATTTAGAATGAACTTGAAAACACATGTAGAGATATAATATAGATCCATAGCACAACTACCTTTCCAAAATAATATAGAATCGACAGATATGTGATTGTCATGTATTAAAAATCGACATAACTAAAAATAATAAAGTTTAAATAATAAATAATTAATATACCTTTCCAAATTTTCACCTTAGCCAATAGCACAACTACAATGAGATTTTTGGTCTCTCCAGCAGCAACTAAAGAAATAATTTCTTCGGCATATTGACCAAATAAAGTAACGTTGTATTTGAAACTGTAATAGTATAAGAAAATTAAAATATATTAAGAATTTTTATAATATTTTATGTGAATATCTATACCTATTATTATCATAAAACAATAAACATAAACACTATATACTAACCCATCATAATCCAACTCAATGGCAAGTCTTTTAGTTTTCATTCCATTGCGTTCATACTCTTTTTCAACACCAACTCCAGACAATACCCCTACAACATTTGTAATACAATAAACACTTTAGTAAGGATGTAATTGACAAAAATAATTTACTAATAATAAAATAATAAATAACGTACTGACTAAGTAGTCAGTGTTGTATCCGGGAGTAAATATGTCCATTGGATTCGACAAAGGATAAACATTCTCAGGAACCTTTTTAGCGTCACAAACTTTGACCTTTGTGTTGAATTGAAAATTGATTTTATATTCGTGACGTGTTGTTCTATAGGATCCGAGGTTTGCGGCAACACCAAAGTTAGTGAAATAATACACCTTACCCTCTTTCAAGTCTTTCTCAAACTTGTATATTAGTGTCTTTCGGATGGTAGCATGAATTTTGTTACCCTGGAACAAAAAAATAAATAAGAACATACATAAAAAAGAGACACGCAAAAACTAAATATTAAATAAAAAATACACACCAAAGCATCCATTAGAATCATGTCAAGAGAGAAAGGTTGTGTGTCGCCACGGTTAATGTAACACCCCGATTTTCGAAGCCCAAAAGTAGGCTTTTTTTTTTTTTTTTTAAAAACAACAAGGACTTTGAAATAAAACATTCACGATCGAACTTAAATTAAATCAGAGTAAACCATTTTCAAAATAACAATCGGAATGCAATGCCTCTTTTATGAATTGTTTTCATGAATAAAAGTTTAAGATTAGAACCAAACGTTATGTCTAAACAGACATAGCGACATCATTTATTCCAAATAATTATCGTAATACAATTTCAATATAAATACAGCGGACAATAAATAAGAGCAAACGAGACTCTTAAACTACTACCCCTAAGCTGATCTTTAAACTCTAACTGAAGATGACTGGGTGACGAAGACCCACAGACAGCTTCAGGCCTTGCCGCTTCTCCACGCGGTACAAATAAATCCCTAAAAATGCTCGTAGAGGGTCACGATCTAAAAATAACATATAACCAAAAATACGCAGCACAAGATATACAATACATGGCAGCATATACTCATTTATCATATGAATCACACATCATCGAATTTAATTGCACAAATCGTCTATCAATCACACACAACAATATTCAAATGCACAATTAGCCTATCAATGCAGACTCTACATGATTGTGATCACCCTACCCGGGACTGTTTCACATGCATGAATTCCGGAATTTAACCTCTCCGCAGAGAGTCGTAGGTCCATCCCCTACTATACCCCGCAGGGCGAATCAATAAAATCCCAAAGGATTAAGGTGGATCCACTCACGCAATCACACCTCGTGGTCCACTCACGCAACCACGTATTGGACTCAATAAAATCCCGCAGGATTGAGGTGGGTCCACTCACACAACCTCACCCCCGTGGTCCACTCACGCAACCACGTACTATGAATGCATGAACATACGATTCCCCATATATGCTAATGCAACAATTACATACCACTCAAGCATATGTAATTCTCAACCACATGCCAATACATATATTTCGCAAAATCATATGTAAGACAAATAAACATCATGTACAACAAGATATTCAATCAAGTACATGCATCAACATTTCATATTATTCAATCATATGAAATTCACAACAACCACTCAAACATGTGTAGAATATAGCATGTTCTCAAACAAGTTCTCGTCACGAGAATACATCAAAAAACAACCATGCTCATAATTCATATTGCATCACATCAAGCAAATACACATATTCAAGCAACAATTACACATGCATAAAAAGCACTCGATATTTCGAGGTATATGAAATCGTTAGAAAGTGCCCTTACCTCGGCAAGCTTCCACAACAATTTCTCGCTCAATTCTACACTTCACGCTACCTAAAATTTAAGCAGCGTAATGTCAATAAAATACTCCCAATGTATTCTATCGAAACGAAACTAAAACTCAAAAATCTAGAGGGGCCTAAGGTACTTTCTACCACTCTCGGAAAGTGATTACGAGACCTCCCTATATTGATCAAAAATTCATGAAGTTTAATGCACTATTTCTCGCTACGCGAAAATATTTTCGTTTCAAAACAATTTATGAAACCCTTTGATTCCTAACTCCAAGGCAATCAATTACACATAATAAAACCATTTGAAAACAACCCATGAGTTCTTCAAAAAATTTCACAAAAATAAAAGTTTACTTGCATCACAAGTTACAAGTTTTTCTTCTCAAATAAAATGGCCATAACTCGCTCATCCTTTATCCAATCGAGACGAGCCATACGCCAAAATCTTCGTCTCGAAAAGACGGATCAAATGGTCAAGGTTCTAGGTCACAAAAACAATTTTAAAATGACCTAAATGTCCTTAAAGATTTCGACCAGATTTTGAAATCACACCAAAATATTATTTTCTAAAAACCAAGTATAGTTAAAATACTTAAACCATTACTAACTTCTCAAAAACAACGCAAAAGTGATCAAGCTCTTACACCAAAACCATTTCACATCAAAGCATAAAACTTTTCAAAACTTTGCAAATTAACTTGTTCACTTAAACCACAAGTTACTAATTTTTATTTCCAAATTCAACCACATTAAACATTCTTTTGAAACCATGATTCATTGCCTCCCAATTTGGACTCAAAAATTTGAAAGTCCCATGGTCACACACACACTATGTGCCACGGCCAAACAAGAAAAACAAGCTAGCTCTCAACATTTTTCATTTCAAAATCATAGAATCAATAATTTTGTCCCCAAAATCATTGAATTGATCAATCGAAATATTTTAGAAACACCAAAAAATTCTAAGAGTTTTCTCAAATCTCATACACAAAAATATATATATATTTTTTTTTGTCTTTGAAAACTAAACCATTCCTCATATATCCATTCTTCTAAAAAGTCTAAAAACAACTTGATTAACACAAACCTCAAACAAGTTTCCATGTTTTTGATCAATTGAAATTTTTTCTTCAAACCCTAACTAAGATTTTCATGAAATTCTCATCCAATCATGGAAATCAAAATAACTAAGCCTAAATACACTAGTTAAACCCTCATGAACAACTTCTAAGCAAAAAGAAACAATCATGAGTAATTTCTAACAAAATCACCTCATGAACATAATCCAAAAATTAATCAAACTCTAAGAGTTTGGCCAGTTAAGGGAAGGAAAGAAGGTTAGTTACCTTGGTGATGAAACTACTTGCAATTCCTATGATTCAACAAACTTGAAATGGAGTGAAACGGTGAAGGAATGAGGATTTTTGTGATGAAGGGAAAGGGGTATTGGAGTTCACGGCCAAGAGAGAAAAGTGAATGAGTTCCATTTTAATTTTTCAAGTCCTCCTAGTGTATTAAGTCTTGTTAGCTCATGACCACTAGATCAAATAGTAAAAAAGTTCTAAGATTCAATCCTAGCCCTCCATTGCTTCTCTCACAAATCATAAAATATCTAGATATTTTTATGTCTTAGCCCACTAGCTCGCTCAGTCCCCACGCTCGCGCTTAACCGAGTCATGTCTCGCGTACCGACTAAAATCGCGAAAATAGAAAACCTACGAAACAAAAGTTCGTCGTAAACCAATTCTAAAAATTATCGCTAAACTTGATTCTCCGACTGAAATTTTTATTCTAAGCTCCCAAAAATATTCTGAAACCAGATTCTAACTTGCGCCGATATACAAAGTCTCTATTTAAATTTTGACGGAAAACGGAAACCGTAAAATTTCCAACAGCGGTTACAATTTTCCACTCGTTTTTCCAAAATACGGAGAAAACCAAATTTCTAAATTCTGACGACACAGGAACGTTCTCATAGACAAATAAAGACTAAGGAACAAAAGTCTGTGTATTCCCAGCACACGAGCACAAGACAGGCTCTAACTCAGCAAAAATGTTGTTATTACACAATATTCACAAAACCGATTCACCAAAAACCCTAAAATTCTTAGTCAACACTTATGTTCCTTAGACAAACTGTACAGTGGAATTACGGGTCTTACATTACTACCCTCCAAAAAGAAGTTTCGTCCTCGAAACTAAAGGTAAGAGTAACAACTCAACTAGTTGGTACTAACACTGACACAAGAAAACCCCATCAGATTAGGTGTAGCCACACAGTCGCTAACATCAGGTGATGCCACATAGATACTATCACCGACACCCCGACACAACCGTGCACAAATCGCAACCCTCTACATAGTCGCACTGATTCAAAACTCTAGGCACAAGGCTAGACATCACACAACGAGTTCACCATTCAAACTTAACCTTACTACGAAGGTTCACAACCTCTAGTTCCTCAAAGATCCTAGGTCGACACACGAAATTTCAAAGTCACCTCTTATGCCTCCACGACATATGCAATTCAACTAGGCCCACACCAAGTGCTGAATGGCTACCCTCCAAAAAGAACACCGAACACTTTCTGCGCATTACCAAAGCTAGCAAAAACTAGTCAATTACAGTCAACACGATTCCGTCTACTATTAACAAGAGATTAAGGATGATCAGTTCCTCAATTTGTCAATAGATAGCCGACAATCATGATGGTGGTTTAGACCATCTTTACCTAACTTGAATAATGCTCCCTTCCACTTGTGCTCAAGATCATCCGAGGCACAAGGGTCCACTAATTCCTTCGAGGTTTTCTACACATTTCCTCAATTCCTACTACCTCGATCTCCCCAATGAGACCCAATACTCAAAACACAACACTTAAAACCTCATGCTTCCACTCTCGAAACATCTGTTAAGTATCGCCCAACAGTAATACAGTGCTACCACGGCAAGTACCACCCAAACCATTACCCTCAGAAAGAAGTTGCCATCTCATTAAAAGAACTTCACAACTTCACTAACATCCATAAGTCCTTAATTTAATAAATACACCTAATCGTATGTTCACATTCGGATCTCGTTCCAATCATGATTTTAATAATACCACCCCAACACCCGGTTGGTGATCCAAACTCCTCATTTTTCTTGGCACTTGCCAAACTATAACATCTACTTCTTTTGGACTCCCTTTATTCAAATCTCACCTTCCAAAAAAATCAATTTCTTATGCATCCACATATTTTCCAAATTAATACTTAGCTTATCCTTGTCTGCCTTAAGCATAAAACATTTCTCCTCGTTGACTGCCATCGTCGGCTTAAACCATTCCACGTCGTATTCTCATTCTATTTCTAAACTCTCTTGAGTTTCTTCCTCTTATCATTAAGTTCTCTTTTACTCAGAAGAGTTTCCCACCTTGACCATTCTTATTTGTTCCAACATCACCTCTCATGTCGAGATACCTACCTCCAGAATATACCTTAAGGTACTCCCCACATCACTATTATTCAACCGTCCATGATGATAATATCCGAAGTCCTTTACTTACTCGATACAGATTTCTATTCTGCTACGTCTGTCTTTATCGTAATTACTACAATTAATCGAAGCTCTACTAGTTTCCACCAAAATTTTCCACCAGATAGTGCTTACCCTTTTTATTTCTACATAGTACACACACCCCACCATGACATCCATCCAGGTGATGCTTTCGAATCCTTAATATACACGCACAATCATAATTTTCCAAATTATGTGTGAGGTCATCCCTTCCAGGTATCCTTAATTATCATAATCCACATTCTCATGTGCTTTTCCATCAGTTATTCTTAACATTTCTTCCCAAAGAATAATTATATCACTTCATTCCTTCCATAAATTACGCACTCAACCTCGACTTCTAAAGTCTCATGTGAAACTCTCTAACATGTTTTCCACTTACTAATTTAATCGTCTGGGTACCGACTGTAACATTTTTTTTTTTCAATGTAAAACTCTTCTCCTCATATCTATTCTTTTGTGCTTTTATCCAAATATGTCAAGTTCCACTTTCATTGGCATAAACTCCTCATGTGATTCTTAACTCAACCTTTACACCTTACGAGGTACATCATTGTACTCCGTCTTACAATTCCTTTTAACCTTTCCAAATTAACCAATGAGGTTGTCAGCCTCCCCTTACAAGTCGTATTACCTTCTCACTTCCTTGCTAAGGTACAACGTTAACCCTTCCTTTGCGAATATCTTGTTTACGTTATAAACTCTACAAAACTCCAATTAGGTCCTCCTCAACGCTCTAGTAATTTGCAACTTCCCAGTTCAACAACTGCCTAGAGTTGGTTTCCAAACCACCAAGGCCTCCATCTTGATTCCAAAAATATCTTTAATTCTTCGCACACAATCCAAATACTCTCGTTCCATATAATTTTGTATCATAACAAGCATACTCTTCTTCATTAAACTAAAATACCTAATCATCATAACTATCTAAAGTTATAAAGTATGTTCCCACCGGGAATCAATCCATAAATCTCAAGTTTTTGCTAACCCTGCTTTTTAGACTATACGCTCATCAGTTACTTATTCACTTCTAACATTTTCTAATGATCGTCTCTTTACAGATAGCTATCTCTAAAGTTATCATCTTAAGGTCACTATAATTCACCTACCAATCGACTCTTCTTACGCATCCATCAAGCCATTAAACACTTATCTCAAACCTTAATGCTTGACTTCTCAAGACCAGCTACCAAATCACAACCCTTCGCTATGATTTCATCCTTAGTACGTTCGATAACCAAATCAAACTCTTGAATCTAATCCTCGAGAACATAAAATACCTACTATAAAATCTAAATTCTTCAATTATATCTTAACATTAACGAAATGTCCTTCCAACTATCAACTCTCATTGTCTTAGTAGTTTCATTAATGAACCCTTATCTACTCAAAACATGACATTTCTAGAAAATATCCAAAAATTTCCGTCTATAATTTGAATTATTTAAAACTTATCTACCTCAACTCTTATGATATCATAATTTCAAGGTACTACTTGGTCATTCAACCATCTTGGTCGATCGAAATCGTTAACTTAATGTTTATCCATGTAGGGTCTCTACTCAAATCTTGACTAATCCCCTCAATTTACTCAATTAGTCTTGACTAATCCCCAAGAATTTCTCAATATGTTTACTTTCTCTTAGGATTTTCCTGTCAATGATTAACAATTCTAGCTTACACTACTACAATTCTCTAGGTATTTCCATACTATACACCTCTAGTATCACCTATCATTGACATACAACTCACTTTCCAAGGTTGAACTCCTTGTTCTTTCCTAAATATCTCTCCAAATCCATCTTTAACCAACAATGATTACCTATAGTTTTGTTTCATATCGACATCTATACTTACTATCTCCTTAACTGCGTATAGATTGTCACTTATCCGTGTGATATTTGGTCTCTTACCCTTAATCATCACGAGATTCATCCATAATAATCTCATTTTCGAATCTAGTTTATCTCAAACTCTTAACTTAAACCCTTAAGGTACCCACCGTTCGTAAAACCATCGTCTAAACTGACTAGTTTCGGCCACCCTTGACGTGCAACGCCCTTTAATTCCGATACGAGTTGCACCAATGATTATCCAAACATTGTAATTTAATCCAACTGACATCTCTTCCTACTCCACCATTCTACAGTGGCCGCATTCTCTTAAAAACTGAATGACTTCATCAAGTCTCGCCTTAACGCACTGGAACGAATATTCAATATCTTCTTCAAAAGGTCGTCCCAATCTGATCCTTACTTACAATCCTTTATCAATTGATTTTCACTCGTCCATAAACAGCACCTCTGAGTGGCAACATCCAATGCCACTTCCCATCAATTATATTACTTCCAAGAATCACTTGTAGTTCTTGTTCGCCTCAAGTCCGTCCACCTCGGATCGTCGTATCAAAAGAATTCAGAGGCACTTGTCGACTAAATTCGACCAATGCTCGGGGGTTTCAACAATTCTACTTAACGAAACATCAGTCCCTAAAATACTTCAGTAAGGAACAATCTCACTACTAAGCATATACCATGCTAGACTCAACAAAACAACCACATAACATGTAAGGACTCAAGCACTTAGTCCCACTAAACCCGACACTTGATCAGCTTAGGACACCCGACACAGAGCCCTTTGGCAGAATCTACAGCCGAGCTCTGATACCACAATGTAACACCCCGATTTTCGAAGCCCAAAAGTAGGCATTTTTTTTATTTTTTTTTTATTTTTTTTAAAAACAACAAGGACTTTGAAATAAAACATTCACGATCGAACTTAAATTAAATCAGAGTAAACCATTTTCAAAATAACAATCGGAATGCAATGCCTCTTTTATGAATTGTTTTCATGAATAAAAGTTTAAGATTAGAACCAAACGTTATGTCTAAACAGACATAGCGACATCATTTATTCCAAATAATTATCGTAATACAATTTCAATATAAATACAGCGGACAATAAATAAGAGCAAACGAGACTCTTAAACTACTACCCCTAAGCTGATCTTTAAACTCTAACTGAAGATGACTGGGTGACGAAGACCCACAGACAGCTTCAGGCCTTGCCGCTTCTCCACGCGGTACAAATAAATCCCTAAAAATGCTCGTAGAGGGTCACGATCTAAAAATAACATATAACCAAAAATACGCAGCACAAGATATACAATACATGGCAGCATATACTCATTTATCATATGAATCACACATCATCGAATTTAATTGCACAAATCGTCTATCAATCACACACAACAATATTCAAATGCACAATTAGCCTATCAATGCAGACTCTACATGATTGTGATCACCCTACCCGGGACTGTTTCACATGCATGAATTCCGGAATTTAACCTCTCCGCAGAGAGTCGTAGGTCCATCCCCTACTATACCCCGCAGGGCGAATCAATAAAATCCCGAAGGATTAAGGTGGATCCACTCACGCAATCACACCTCGTGGTCCACTCACGCAACCACATATTGGACTCAATAAAATCCCGCAGGATTGAGGTGGGTCCACTCACGCAACCTCACCCCCGTGGTCCACTCACGCAACCACGTACTATGAATGCATGAGCATACGATTCCCCATATATGCTAATGCAACAATTACATACCACTCAAGCATATGTAATTCTCAACCACATGCCAATACATATATTTCGCAAAATCATATGTAAGACAAATAAACATCATGTACAACAAGATATTCAATCAAGTACATGCATCAACATTTCATATTATTCAATCATATGAAATTCACAACAACCACTCAAACATGTGTAGAATATAGCATGTTCTCAAACAAGTTCTCGTCACGAGAATACATCACAAAACAACCATGCTCATAATTCATATTGCATCACATCAAACAAATACACATATTCAAGCAACAATTACACATGCATAAAAAACACTCGATATTTCGAGGTATATGAAATCGTTAGAAAGTGCCCTTAGCTCGGCAAGCTTCCACAACAATTTCTCGCTCAATTCTACACTTCACGCTACCTAAAATTTAAGCAGCGTAATGTCAATAAAATACTCTCACTGTATTCTATCGAAACGAAACTAAAACTCAAAAATCTAGAGGGGCCTAAGGTACTTTCTACCACTCTCGGATAGTGATTACGAGACCTCCCTATATTGATCAAAAATTCATGAAGTTTAATGCACTATTTCTCGCTACGCGAAAATATTTTCGTTTCAAAACAATTTATGAAACCCTTTGATTCCTAACTCCAAGGCAATCAATTACACATAATAAAACCATTTGAAAACAACCCATGAGTTCTTCAAAAAATTTCACAAAAATAAAAGTTTACTTGCATCACAAGTTACAAGTTTTTCTTCTCAAATAAAATGGCCATAACTCGCTCATCCTTTATCCAATCGAGACGAGCCATACGCCAAAATCTTCGTCTCGAAAAGACGGATCAAATGGTCAAGGTTCTAGGTCACAAAAACAATTTTAAAATGACCTAAATGTCCTTAAAGATTTCGACCAGATTTTGAAATCACACCAAAATATTATTTTCTAAAAACCAAGTATAGTTAAAATACTTAAACCATTACTAACTTCTCAAAAACAACGCAAAAGTGATCAAGCTCTTACACCAAAACCATTTCACATCAAAGCATAAAACTTTTCAAAACTTTGCAAATTAACTTGTTCACTTAAACCACAAGTTACTAATTTTTATTTCCAAATTCAACCACATTAAACATTCTTTTGAAACCATGATTCATTGCCTCCCAATTTGGACTCAAAAATTTGAAAGTCCCATGGTCACACACACACTATGTGCCACGGCCAAACAAGAAAAACAAGCTAGCTCTCAACATTTTTCATTTCAAAATCATAGAATCAATACTTTTGTCAACAAAATCATTGAATTGATCAATCGAAATATTTTAGAAACACCAAAAAATTCTAAGAGTTTTCTCAAATCTCATACACAAAAATATATATATATATTTTTTTTGTCTTTGAAAACTAAACCATTCCTCATATATCCATTCTTCTAAAAAGTCTAAAAACAACTTGATTAACACAAACCTCAAACAAGTTTCCATGTTTTTGATCAATTGAAATTTTTTCTTCAAACCCTAACTAAGATTTTCATGAAATTCTCATCCAATCATGGAAATCAAAATAACTAAGCCTAAATACACTAGTTAAACCCTCATGAACAACTTCTAAGCAAAAAGAAACAATCATGAGTAATTTCTAACAAAATCACCTCATGAACATAATCCAAAAATTAATCAAACTCTAAGAGTTTGGCCAGTTAAGGGAAGGAAAGAAGGTTAGTTACCTTGGTGATGAAACTACTTGCAATTCCTATGATTCAACAAACTTGAAATGGAGTGAAATGGTGAAGGAATGAGGATTTTTGTGATGAAGGGAAAGGGGTATTGGAGTTCACGGCCAAGAGAGAAAAGTGAATGAGTTCCATTTTAATTTTTCAAGTCCTCCTAGTGTATTAAGTCTTGTTAGCTCATGACCACTAGATCAAATAGTAAAAAAGTTCTAAGATTCAATCCTAGCCCTCCATTGCTTCTCTCACAAATCATAAAATATCTAGATATTTTTATGTCTTAGCCCACTAGCTCGCTCAGTCCCCACGCTCGCGCTTAACCGAGTCATGTCTCGCGTACCGACTAAAATCGCGAAAATAGAAAACCTACGAAACAAAAGTTCGTCGTAAACCAATTCTAAAAATTATCGCTAAACTTGATTCTCCGACTGAAATTTTTATTCTAAGCTCCCAAAAATATTCTGAAACCAGATTCTAACTTGCGCCGATATACAAAGTCTCTATTTAAATTTTGACGGAAAACGGAAACCGTAAAATTTCCAACAGCGGTTACAATTTTCCACTCGTTTTTCCAAAATACAGAGAAAACCAAATTTCGAAATTCTGACGACACAGGAACGTTCTCATAGACAAATAAAGACTAAGGAACAAAAGTCTGTGTATTCCCAGCACACGAGCACAAGACAGGCTCTAACTCAGCAAAAATGTTGTTATTACACAATATTCACAAAACCGATTCACCAAAAACCCTAAAATTCTTAGTCAACACTTATGTTCCTTAGACAAACTGTACAGTGGAATTACGGGTCTTACAGTTAACATGGTTCACATTTCGAACGAACCAAATACGAATGATTCGCACAGCTATAGTCCATGACTCTTTCTCGGAATTGATTTCAAAAATATTATTGTATTTTTGTGCCATGATGATTTCTTAAATGGAAGAAACAAATTTGTATATTTTCTATATGAAAGAAAAATATTTGTGTGAGATAAATAGACAAATAAAATTATTAAAATCAACATGTATATATAAAGGAAAAGAAACCCAAACAATCTAAAATATGTAACAAATGAATTATGCTAATCCTTTTGTTTTTTTTGACGGAAGTTATGCTAATCCTTAGCAATAGACAATGTTTTTTTTTTTTTGTGATGCCAATATATTTTTTTGGAGTTAAGAGAAATTTAAATTTATAAATTGTTTGTTTTTTTGTGAGTGATGGCAATATTGAATTTATGATGCCAATTGATGGCAATATTGAATTTATGATGCCAATCTATTTTTTTTTTGGAGTTAAGAGAAATTTAAATTTATAAATTGTTCTATTTTTTTTGGAGTTAAGAGGAATTTAAATTTATAAATTGTTTGTTTTTTTGTGAGTGATGGCAATATTGAATTTATGATGCCAATCTATTTTTTTTTTTGGAGTTAAGAGAAATTTAAATTTATAAATTGTTTGTTTTTTTATGAGAGATGGCAATATTGAATTTATGATGCCAATCTTAAGTCAGATCATTTGTATGTTACTTATCCTATAAAATATTCAAGGCAATCCTTTTTTTTGACAAAAAATTATTTTTATGTTACTTATCATATAGAATTGATGGTAATCCTATTAATTGATGGTAATCCTATTAATTTTTCTTCACAATAGATTTAATAAACAATAAACAAAAAGCAAGGCAAAAAAGGGAAAAAATCATGAAATAAAATTATTGTTTTGTCGTTAATGAGAATTGAACCGTGTACCTTTAGATCGTAAAAAAAAAAGCCACGTAGACGCCACGTTATTAAAATAATGCCACATATGAATTTTCTCCTTGAGAATAAACGTGAGGATGACACGTGTACTATGAGATTTGAGTAAGGTAAATAATAATACTATTGATATATATTTCACTGTTAGTTACATAGTTACAGTACGTAATTGCATGTTATAATTTGTTTTTGTCTTATTATCATTGCAAACTGCAAAGTGTTTATTGTTTCGTTCCAGTCTAAATCATACCATTCTGTTCAGATTTTCTTATTTCGTATTAACTAGTACGAGTTTATTGACTTTTATTTATAAAATATTGTTAAAATATAAGTGACATCGTGTACAAAAAAATAAAAATAATAAGTGATATTATTCTGTTATTTTTTTATAAAATTTATTAAATTAAGTAACTTTTTTCATTAAAGCAATTGTCCCGTGTATGATTTTTGTGTAATAAACTATAAGTAATAATAACAAATATTTATTATTCAATTTTTTTTTATTAAAGCAATTGTCCCGTGTATTATTAAAAAAATTTATTAAAACAATTGTCCCGTGTATTATTAAATTATTTTTATTATAACAATTGTATCGTGTATTATTATTATTATAATATATATTCATCAATAATATAATCATCAACATTGTTCCGTGTATTATTATAATATATTATTTAATTTCTTTTTTATTAAAGCAATTGTCCCGTGTAAGATTAATTTTTTTATTAAAACAATTGCCCCGTGTGTTACTATAATATATATTTACCCCGTAATTATTTATTATAATATATATTCATCAATAATACACTTCTCGTGCTATTTTTATGAGTATATTTGTTTTATTATTTTTTTATTTATGAATAGATTTGTTTTATGCTTATCTTTGGATTTTTTTTGTTATTTTTGTTTTGTATTTTTTTTTTATGAGTATATTTGTTTTATGTTTATCTTCTTCTTTTTTTTTTTGTTATTTTTGTTTTGTACATATCTTTTTTTCAATTTAAAGTTAAAATGACATTTAAGGGCATAAACGGTGAAATATTATTAAATGTACTAAGGACAAAATAGATTTTTTAGTAGTAGTTTCTTTTAATATATTGTAAATAGATATCTGTTATGTTCTTATTTAATTTAATAATTGTTTATTTAATCAAGATGATTTTATTGATAAATATGTCTAGCTAATTTAATATAACTGGAATGTGAATTAGAAACAGATTTTGGTTCGGTAATTGATTTGTAATTTTATTTTCAAAACTAGTTTTCTATATCAGTTTTTAATTAAACAATAAACTATAATTTTGCAAGACAGTGAAAATTAACTAAAGTATAAATTAATAGTGCGACAATGTGAGATTTATATTAGATAGTAAAAACTGGACATTAATTTTAAACGCCGCGACAGCTCCTTAAAATTAATTAAACTATATTAGTATTCAAAAAATATTTTATAAATAAATGAGTGAGCGACAGCAAAACATTGATTTATTTAATATGATATCAGTTCAATTGCGCGACGGCGTGAGACCTATATTTTTAAACTAATATTGTTTTGTGAAAACTAGTTAAATTGAATTGATTTTCAAAAAGAATTTTTTTAAGTGTGAGAGCGAGTGTAGCGCCCCAGACTGCTTTCAGGATGACCGACTGACCCCACAAACCAACACGAGTCTTTTCAGCGAGCTTTGTCCTCACTTGCACGCTTTCCGAAAAACTTCCCATAAGGTCACCCATCCAAAGACTACTCCAAGTCAAGCACGCTTAACTATGGAGTTCTTATGGAATGAGCTCCCGAAAAGAATATGCATCTTGTTGGTATAGGTAGTACCCATCAATCCTTATAAGCCTTCCTTCAACCATGCAGTCCCATACATGCACAGCCTCAGGATCCCTCTAATTCCGATGTGATTCGGTTTGCCTAGAAGCTGCCAGGAGCCGCTCATTGTTATGCCTCGTGCCGGGGACTAATTTAGTCAAAAATTCGCAATTAAGTTTTTAATTAGTGACGCTTAAGGCAATCCCTTTAGCCCTTATTTTATCTAGGTTGTATGCCCAGCACTCGTAGCTCCCAAGACGAGTTAGAACAACCTATCCCTGAAGTAGAGCGTTTTATTCGTTTACAACGCTGTTGAAGTACAAAAGTAAGTATATAAATTATCGTCTCCACAGGGACTGGTACGATATCGATGCCGTTCAACAATTAATATAATTTTAAGTAAAGTAATTAGAGATGTGTGTTTATGTAAAAGTAAGAAAATATAGTGATGGTAAAGAAATGGTTTAGAATTCAAAGAGAAAAGGTTGTCGGGATTAGACTTTACTCATTTACTCGTATCTACGTTTGTAAATCAGTTAGATATATTTTAACCATTCATCAATATTATCACGTATTGCTCACGTACGTTTCCGTGTCCAGATAACGACGAGAATCACGTTATATTTATTAACCCTCGATGTCTCAACAATTAATCAATATAACGGCTAATTACATTATTCAAACTCCGATGTCTCGGATAATTCAAACAACACAAAAGCATTAAATCCCAATACAAAAAGTGAATATTAATCCTAAATCTATGTCTAGAATTTTGGGTTTAATAGGTGATTATCTTTAAATTCTTGATTCAAACATTATATGTCTATAAATTTAAATCAAAAGCTAAACATGAAGATCAAAGATAACACCAATAATGATGAATGAACTAAAACATATCATAACATGATTAAGAGTTGTAAATATTCATAAACAAGCTACATTAAATCCCAACAATAAATAAGTTTAGCCACTCATTGTCATGGTGACAAGCTTACAAAGATGAAAGGAAGAACAAAGGATGAACATCAACACTTGATGTCTCAAGTTGTGTGAATCCACCTTCAATCTCCTAAGGAAATATTGCTCTCTCGTTTTCTCTGAGTTTCTCTCCCAAATCCCCCCTCAACTGGTCTCTCTCCAAGGCTATTTATAGGCATGAAAAGCAGTTGGTCGCTCAGCTACCATCTGGTCGCTCAGCTACCAACCTGTCTTGGTGAAGGGGTTATCTGACACGTGCATAAGTCCTACTTGTTGCCCAAGACTTCTCTTTGGTCGCTCAGCTACCACTTGGTCGCTCAGCTACCAACCTGTCTTGGTGAAGGGGTTATCTGACACGTGCATAAGTCCTACTTGTTGCCCAAGACTTCCCTTTGGTCGCTCAGCTACCACTTGGTCGCTCAGCTATCTGGTCGCTCAGCTACCACTTGGTCGCTCAGCTACCAAGCTTCAGTTTGCAGATTTTGTTTCTTTGACTTTTCTTCAATTTTTAGCACAAAAACCTGTCAAAAGGGTTAGGATTAAGATATACTAAACAAAATAAAATAAAAAAACAACTATTTACATGATTTTAGGGTTTTTCAAAAGGATATCTTACAAAACAAGTTAATAAGTGCCTTAATTCACTATATGATTTTACCATTTTTTTGCACTTATCAAACTCTCCCTAACTTAAAACTTTGTTTGTCCTCAAACAAAAGTTCAAAATAAACTCTTCAAACATGGCTCAAATATCATTAGTGCATAACTCATTTAAGCTTTGCAATCAATCAAAAACTTTTGATGTAAATCATTTCAAGTTTGCATGATTTAATGTATTGCAAGTTTAAACCAATCATTCATAATCATCAAAGAATCAAAGCATGAATGTGAAATAGTTTCTAAATTCAAGCAAGATTTCAAGCTTTCCAAATCAACATGATAATCAACTAGAATCACAATTCTCACAAGTGTTTCAACTCAAGGGTGTAGTGTTTCTCTCAATCCAAACAATGTGTTCACAACAAATCAATTCAAACATACATCTCAACAAAATCACAAAACATGCTATCAATCATGGATCACTAAGGACTTTGTTAAGCTTGTAATGGGGCTAGGCTACAAGAAATCATTGTTTTTCTTTGGATTCAAAGAGCCTTAAGGATAAGAGAGCATTTTTCTTGAGTACGTTCATCTCATAAGTTGTCCACCCTTTTTCACTTTCCCCTTTTTTCACATTTGGTGATTCTTTATGCCACAATCTTTTCTTTATTTTTCTTTGCAATTTCATTGATTGCTTTTGATGATGACATATTTTTCAAATTTCTTTTTCAAAATCACCATTTCCAACTACTTCTTTATTTTTTTTCAAATTGATCAAATAACCTCCTTCTCCCCAACTTGTTTTCAACCCTACATAAATTCAATGCTCAATCATCCTAAGACAAGGGTCAAGTCATTGTTTTTCTTTATTGTGGTTCAAGGGTTCATCACAAACAAATTTTTCAAATTTTGGCTCAAGTGGGGTAGCAAAGGATCACACAACTCACAAGGTAGGTTATATTTGGCCAAAGTAGTTGCACTCATATAGAAACATGGCCTTGATCATTTCCATGACTTCAAACACATCAAGTAATAGCAAGATTCAGTTAAAATCAACAGAGTTAAACACAATTGCTGGCTCTCAAAAATATAAACAATGGAAGGTTCACACAATCTCACCCGGCTAGGTCTACGTGACTCTTAATCAATCAATCATGTTAAGAAGGAATGAATGAAATCAAATTGAATGAAGCTACTTAGTTCAAATTCATCCTATCATTCAAAGATAATCACAAGCTTTTGACCTCAACTTAAGCAATTGAAATTATTCTAATCATGCAATTGCTTTTGATTAATCACAACATATTAATTCATATGCACATATAGCAGTCACAAAGATTTAAACCATGATTGTTCAGTCAACATTTGTAATGAAACATAAAACATGAATTTAAATGACTGAAACAATAAAATGTCACTGTGTATGGCGTGCTTTAATACTCTGCTTCTGCTACTCCCTCCTCTTCAAGAAGTGTGGACTGTCCTCAGGCCGAGAAAATGAAGTTATGCCTGCATTCACAAGGTAAACATACAGTCCTATGCTTTTGTAAGAATTTTTATAGGTGATGATATGTTTAGTGACAATAGCAGAAACAAAATTTCAAATGGAATTCACACCAATTCAATGACTTTGTTTTCATAAGAGGATGAACATGTTCAAAAACTTATTATAACATATGCGAAATTAAAAATGCGTAAATAAAAGTAAAGGAAAGAAAATTGGGTTGCCTCCCAACAAGCGCTTGTTTAACGTCGGTAGCTCGACGCCTGATTCGTTAGGGCGGCCAAAATGAAACGGAAAGCACATCACCCTTAGACTTCAATTTGTTTGGAAGGAACTCCATGAACTTTAGAAATAAATGTTGCGGAGTCCAAATCCTCTCCAATTCTTTCTTTTCGAACAAGGCACAAATTTCGTCTATTACTCGGTCAATTTCCTCCTTGTTCTTTATCTCCTTCTTTTGTTCAAGTGATCCTTCCTTGTCAAATAATCCTTCATTTTCTGCAGCCATCATCACTTCTTCATTATCAACAGTATTGGCCTCCTCAGTACATGGCAATTCTTGAGGAAGTTTTATTTCGTGTGGTGCTTCCATTTCTTCCGCTATTTTCACTACACCACATCCTTCGAATATTCTTTCTTCCTCATTTTGTTCAACACCTTCTTCCACACTCTCTCCACATTTCTCATTCTTTGTGAAATTATTATCTTTCTCATCAAGATTGATCTGAGTGTTGGTTTGAACTTCTTTGATTTTCTTATCAGCCATTTGCTTGATCATTCGTGCAAACTGCTCGTCAGTCATCGGAGGACAATGACCAGTGGGATGGTCTCCACTACAAAGCTCACAATAAGCAACTTGTTTGTGTCTACTCGGCACTTCTTGCATCTCCTTGATCATATGGGCAAACTGCTCTTCAGTCATCGGAGGACAATGACCAGTGGGATGGTCTCCATTGCAAAGCTCACAATAAGCAACTTGTTTGTGTCTACTTTTCACTTCTTGCATCTCCTTGAGATGTTGAGGAAATTTAGACAATTGTTCTATTAACTCTTGCAATCTTTGAATCAACAAGTTGTTACTAGCTAATACCTCATTAGTCCTATCCAATTCACTAATTCCATAATTTTGCCATTGCCATTGCTCTTGCTCTTGGGCATAATAATTATTGTAACCACGGTCAGTCATGGTCCTGTTTATGATGGGGAATCTGAAAAAGGATTGAACTTAACAAGAAAAAATTTCTTTGACTAGCAAAGAAGGATTAGTGCAAAACACAACTATACAATATAAACAAATATGTACAAATACTTAAAAGAATATAAATTGTTGCAATGCTCCAATATCTAAACGCCAGTCCCCGGCAACGGCGCCATTTTGTTGAAGTACAAAAGTAAGTATATAAATTATCGTCTCCACAGGGACTGGTGCGATATCGATGTCGTTCAACAATTAATATAATTTTAAGTAAAGTAATTAGAGATGTGTGTTTATGTAAAAGTAAGAAAATATAGTGATGGTAAAGAAATGGTTTAGAATTCAAAGAGAAAAGGTTGTCGGGATTAGACTTTACTCATTTACTCGTATCTACGTTTGTAAATCAGTTAGATATATTTTAACCATTCATCAATATTATCACGTATTGCTCACGTACGTTTCCGTGTCCAGATAACGACGAGAATCACGTTATATTTATTAACCCTCGATGTCTCAACAATTAATCAATATAACGGCTAATTACATTATTCAAACTCCGATGTCTCGGATAATTCAAACAACACAAAAGCATTAAACCCCAATACAAAAAGTGAATATTAATCCTAAATCTATGTCTAGAATTTTGGGTTTAATAGGTGATTATCTTTAAATTCTTGATTCAAACATTATATGTCTATAAATTTAAATCAAAAGCTAAACATGAAGATCAAAGATAACACCAATAATGATGAATGAACTAAAACATATCATAACATGATTAAGAGTTGTAAATATTCATAAACAAGCTACATTAAATCCCAACAATAAATAAGTTTAGCCACTCATTGTCATGGTGACAAGCTTACAAAGATGAAAGGAAGAACAAAGGATGAACATCAACACTTGATGTCTCAAGTTGTGTGAATCCACCTTTAATCTCCTAAGGAAATATTGCTCTCTCGTTTTCTCTGAGTTTCTCTCCCAAATCCCCCCTCAACTGGTCTCTCTCCAAGGCTATTTATAGGCATGAAAAGCAGTTGATCGCTCAGCTACCATCTGGTCGCTCAGCTACCAACCTGTCTTGGTGAAGGGGTTATCTGACACGTGCATAAGTCCTACTTGTTGCCCAAGACTTCTCTTTGGTCGCTCAGCTACCAACCTGTCTTGGTAAAGGGGTTATCTGACACGTGCATAAGTCCTACTTGTTGCCCAAGACTTCCCTTTGGTCGCTCAGCTACCACTTGGTCGCTCAGCTATCTGGTCGCTCAGCTACCACTTGGTCGCTCAGCTACCAAGTTTCAGTTTGCAGATTTTGTTTCTTTGACTTTTCTTCAATTTTTAGCACAAAAACCTGTCAAAAGGGTTAGGATTAAGATATACTAAACAAAATAAAATAAAAAAACAACTATTTACATGATTTTAGGGTTTTTCAAAAGGATATCTTACAAAACAAGTTAATAAGTGCCTTAATTCACTATATGATTTTACCACTTTTTTGCACTTATCAAACGCCGAATCCGCGAGTTCCAAAAACAATTTGATCTCAAACCCATGGCTAACGAACAAAAGCCTCTTAATGATTATGCAGTCCCCTCTCAAGAGGAACCTCATTCAAGTATCGCACCCCCTACTGTCGAAGCAAGGAACTTCGAATTGAAACCTGCTCTGTTGCAAATCGTGCAACAAAACCAGTTCTCTGGTTCTACCACGGAGGACCCGAACTTGCACCTCTCCGTGTTTGTGCAGTTCGCCGATACGTTCAAGACTGATGGTGTCGATCCTGAAGCAATACGACTCCGTCTTTTCCCTTTCTCGTTAAGAGATAGAGCGAGAGCTTGGCTACAAGCTTTACCATCGAACTCCATCACTACATAGAATGAATTGAAGAAACAATTCTTGGCTAGGTATTTCCCACCAAGTAAGACAGCTATGTTGAGAGCCCAAATCAACGGATTTAGGCAAAAAGATGGAGAATCACTCTTCGAAGCATGGGAACGATACAAGGATATGATGAGACTCTGTCCACATCACGGTTTAGAACAATGGCTTATAATCCATACCTTCTATAATAGGCTGCTATACAACACTATACTAACCATAGACGCAGCCGCTGAAGGATCATTGATGGATAAACCCTACCAAGAAGCCTATCAGCTTATAGAAAACATGGCCCAAAACCATTATCAATGGGGAAGCGAACGCGCTGCCATAGAGAAATCTCAGACAAAGGGAGGTATGTACGAAGTAAGTGGCGTAAACCATGTCAATGCCAAAGTAGATGCCCTAACTCAAAAGATAGAGAGTCTAACTTTAGCTCTCACAGCTACAATGCTTTTTTCCTAGGTTTGGAGTCCCCCGGTTAGTCATAAGTGATGGCGGGTCTCACTTCATATCTAAGCAATTTGAGAATCTATTAAAGAAATATGGAGTGAGACACAGAGTTGCAACCCCATATCACCCACAAACAAGCGGCCAAGTAGAAATCTCTAATAGAGAAAGTAAAACAATCCTAGAAAAAACCGTATCCACTTCTAGAAAGGATTGGGCAGCCAAACTCGATGATGCACTCTGGGCATATAGAACCGCCTACAAAACACCCATAGGAACAACTTCATTCAGACTTGTCTACGGAAAGTCTTGCCACTTTCCGGTAGAATTAGAACATAGAGCCTATTGGGCAATTAAAAATCTTAATATGGACTATCAGGGTGCCGGTGCAAAAAGAATGCTAGAACTAAATGAACTAAGGCTAGATGCCTACGAAAATGCCAAAATTTACAAAGAAAGAACTAAAAAATGGCATGACGGTCATATATTAAGAAAAGAATTCAAAGAAGGGGAACTAGTACTCCTCTTTAACTCTAGACTAAGACTGTTCCCTGGAAAACTCCGTTCCAGATGGTCAGGACCATTTGAAGTCACTAAAGTTTTTCAAAGTGGGGCTGTAGAAATTAAGAGCCAATCAAACGCCACATTCACTGTTAATGGGCAGCGTTTAAAACACTACTATTTCCCTAATGACGGAGATCACTACTCTAGTTTAAATTTAGATGATCTCCCACCAGAAACCTAGACGTTAGCCCAATTATTGTCGAGCTACCGACATTAAATGAAGCGCTGCGTGGGAGGCAA
The DNA here is from genome assembly GCA_954870985.1 of Trifolium fragiferum. Taxonomy (NCBI): domain Eukaryota; kingdom Viridiplantae; phylum Streptophyta; class Magnoliopsida; order Fabales; family Fabaceae; genus Trifolium; species Trifolium fragiferum. Next base: position 8,773,929 of record OX940796.1, read on the forward strand.
CCCATGTTTTCTTTATTTTTCCTTTTATAATTTGCTTTCATTTCTTTATATATTTTCTTTTATCTTCTTTTATTTTGTTTATTTTATTTTATTTTGTTCCTTTATTCAAAAAAAAAAAAAGAGATAGCTATAATTCCTTTTGATCGGCACTAACTTTTGTGATTATCTTCTGAATTAACAGATTTTAACTTAGAAATTTTAAAAAAAGTAAAAGACGATATGGCCGACAGAATGCTAGTTTCCTTCAGAAATAATGGACAAAGGACCCGTTATGAAACCCTATCCCAACGTGAGATGAATTTACACGCTTATCCTGATCTCTATACCATGGGAGCCCTAGGGATATCTGAGAGTGTTAGGTATCTAACCAACCAGTTAGGGTGGGATCGATTAGCCTTTTCATTCCTTCTCGTTTATCGTAATCTAACTTTAGAATTCTTGAGTTCCTTTAGTTATGACCCTACTCGTGGAACCTCAATTCATAAGGGTTTCGTTAGCTTTATACTTTTTGGGAATGAAAAGGCTTATGAGGTTCCACGAGTAGGGTCATAACTAAAGGAACTCAAGAATTCTAAAGTTAGATTACGATAAACGAGAGGGAATGAAAAGGCTAATTGATCCCACCCTAACTGGTTGGTTAGATACCTAACACTCTCAGATATCCCTAGGGCTCCCATGGTATAGAGATCAGGATAGGCGTGTAAATTCATCTCACGTTGGGATAGGGTTTCATAACGGGTCCTTTGTGCGTTACTTCTGAAGGAAACTGGCATTCTGTCGGCCATATCGTCTTTTACTTTTTTAAAATTTCTAAGTTAAAATCTGTTAATTCAGAAGACAATCACAAAAGTTAATGCTGATCAAAAGGAATTATAGCTATCTCTCTTTTTTTTGGAATAAAGGAACAAAATAAAATAAACAAAATAAAAGAAGATAAAAGAAAATATATAAAGAAATGAAAGCAAATTATAAAAGGAAAAATAAATAAAACATGGGTTGCCTCCCACGCAGCGCTTCATTTAATGTCGGTAGCTCGACAATAATTGGGTTAACGATCTAAATACAAATATTAATTAGACATGATTTATTTTTAATAGTGCAGTGAAAAGTGCACTATATTTCTCATTCTACACCACTAAAATTAAAGAGCCTCTCTCTCTCTCTCTCTCTTTTTTTCGTGCACCCGTTTCTCATTCTACACCACTGAGATATTCTCTCGCATCTCGTTTCCCATTCTACACCACTGAATATCTCCCACCGTCTCCATTTCAGGTATCTATAAAGACACCATCAACAAAAAGGGTTGTTGTTTCTATATTTGTTTTTAATGAATATCAAACTACTTTAATCTCGCTTTTATTTTCAAAATTTTTTTGTCACCGTACTACAAAGAAATAATCTCCACACATCAGCGTCAAATGGAAAAATGTAAAGATCTCCACTCACATGGATAAATTAATTATACTAAAATTCTCAAACTCAGTTCTCAAGACAATCTACAGACACTTTTCATCGTGCTAGATAAAAATTAAACAATACACAATTTTTTTCTCCTTATTTTCATGTAGTAAATATGACTCCTTAAATCACATCAAGAACACCGTCAATCAATTATGAAGTTTAAATTAAAACATTTATATTTTAATATTAATGAATCATGCATAGTTATTTCATTCGCATTTGTTAACTACAGCTTTTAAAGTCATACATATTTAGTCAAAAAAGAAAAGAAAAAGTCATACATATCAATCATCAAAACACCCGCAACTAATTATAAAAGCACAACACCTTTATAACTCACTCTCCTTAACTTTTCATTTAAAACTACATGCATAACTATGTTTGTGATCTCTTATTTATTTACATATTTTCTTTTGTATTCTTGTAATTTCTTTTTTCATTATTTTTGCATACCTTCAAAAAGTAAAAATATATAATCTTTAATTATTTCTAAAGAGTATATCTTCTTTAACTATTTTGAATATTATTTTTTTGAAAAAGCTAAATTAGTCCACCTAAATTGACTATTTTTAATATTATTAAAACAAATTTATATTCATTCAATATTTATTCATATTATGTGTATACCAACAAAGATTCGGTGCTCATAAAAAAAAATAACAAAGATTCGATGCTTATTTAAATATGGGGCCTAGACAGTGGTCCATCCCGAACCATGCCTACGACCGTCATTGTTTACTGATATTTACTATATAAATTTATTTACCACAACTGCCACACATATGAATTTTTTTTAATCCCTAATTTACTCATTTTAATCAATGTTATATATGTTTAATAATTTATATGTTTATATGTGCTAATTTTATTCATTTTTTTTTGGCTTTCGCACTGGTTTCCGATCCACCAAAGGTGAGCGACTAATCCGGCTCGTGCATAGAGACATGCGCACTGGCCAAGCGTTGTTCCCCCTGAGAATCGAACTTGATATTCAATTTTAATTTTATTCATTCTAAACATATAATTTTGATTTCTATTTTAACTCTCACAAACAAAATTTATTAATTTCATACTAGGACCATATTAGGGGCTCCCTTTATGCATATCTTAATAAATTATTTATGTACTAAATTATGATAAATAATAAATTTTTATAATTTTAATTTGGACAACATCGAAAAAATATGCTAGTACGTAATTGAAATTTGATATAGTTTGTTGAGATATTATTTCTAGATAAAAGGAAAATTTTGTAACAAAAAATTATACAAGTTAATTTTTTATTGATAATGATAAAAAAATTATAGAAGTTAACATGACATTAATCAAGTGCTTAAAAACACAATGTAAGATAATTTTTAAACTAAAACATAAATTAAATAAGTAAATTGATTAAAAATTATATTAAATAAAATTTAAATGGACTAAAAACTTATTTGGTTGATGTATCTCTCAGCCTCATCTTCTTTTGTTTTAGCAATTTAGATGAGCTGGGGAGAGCACGTCAACAAGGTCATTAGTGTAGTAATGACGAACAATAGAAAAAAAAAGAGAAAATGAATATAAAATATTTTGAGATAAATATTAACTGTACTTCAAACCCTTAATTTGTAATATTTTTTTGTCAAATAGTCTAGTAGCTATAAATTCAGTGATTAAGATGTTGTTTGCCTAATTATAATAAAACAAAAAATAAATTTTAGAAATTTGCAATTGTTCAATAGAAATATAAGACAAAATTATATTTGATTAAAGTAAAATTATTGCCTTTAAATATATTTGTTGAGGAAATGCACCGCAAACAAAATTTATTTGATAGAGAGATGAAGCTTTAAAGTTTAAATATTGAAAGAGAGATAATTGCAAAGAAATAAGAGACAAAGAAAATGGTTGGTGGATTGGAAGGAGAGGTTGCATGTAACAATAGAGGAATAAAGTTAAAAAAGAATTAAAGGATGTGCGGATAATTTGATCGGAGATCGAGAGAACCTACGCACAAATATCATAGAAAAAGAAATTAAGATTATGAATTTATTTTATTATACACAAGATTATGAAAATGTGAATTTCCGTTGAGTGTATAAATGTAATGTGTAAGTGCACCACAAAAAAAAATGTAATGTTTAAGTTAATGAACTTATTAATTTTTATGGGGCTAAAATAAATATATAATAGAAATTTCCTTATAATAAATAGACATTATAGTATTATTATAATTTTTTTCCTTTTGCTTGTGGGGGCTTGAGCTCCCATTTCACTACACATGCATCCGCCCCTTTATAAATTCCACCTTAAGACGAATATGTGTGATGATAGAGGTTCGAACCTCAACTCCGTATCCACCCCTTTATAAATTCCACCCTTAAGATTAATATGTGTGATGATAGAGGTTCGAACATCAACCCTGTATATATATAATGCATTTTTCTGCCAACTGAGTTAAGATCACGAGACTAAATGTGTGCAATATATAACTTATAAATTCTAGAGAGTAAATATCGTAAATTTCGTTTTGAACGAAATTCAGAAATCGATAAAAATTTGACTGAAGAGAGCTCTTCAGACGACAATGTTAATCAAAATCCATGTTGAAAACGGCACTCATTAGTGACAATGTACTTGTAAACACTTTGATGTCCAATGTGGGTGATATATGTTTAAAATAATGCATGCATGCCTTTATAGGTGGCGACGTTGGCGAGGTATTTGACTTGGCTAACCTTGAGTTCATTTCATAATAGCTTTCGGGCAAGACTAGACACCAAGTAAACTTGTATTTCAAGTTAAGTCAAAGGCAAATTTTCTTTGAGACAGTGAAATATCAGCCTGTGCTATAACTACTTCAAAACATAAGAAATATTTGAGAGCTATAAGTCTCTGATGTTGAACTTTGAATTAAGACTTTGATCTTTAGAATCTCACTATCAATAAAATTGTTTATATCATAGTAAATTGATGCCATCAAGAAAAGAATATATTGTAAAACACATTTTTGAAAGTAGTTTTTCCCCTTATAATTTGTGACAAAAAAATGATATTTTTTTTTCTTATAATATGAGACGGAGGGAGTAGATTAGTATGTTAATTTATGATTTTTTAACAACAAATGCAGGCGTTTCAATATTATTTTGAAGATAAAAATCAACATGTAAACATGACTAAAATTCAAAGAAACAAATAACTATCGCTTTATAACTCGTAAGATCCATAAAAAAATCCCTATAAAATATCACAATGTGTTTCCAATTCATCTAGAACACCACAACACATCTTAAAAGGTTCACCAAAGTGAAATCCAATTAAAACAAAGGTTGAACTTAATTCATCCACGAACTAATATGAAAACAATTACTAATATTGGGTGCTAACATAACATAAATATTTCTCAAGTATTATAATCTATATCTTAGTTAAGGCATCCCACAACAGGGGTGCAAAAAGCAAATAGCTTCTGAAGTAGCCCAACCCAACCCACTTCCGTTTAACCGTCAACTCACATACAAACAATTCCTATCCGATCCGACGTCGCTTAAACCCTTCCTTAATCCTTCTTCTTTCTCACCAAAACCTTCCTTCAAAAACCATGAAAATCAAATTTCAATGATTCTCTCAAAACAACAATGATTCAACTCCAAAGAACCTTCTTCACCAACACCACTTCTTCTCCCTCTCTTCGCTACTTCATGGTAATAACTAAAATAATCACTCTAATTCCTCTTAATCTCTTCTTAATTTTAATTCAATTCAATTTAATCACTTCATCATTACGTCTTAATTAATTAAACTGTTTCGCAGTTTCAACTCAGGTTGTTACACAATCCGACAATCTCGCCGCATTTACCGTCGCTCGTGAACTTAACTACCAACGCCGTTCAACACAGTAACGGTTTATCGTTTCGCTCTTTCGGTTTAACAACTAACTTCACTACTTTGAAATCCGTTACGTCCGTTAGCGGTTTCGATTTACCGTTTCCGGCGAATGGCGTTGGAAGGAGTTTACGGTTTTCGTCTGCTGTGCCGGAGAAGAAGAGTAAACGGAAGAATACGGTAAAAGCTGTTGCGGTTCGTGGCAAGGATAAGAAGAATGCTAGTTCTAGTGATTCTGTGGATAAAAATGTTAAAAATGTGGAGTTAGAGAAAAGTAGTTTAAGTGAAGAGATTAAGAGTGATAAACAGGATTCCAAAGTTAATAGTGTTAAGAAGACGAATAAGTCCGTTACGTCTGTTAGCGGTTCCGGTATACTGTTTCCGGCGAATGGCGGTGCTGGAAGGAGTTTACGGTTTTTGTCTGCTGCGCCGGAGAAGAAGAATAAACGGAAGAAAGCGGCAAAAGCTGTTGCGGTTCGTGGTAAGGATAAGAAGGATGCTAGTTCTAGTGAATCTGTGGATAAAAATGTGGAGATAGACAAAAGTAGTTTAAGTGAAGAGATCAAGAGTGACAAACAGGATTCCAAAGTTAACAGTGTTAAGAAGACGAAGCCATCACCAAGTAAGAAGAAAGATGTTAAGACTTCAGCTGCAACAGATTCAACCGATTCGTCGAAAGCTGTTGGAGAAGAAGTTTCTAAAAAATCATCTTCCAAACGGAAGAAGAAGAAGCCATCGCCAAGTAAGACTTCAGCTGCAACTGATTCAACTGATTCGTCGAAAGCTGTTGGTGAAGAAGTTTCTAAAATATCATCTTCCAAACGGAAGAAGAAGAAGAAGCCATCGCCAAGTAAGAAGAAAGATGTTAAGACTTCAGCTGCAACTGATTCGACCGATTTGTCGAAAGCTGTTGGTGAAGAAGTTTCTAAAAAACCATCTTCCAAACGGAAGAAGAAGAAGAAGACTAATGAAAAGGTTAGTAATTGACTATGAAGCATTGACACAGACACGTAGACACACAGTAGATAATGTAGTAATTTAAGAAAATAGAAGTGGTTGAATGAACGTGTCAAACACTAGAAAATTATGTGTATTGTTAGTAAACAAGGTTTTAGATTATGGTTGCTTAGTTATTGTAGTTATTATACAATCATTGAAACTTGAAAATAATTGTGGCTCCAATGCCGGTGTAGTGATTACAAGTTTTGTAAAATGTTTATTGTATTTTGATATTTAATAGAAGAGAGTGGAGTGGAATGTCCGTAAATCTTAGCTAAACTGACAAATGTTGATATTGCTAGGTTGTACACTTTCACCCGGGGTTCGAACTTGGGACATTGCAGTTGTGTGTGTGAGTTACTGGTGGTATTTGCCACTTTGTATATAGAGAGTGGTGTGGATTTCATGTACTAAACTTGTATTTGTATTGTTTCGATATTTTAATTATTGAACAGAGAACAACAAATGCTCAATTTATTATTTCCCTAATTAGATGGGGAGAAAAAACAAGGTATTGGATTTGTCCTCCTATATCATATTTTAAAGCATTCAAATAAGATGTGCTTTTAATGATTTCATTTCATCTCATTTGTCAATCCAAACATAGCCTTAGTATTGTGGCCAAATTTGTGAGGCACAATTTTTTGGGTCTTAACTCTCTGATTCCCAGGGAAAGGGGCTCTTGTAATCTAGTTTGCAATTTGAAACACTGGTAAAGTGCTTGGTGTTGTTTTAATTTTAAGCATCGATGCTAACATGGGTTTGTTCAGGAGAGTTCGGCCGTTAGCACTTCAAAAGAAACAGAGGAGGGTTCTGCTTCTACAAGGTCAAAGAAAAAGGAGGTAAACCCTAGCCAGGTTGATCTGGAGAAGCCGCTAGGAAATTTTACGGGAAAACCACTGTATCCACCTACGGGAAAGTCTGTGATGGTCGTGGAGTCTGCTACGAAGGCAAAGGTTATTCAGAGATACCTCGGTGACATGTATGAAGTATTGCCAAGCTATGGTCATGTAAGAGACTTGGCTGCAAGGTCTGGATCTGTGCGGCCCGACGATGATTTTAGTATGGTGTGGGAAGTTCCTTCATCTGCCTGGACTCAGCTGAAGAGCATCAATCTTGCATTGAGCGGGTACATTCTCACATCGACTTACTCTAGTTTTCCAGCAGCACCGGTTCATTATATTAGCATAATTCTCTGTGGGCGCACTAATCATGGTTGCTGTTCAGTATTTGCTATGTTATTATGTTATTATAGTGAAGCAAATTAGTTATGATTAATTGCATGGATTGTTTCACTATGCACAAGTGCTTGACAATCCGTCTCTTGCTTAATTCATTTTATGTTGTTTCACAGAGCAGAAAATCTTATTATTGCATCAGATCCTGATCGTGAGGGAGAGGCTATCGCTTGGCACATAATTGAGATGCTACACCAACAGGGAGCTCTGCGCGATAATGTTTTTCTGGCTAGAGTTGTCTTTCATGAAATAACCGAGCAATCTATAAAAACTGCTTTGCAAGCACCACGGGAGATTGATGTGAATTTGGTTCATGCTTACCTTGCACGGAGGGCCCTCGATTATTTGATTGGGTTTAATATTTCACCATTACTATGGAGAAAGTTACCGGGTTGCCAATCAGCAGGAAGAGTTCAATCTGCTGCACTTTCTCTTATATGCGATAGAGAAATGGAAATTGATCAATTTAAACACAAGGAGTATTGGACTATGGAGGCCAAGTTTAATACGAAAGAGCAGAGATCAAACAAGGAGATAGAATTTCGTGCTCGCTTGACCCATTTTGATTCTAACAAGTTGACTCAATTTTCAATTACTTCTGATGGGGAGGCTAGGGATATTGAAGGCAAGGTAAACTCTGCGGAGTTTCAGGTTATTAGCATGAAAAAAAACAAAGTTCGAAGAAATCCTCCAACACCTTATATAACATCAACACTTCAACAAGATGCTGGAAATAAATTGAACCTCCCAGCAAGTCAGACAATGAAGGTACTGATTTTAATTTATTCCTGTTGTATTTAATGAACAATATCTGGTTTTCCTCTGGAATTATGATTTGATTATGGTTACATTTTAGATTTTTTAGAATTACTTTTATCATTAATCGCTATTTAATTATGAATGCAGATTGCTCAGAAACTCTACGAGGGAGTTGAACTGTCTAATGGTACAGCAGTGGGTTTGATAACATACATGAGAACTGATGGATTCCATGTAGGTATCGCTTTGGTTGCATGAATATGGTGAAACATTGTGAACTACTCAATTGCGCATTGTATATAAATATTATATATCATTAATTGTCCACTGAAGACGATGTCATCTCAAAATATATCCTCCTCCATGTGTTTTATAACTACTTACCGTATTTAACATTGCTTTTCTATAACAATGATGTCATGAATCGTAGCTAATTAAATGTGTAAACTAAACCCACTTGGTTGGTCTGGTGGTATTGACTTGGGACCTGGGAGTGTGCTCCTCCTTAAGGTCTTAGGTTCGATTCTCTATGGTGCCAATTTGGGTGGGCTAATTTAGCTTCTTAAAAAAAAAAAAAAATTAAATGTGTAAACTAATCTCTTGTTATCTTCCACATGAGACTACAATTTTGATTTTTACTAGTGGGTTCACACATGTGGTTGTCATTTATATTTATTTAGCGTATCTTTCTGTCAATCCAATAATATTGTTTGTGGATAATCCTTTCTATTTTTAACAACACCTGGACTTTTCTTTCTTAGATTTCTGATGAAGCTGTTGCCAATATTCGCTCCCTGATAACTGAAAGGTGATGTGTGTATCTCCATACTTATTTTTGCTTATGCTTGCGACCGGAGCTTCAATACTACTGAATATAAAATGAGTTTATACGGATTTTTCATACATTTTTTTGCGTAAAAATTACATTTTGCCAACAGACATGCAGGCCATGTTTTGTCAAATGCAGCGAAGTATTAGGTTTCATATAATGGGATTTTAATATGTCAACTATTTGCGAAGTATTATTTCCCTAAAGTCTAACTAACAACCGTGAAAATATACTTAAATTGAAATAGAAAAGAAAATACCTAAAAATTACTCAAACATGTCTAATAAATAAAAATTGAAATTCAAGAAAATTATTTAAATGTATAGTTGGGATGTAATAAAGTGGCTCGGGGATGAAAAGTGTAGTTCTGTTCTATCTACATTTAAGTCATTTATTGTTATTTTTATTTAAATTTGAATGCTTATTTTGTGTTTAAGCAAGTTCTAATATTTTTTATGCGGTTTAAATTTACTGGATGCAGGTATGGACAAAATTTTGTTGCACAAAGTCCACCAAAGTATTTTAAAAAGGTGAAAAATGCACAAGAAGCCCATGAAGCCATTAGGCCAACAGACATACGTTATTTACCATGTAATATGAGATGTGCTTCTTTCATAAACACTTTAATTTAATGATTAACGAAGGGCTACAGCTAACAACATTAATTCTTGATGACTTGTAAGCAATGCTGGCTGGGGTGTTAGATGAAGAATCCTTGAAGCTTTACACACTTATTTGGTCAAGAACAGTTTCATGTCAGATGGAACCAGCTATTCTTGAGAAGGTTAGAATACAAAATATCCATCGGGATAAAGTATAAAATGTTTGAAGTCGTTTTTTAACTAGCTGTTTTTTTATAATTTTTGCTTGGATGATTGGCTGTAGATTTATTTAGAAGTCACACTTTCGAAGTGATGGGACTTTTTTTCTTCTGCTTTTTAAATGTTAAAATATTTTTATTGAGGAACCACCAAAATTTTTTATTTATTTAAGAACCGCCAAAACAAATATTTTTATTAAGGAAGAAAAAAGTATAAAGAAAGAGGATAAGACATCATCCTCGCACTAAAAGGAAGCGAAACTGGAATAGAGGAAATTGGAACATGTAACAAAACCTTCCTATCTACGCTGTTAATCCGAGATAGCAGCGGGCAGCGCTGAACCCCAAAATGCTACTTCCTCTGGTCACTATTATAAGCAAAAAACCACCTTTTGTGGCTGCTACAACCACCATTGCTGAAGGAGGCTTGTGGGGAGATGGTGTCGTGCTGAACCTTACCATTGCTACGCTATTGACAACATAGCTTTCTATAAATGCAAGAAATCACCAGTGGCGCTAATACACCATGAACAGACCAATATGGGTGGCTACAAAAAGAAACCTCTCTCAAATAAATGCAACGAACATGCCTTTCAAAATTCTAGGATTCCTTTCCAGCCATAAACACTAAAGAAATGCAACGCAAGAACATGCCTCAAAATTTGGTTTCTTTGTGCATGCCAAAACTTCTGGAATTAGTAATAAGAGAAACTGATCCAAAAAACCAAACAGTTTATTCCAAAAGAAGTAGCTGCAAAATAATGCTAAAAGAGAGAGAGACAGACTCCCAACAGTCATAAATTTAAATTCACATAATGTAATGATGCTCAATATAATATTCAACATGCGCATTGTGTTTTCATATCAGTAATACCTTAGCTTTCTTTATACTTCAGCTTTTTATGTATCTTATTCTTGGGTTTTTCAATTTGAGGTCTGATCTCTATCTTTCTCCCACTCATCTTTATAGTGATCAATTTACAGGTCTACTATTGTTAGATTGTGTCTGTCCTAAATAAAGATCATTAACATAATATATGATCTTGAAATATACTTTGTGTTCATTTAAATTTCACGTGCTTCAATCTGATATTATTATTCTTGACCCATTATGTTTCCTAATGTCTTTCTGATTCCAGATACAAGTCGATATTGGAAATGCTGATCAGTCTATTATGTTACGGTCTTCTAGCTCAAGGGTTGAGTTTCCTGGATACCAGGCAGTTTTCAAGGTATGGTTAGTTCTTGCATATATGTTACATTGTGAGGTGATTTAGTCTTGTGATGGTTTGTAATCATTCATTTACCAGTAAATTGTGCTTCACAAGTAATGGTTTTGTATCTCCATCAATTTAAGCTAAAGTAGAGAATGCCCACATGCACCTGTGAAAGAGTAGGACAGTGAAACCGATGTTCCTGACTTATGTATGGTTCTTTTTCACTCCTAGGACATTGTCACTGAAGCTGGACAAGATAGAGACAGCGATGGATCCAATCATGATCTAGCTTTTGAGGTTCTAAATTCCTTAAAGGTAATATTTCTTGAAATTTATTGTTGTTTATGCTATTGAAAATAATATCATGCCTCTCCATTTACATGCCAGTCTGTGCCTTGATAGTTCATTTGTATACACTGCTTTTCTTGGCTTCCTTATGCTGCTTTGCCAATGGCCATTAGGTTTTAAAAGGACGGTCTTGGCATTTATACAGACAAGATAGAAGCCCCCTTGTAAAATGTAAATTGTAGCAGTTTGTTGTCTTCCACATTCTATTTATTACTTTTCTATTTGGGGAAGCCAACTCTTCTAAAAGCTTTGGTCGTTAGGTGGAGGCTGGATGGTTAATTTTTTCTTCAATTTTTCCTTATGCAATAGCCCTTTTCATTTAAAGTTTGTCTATGTAGAAGTCCATTTTACCTTGTGTAGAAACTAAGCTTTCTTTCAAAGTGTTAAGAGTCTAACATCGGATATGAGATGCCCTGAGCATGGGTTTATAAGTAGAGGCAATCTTCACCTTACAAGCCGGTTTTGTAGGGATGAATTAGGCCCAACACCCAATTCTAAGATGGTATCAGAGCCTCCTCCAAGTCCGTTATCGGGCCACCCACTGTTTATATCGCCGTTAAAAAAAAAAACTGTTTATATCCAATACCAAACCCAATAGTGCTGGATGTGAGGGTGTTTGTTAAGAGTCTCACATCGGATATGAGATGACCTTAACATGAGTTTATAAGTAGAGGCAATCCTCATTTTACAAGCTGGTTTTGTAGGGATGAGTTAGGCCCAACTCCCAATTCTATGAGCTAGAATGGGGCAACAACTATTGAACTTTGATCACTTAGTCAATTTGATCACTTAGTCAATAGGTTGTAGGGGGACTTAGCTGCATGTCAAGGATCAACTTTAATGGAGGCTCAATAATGTGTTTATGTCTCTGAAAAATTGCTATTTATTTTGCTAATTGTTCATACCTTGCCTTATGCTAGGTTTTTATGTATCTATTTTGTGTTTCCAATCTATGAAGTCCCATTTACGTTGTAGAAAGTTGTACATATCAATCAGAAATTGGACTTGCACCATTGGCAGATTAAAACTAATTCCTGATTGATTTTTTTTTTGGACATAATTACTCCTCATTTACGCTCCAATGTTTATTGATGCCATAAATTATGCAACACCTTATTCATTGACTTTTATTATATAGACAGAGGATCTGTTACATCTTGTTGAAACTGGGGTTATTCAGCACCATACACAACCGCCACCACGTTACTCCGAAGCATCATTGGTAAGTCATTTTGTGTCTTTCGTTATGCTTAAAGGAGTATTGTATACCATGACAGCTGATTTCAGCTGTTACTACTCTTTAGTTGTATGTAATTTATGAATATTGGAATCCTAACAATGGGTTATATATTTTGAATAGATAGAGATTGCATTTTAACACGTCTGGAATTATGTAATATACATCCTTTGAGCAATGCTATTGTTAAGTTTCAAAATGTTGGTTTTCATGTTCCCATATAACGTAATGTCTTGAGCCAGTTCTGAATGATGTGCAAGTCTACGAGAGTTCAATTTATTTATTTGTATTTGTAGTTTAATTGTAATAGTTGGTCTTAGTTAATGAACAAAACTCATTTCCTTTTGGAGTAATACCTAATGCAGTTCAATGGTGAAATTTATATTCTATTAATGCTTGCTTTTTTGTTTATTGGATTTTCTTTTCCTTATAACAGTGTACTTTTATGATTACTCATTGAAACTTCCGTAACTTGCATCTGTTAATTCATCTGAAGATAGAAAATTGTGCATAATGAGATACTGTTTTAAACATTTTAATCTTGTGGTTGGCTGTTAACTAGTGACAGTCCCTCATGCCGTCACTTGTGCACAGAGAGGCTACATTGGGTGTTTTGTTATAATGAACTTGTGCACATATATGCATATATTGAATTTTTATCATGTAAATATTAATGATTTATAAGTTTAAATTATCTTATATGTTATCTGAAATAAATAGATCTATTGGCACATATTGAGTTCAACATGAATTGGAGCTCCTTGAAATATATATGCTTTGTTTGGCAAGGAGGAGATAGATAGATTTAATTTCTTTTACACCTTGTCTGTTTTGTTGTATCTTTTTAGCATTTCCCTTATGATATTTGCATGTCACAGGTTAAGAAGCTTGAAGAGCTTGGGATTGGAAGACCTTCAACATATGCAAGCACATTAAGAGTTTTACAGGTATTTGATTCGGGGACATTAAGTTACAAGTTGCAATCATCGATAATTATCAATGTTTTAAAAACCGGTAACAGCTTACGGTTATGGTTCACCTGGTTGAACTGCCGTTGAACCAGATAATTAATAAAATCAAAAAAATTTGTTGTTCATTGAAAAAGGAAAGGTCACTAGACAAGGTTTTTGGAGATGGAAGTTGCATAGATGGAAGGGGAGAGAATTACGAGAAAGTGGGGTGCGACGCTGCTCGAATGAGTTTAAAAGCTGACTACCCAAAGAGTTGAATCTTATACTAGGATATATGTATTTTCATGGGTTATGAAAACATGTTGGGTTCATTACTGTTAGAAATAATATAAAACCATTGATGTTACTCTATCCTAACAGCTTAAGCTTTTGGGATAATCGTTTATTTGACAATTACCGTCTCTTTAATCTTTTGGCCTCTGCCATTTGTCAATCTAGGATAGTGGAGCGGATGACCCTAAAAGCGCTATAGCACATAGCTGGATGATTGCTATTATAGAATATTTTATACAGATTAAATAAATAATAAATGCTTAATGCTGAAAAACCAAACAAATTACTCAATTCATAATTTTTTTGTAATCTTAAGGAGAACATGTAAGTCAATACCAATAAAAGTCACTATTGAGTACCGATAAAAGGTTGGAGTTTTTATGTCACCTAGAAGATAGTAATTTGCTTAACAGGTTTCCTGCTTCACGAGGTTGAAGTTCCAGGCAAAACCGAGGCACCTGAACACAGGAGAAACTTTCAGGATATATTACCTGATACAATTAAAGTGTATACCCACCAGCCGAAGTTGGCTATATGAATCATATGACGTTATGTTGTTCTCTCATGAATCATAATAAAGTATCAAATAACTACTTATCAACTCATACATGTCTTAGTTTGTGACGATTTGGTTTTGTTGAGGTGTGACACAGACACACAGTAATAGTTATCCATTGATTTGGTCTTTGTTGAGGCGTGACACAGTAATAGTTATCCATTGGAACAATAATTTTCCAAGTAGAATTGAGAAACTGATTCTGTATATCCAAAACTTTACCTTTTTATATTCCCCCTCCCTATAACTAAATTTATGTCTCCTTGTGGAATTCACTTGAAAGTTGAAACTGCAGTCTCTCACTCTTTATTTCAACATGTTTACTGCATTTTGCACGGAAATTTTATGGCATTGCATTGCATATGTCAAATTTTAAATTATTTATTTCAACATGTTTACTGCATCTTGCACGGAAATTTATGGCATTGCATATGTCAAATTTTAAATATCAGTTTGAAAGAATTCTGAGCCCTCACTTGTTTTATGCTTCAGGATAGAAACTATGTGACAGTAAAAAGCCGTGTTCTGTCTCCAGAATTTCGTGGTCGTATGGTAAGCTTTGAGCTTGAAGATTTGAATTTATTGTTTGGTGGGGTGAAAATACCAGTTCTATTGTGGTACTACGTTATTAATATTCTGCAAAAGAAGACTTCAAATGATGTTGTTGGTCATGCCTTTTAGTAGGTTGAAGTTTTGGAATCAACTGATTTATATCTTCTATTATTCTGGTTTTTCCTTTTCCATGCACATAAACCCTCTAATTTCAAGCTACAATACATATTGGTACATATATTCCTTCTAATTCTGATAATAATAAATAATGGAGTTTATTTGATGTATCATATATGGTTGGTTCAGTGCTCTTTATACCATGGTCTCCAGTTTTTCTCTTCTTCTATAGTTATACATGTTTACATTAGATAAATACTCTTATATTCATTTGATTGATCATTGCTGTGGGAACATTTTTCCTGTTACCTTTTTGTATAATGTTGTCTATTATTGGACCTTACAAAAGAAATCCAAATCAAGCAAGTTTGAATCCTTGGCATCTGCTTCTCTGATTTTCATAATGGTTAGGAAATGACATTAGAAAGTATGGGTGGATTTGCATAGTATGCAGATTTGGGCACTTAAAATTATTTATGCATTTCTCCATATTCTTATTAAGCAATAATCCCTCTCCTTCATCAATGAGCCTTTTGTATTTAGTTCCCCACAAATCTCTTCTGCTCATGTGGTACAGGGGGAAATATGACGATTCATGATAAACCTATCCATTTTTAGTTATCTTTTGCTTTGTAGAAATGAGATGTGTTCGAGTTGTGATTTATGACGAGTTTTATGCTGTTTTTGGGTGATATTTAGGTTTCAGCTTTTCTGTCACATAATTTTTCAGAGGTAACAGACTACAGTTTCACTGCCGATATGGAAACTGAGGTATATACTATGATTGTGTCCCTCTTCACTTGATCGCTGCAATGTATTTTAGATCATATTTCTTTTGAATGCAAAAACATTCCTAGGAAAGCAAACTTTGAAATATTATTTATAATTTTTACATGCTTTGAAAAAATATTCCCTGGTCTCATCAATTCCCGGGAATATATTTTACTCATGCTTTCCCTCTTATTCATTCTTGTGAAGGGTGGGAATCTTGATGGCAATAGAGATTATTTCAAAACACACCAACTATAATTATTTCCTTCCTCCAAATCTACTCAGTAACAACAACTGTTGGTTTCTCTAATTTACTAAGGAAGGATCTCACCCTTTCTACTTCGTATTGGTTGAGTTGAACCAATCCTTCTGGCATATTGATTGATGTCATGTGACCGTGTCTTGCTCAATAAAACAAAAATAGCCAGCAAACAGTCGTAAAGAGCTTCCGAGGTGATCCCATGTACGTCCACAAATGTCCCACATCTTAGTACCCCCTTGTATTAATCACTTTTCCTAGACAAAAGCATCGAATTCGTATGCACACAAACCAAGTCTTTTGCTCTTTTAGTATTTAATTTGTTTCTTTTCAAAGAGTGAACTAATGAATAAGTACACCAATTCCTTTCACAACAAGAAGAGATAGACTGCAAAAGAATATTCAGGATCTAATGTTCACCTATCTTCAATGGAGTCAAAAGAATCGTAATTATTTGCTTTTGATGAAAAATCAGCATATTTAAGTGCAACCTTTCTTCTATCTTCAGCAGTTGTGAAAAACTTCTTCAAACACTCATTACTCACTGTAGATATATCTTTATCCTCATGTGGGAAAACTCTATTTCGATCCTCTAGAATAGATGCCATTCATTACTTTACTAAATATATAAATAGTTGAAAAATTGAATAGACTAATTTTACCTAGGATTTAGAGTGTGAGCCATGCAATGAAGAGTGGTGCAACTCTTGGTCAACCTATCAATTAGTATAGAATAAATAATTATTGTATATGCTATCTTTGCTTACTGTCTGAGCTAGTTGGTCATTGTTAATTTTCCTATCATTTTTCAATAAAAATGTCTTATTTTTTATTCAGCTTGATAATGTTTCTGCTGGAATAACCAAATGGAAAGGCCTCCTTGGAGATTATTGGACGCGGTTTAAATCATATTGTGAGCGCACTTCTAATGTTCATATTCACCAGGTGTGGCTTCTCTCTTCTTTGCTCATGGCTTGCCATTTTGTCGGGGTCTCAATTTTAATTTTTTATTTTTTGGTTCGGTCCTAATGGTTTGTTTGGTTCGGTGGGGTCTCAAGTTATGTTTTCTTGATACGCTCTCTTCACATTGTTTTCAATGCACTTTGTATGTTTGCAAATGCTGTTAGTGACTATGATAGCCTGGAAGCAAAATGTGCAGCATAATTTTTCATCTTATCTACCCACAAATGATTTTTATACTTGCGCAGGTTGAGAAGATGTTAGAAAAAAAATTTGCGGATTACTTATTTGGTTCGCTGCCAGATAAGAGCCGGGTGTGTCCAAGGTAAGTTATGCCTTATTATGGGTGGAAATTGTTTAATATCTAATACATGCTGGATGTTTGTGCCACATAAAGTTTCTTACACTGTTTTGTAATTATTTCTTTATGGAATTTCTTGTTTGGAATTTTTGGAGTATTCGGTTTTACCTCTAGATTACTAGTTTAGGGAGGAGGAAAGAAGTAAGAATCTTGTGGAAAAGTGGAATCTTTTCCACTTTGGTGTATATGGTTGGAGCATATTTCTTGTATCTTTCAGGGGAGTAAGTGCTCCTTTCGGGAGTTTGATCCTCGTCACTTGCAGTCTGGAAAATAAAGCTGTTTTAAAGCTCAACGTAAAATTGGTTTGTACATGCAGAGACCAAGACCTGAGGAATATAGACTATATGAACTCATCTTGTAATGTTCTAGTTATATTGGGCTAATTATTTTGTCTTGTGAATGTGATTTTTTTTTATTTTATTTATAAAAAACGATTTGTTGATTGCATTCATTACATGTTGCCTGTTTTGCTTCTCATATTCTCTTGCTAACTTCTGATTTGACTTGTTTCAGTTGCATGGAAGGCACGCTTTCATTTAAAGTAAGTAGATTTGGTGCTGGCTACTTTATAGGCTGTGATCAACATCCGAGGTGCAAGTGAGTAATATACTATATATTTGGTCTTTAGGTTCGAATTGTGTGATTTTCACAATGGTGAGCTTGTATTCTACTTTACAGTTTACACATTTGGAAGAGTGGTGGTTAATTATGATTTTTCCTCAATGCAAATAAATCATATACAATAATTAGGTCCGATTAGCAAACAATCATTTGACTTAATCAAAGGGTTCAGTAACACGAGCTTTCATCTAAGTAGAAGTAAAGGTGTAAATGAAAAAAATATTACCTTTTGTGAAAAAAAAAGAAAAAGAATTATGCCTGTGGTTTGGGTTTATGTTAAGAAGGGCGAAGGCCTCTTGAGTCCCTTATAAATAGTGTGGATTAGATGGAGATTTGTCCAATAGAAATAGAGGCCAATACAACTACAGGTCAGGCCAATCAATATAGAAGGTAGATGGAGAATTGTCCAATTGCAGTAGAGGCCAAGAAAACTATAGGCCTAGCCAAGCTATTTAAAGGCTTTAGTTTTAAATGGTTTTCCATTAGACATGATCCACAAAAAGACATTATAGTATCATTTGATTCATATAATGGATCTCTGGGAAAATGTTTGTGTTGTTACTGCTATTACCTTATGGGCAGTCATGTATTTAAGCATCGCTGTGATTATAAGACCCTTTTTAAATTTTTCTTTATCCCTTAATATAAGACCCATGCATTAATGATTTCTGTAAAAAAATACCCCTATTTAAAATAACATTGGAATACATATATTCTGTTTCTAATGATATCAACAATTATAGGGATAATATGTAAGTAATACAACTTTTTGACATTTATTACTTGAACTACTTTTCTTTATACCCATAATTTTTGTTGGAGTTAGCCTCTGTTTTGAACTGATTGCTTTTATGATAATGCGTTAATATTTTTGGTGATTCAAAGCATGCATTTAGTATACTTAATTACTCCTAAAACTGTAGAGCCATTGTATATGCCATGTATGTAATAGTATATGGTCTCTTGAAATTGATATGCATAATTCATGGGGTCTTGTATAAATTTTCAGACTTCTATTTTTCCTGTCCTCATTACTGCATTTTTGCCTTGTGAAACACTATTGTTGGAAATTACAAATTTATGAGTGGTACTTGTGATTGCTGAAAACAGGTATATTGCTAAAACATTATATGGTGATGATGATGATGATGATGAGGAAGATACACCTCAGCAGAAAACTATGATTGAGGAACCAAAACTCCTAGGTTTTAATAGTGGTTCAAATGAAAAGGTTTGCTTAACCTTTGGTCTGTTGTATGTTTTAATGAAATGGTGTAATTTGACTTGTTTGAACTGCTAAATATTTGTATAATTGGCATTTCTTTTCCCTCAGATTTTTCTGAAAAGCGGTCCTTATGGAATCTATATTCAGCTTGGAGAAGACAGGAAGGGATACACACCTAAAAGAGCCTCTGTTCCTCATGTATGTCATACTAGAATTTTCAACTCTTCAAGACAGTCTAGTTTAATTTTTTAGGCCATTAATGTGAGGTATGCCATGATAGTTTGTATCAATGGCACAAAGAAGTTTGTCTCCGGTTTGGCTAAATATTGTGCAGTATTCTAATAGTATTACAAGAACTTTACATTTTCTTGAACGAAGGAATTTGTAAGACTTGGAAATTAGAAAGGTCATCTAGGTACAAGTTACTTGCGATGCAAGTAGAGTCTTATTTGATAATATGAATATTAAGACTTTAAAAAATGGTAATGCAGTCTGCTGAATACAACTTGATAGTAAACTCGAAATTGTTTTTATTCAAGGGGCAGGGACTATCATTTTTGTCTAAAATTATCTTTTCTTGATTGTTGAAATTAAACTGGTAGAGTTATATTCAATGACTATGTTGAATAATGTGTCTATTATTTCAATTTTGCTCGAAGTTCTCTCTCTGCCTTTTGAATTTTACTTGAGAGTTTGTTTGCCGTGCATGCTTTTGTGCAACTACTGGTCTGGTTGACACTTCTCTGTTTTTCACGGATCATGGGTTTACGAGCTAATTGTGCAAGTCTGGCCAATTATTTTATCTTCCAATAAAAGGAAAGAACTCAGAATTTGAGATGTTTCAGGTAAAGGATGTGGACTCTATCACCCTTGAAGACGCACTTGTGTTGCTGCAATATCCATTGACATTGGTATGTTTCCCAATTCTAGTTGAGCTACTTGTCATGTTGATTTTGCATGTCAATTTTTGACAACCAAGTTTATGATGAAATAGTTGAGTTTTATTTATATATATATATATATATATATATGGTTGTGCTGTGTAAGACAATCTTGGTGTAGTAATAATATTTTATGAACATGATAAGTGGAAGGCAAACTTTCAATCAAACGAAGGATTTTTTTATTTTTAAATATTCATGTTAGAGTATATTAAAGTATACTGTTATAACTTGTATAGGTTCAGTTAAATAGTTATAGATTCAGTTAGTAGTTAGTTAGATATTGTTAGAATATAACTAACAAGTCAGTTACAGAATGTAACTGACAGATTCTAGAACATTCCTCTATAAAGAGAGGTGTAACCCTTTTGTAACTAATTCAGTTAATCATAATACAATGAATTCATTCTCATCATCTTCTCCACTCTCTCTATTCTAACATGGTATCTAGAGCTTCTTGATCCATGGCAAATCCCTTCAACACAGAGGGAGGTTTTTCCTCCTCCCAAAACAAGATCTCAAACCTAGTTTCAGTGCGTTTAGATGACAAAAACTTCAAGCAATGGAAGCAACAAGTTTCTGGTGTTATTCGTGGTTTTAGCCTCCAAAAGTACGTCACAGAACCTGTGATTCCTGAGCAGTATCTCACAGATGCAGATCGTGCCTCAGGAACTGTGAATCCTCTGTATCAAGCATGGGAAAATCAAGACGCGTTGATCTGCACATGGCTCCTTTCAACAATGTCAGAGCCTCTTCTTGCGAAGGTAGTGGATTATACGTTTTCGTCAGAAGTTTGGGATGAAGTTCACCGTCATTTCAAGACGCTACTCATCACCAAAGCTAGGCAACTCCGATCGGAATTGCGAACCCTAAGCAAAGGCGATCGCAAGATCGCTGAATTCATTCAACGCGTCAGAGAAATCAATGAATCGTTGATTTCAATTGGCGATCCAGTTCCTCACCGTAATCTCATCGAGATCGTGCTCGACGCGCTTCCTGAAGACTATGACTCAGTTGTAGCAGCTGTAGCGAGCAAATCTTTTCCTGTTTCTTTGGACGAGTTAGAATCTCATCTCCTAGCTCATGAATCTAGGTTAGATAAGAACAAGAAGCAGAATCAAATTGATTCTGCAAGTGTTAATCTTGCTCAGGCTTCAGCTGCGTCTTCTCAAAACTCCAATTCAGATGCTACTCCACCTCCTATTCCTAATTTTCCTACTGGAACAAATCACACTGCTGCACCTGAATACCAAGGCCCTAGCTCAATACACACGTGGTGGTGGTAGATCTGGTAGAGGTGGAGGCCGTTCTGGACGCGGAGGACGCGGTGGACGCGGTGGAAGTGATTCCTCATGCCAAATCTGTCATAGGAATAATCATGATGCTTCAATTTGTCACTTCCGCTACACAGGCCAATCTCAGAACTATGGTTATGGTAACAGCTACCCTAGGCCTCAATTTCCTAATCACTATGGCTTTGGCTATCCTAGGCCACCACGTGCTCAAGCACCTCAGGCCATGTTTCCTGGTGCTCAAGCTATGCTCACTGCTGGGAGCAATCACTTCAACAACCAATGGTGGTATCCAGATTCTGGAGCTTCACACCATGTGACCCCTGATCCTTCAAATCTCTCAGACACTGTCTCTCTTCCAGGCTCAGATCAAGTGCATATGGGGAATGGTCAAGGTTTGTGCATTAATTCTGTAGGTTCAATGAATTTTCCTTCTAATCTGAACCCTAGAAACACTCTAGTCCTTAAGAACTTGTTGCATGTTCCCTCAATAACCAAAAATCTGCTAAGTGTCTCTAAATTTGCTCAAGATAATAAAGTGTTCTTTGAATTTCACCCTACTTTCTGTGTTGTGAAATCACAGGCTTCTTCTGAAGTCCTCTTGCATGGAGTTGTGGGAGCTGATGGACTGTATAAGTTTGCTGCTCCCCTAGAATCTGTTTCTACTCTACATAGTTCAGCTTCTGTTTTGAATAAATCATCAAATGAATGTAATTTTGTTTGCATGAAACCTTTGAATTCCAATTGTTTAGCTAGTTCTGTTTGTTTCAATTCTAATGTTCCTAGTTGTTTGGCTCAGCCTAATCCTACTGTAAATCTTTCTCAATATGGAATAAATGTCAATGCTTCTGTTTTAACACCTATATCTCATGCTACCTATAATTTGTGGCATGCTAGACTAGGTCACCCTCACCATGACTCTCTCAGGTTTGCTCTTCAAACATGCAATATTAATGTTCCTTCTAAGCCTGTTGTTGATGTATGCACTGCCTGTTGCTTAGGGAAGAGCCATAGACTTCATGCTCCCCTATCTAACACTACCTATACCTCACCTCTTGAGTTAGTTGTGTGTGATCTTTGGGGCCCTGCTCCTGTAAAATCAACTTCTGGTTTTACTTATTTTCTAACATGTCTTGATGCTTTCTCTAGATTTGTTTGGGTCTATCCTTTGAAAGCAAAGTCTGATACTATGTCTAAATTCATTGAATTTAAAAATATGGTAGAATTGCAGTACAACTGCAAGATTAAAATTGTTCAAACAGATGGTGGTGGAGAATTCAGACCCTTTACCAAATTCCTTACCAATTTAGGTGTTATACATAGGCTTACCTGCCCTCACACTCATCACCAGAATGGCCTAGTAGAGAGAAAGCATAGGCACTTGGTTGAAACAGGACTGACTCTGTTATCTCAGGCCAATATTCCCTTGAAATATTGGGACCATGCTTTTAGTACAGCAGCATATCTTATAAACAGACTTCCCACACCTATACTTCAAAATAAATCACCCTATCTCACTCTTCAAAATAAACAACCAGATTATAAAGCTCTAAAAGTCTTTGGCTGTGCTTGTTTTCCCTTCCTAAGACCTTATCACACAACCAAGTTAGCCTACAGATCTCAGGAATGCATTTTCCTAGGCTATTCCACTACTTATAAGGGTTACAAGTGCCTCAGTCCTGATGGTCACATTTATGTATCTAAGGATGTTCTATTCAATGAACAAAAATTTCCCTACCCTGATCTATTTCCAAAAGAAGATAACACTGACACACCTAAAACATCTCCATCTCCTATATCTCATGTGCCTCTTCATTTACCAAATCAAGTCCTCAACCCTACACCTCTCAATACTATTCCCTTTGCTGCTATACAAGAACCTCTTTCACCACTACATCCCACTCCTCTGCAAACTATTCCTCACCCTACAGTTAATGCACCCATCTCACCTACTACATCATCTCCACAAGGGTCTGAAAATCACTCTCCCATTACTCCTACTTCTCAGTTATCTCCACCATCTAACAGTTCACTTGGTCTCAGTCCTAATATACAAACATCTAATGCATCTCAACACATATTCTCTACTCCTTCCTCTGAGTCATCTGTTGAGTCCCAAAATCCTTCACAACATGCTCCAATTAAGTCTCTTCAAGGTCACTCTATGACTACCAGATCTAAGGCCAAACACAATCCTACTGCTCTTCTAACTCATCTTGAACCTACTACTGTTAAGCAAGCTTTTCAATCCCCTTCTTGGATAAAAGCAATGCAGGAAGAGTATGATGCACTTCTAAAGAACAAGACCTGGACCTTAGTGCCTGCTCCTACTTACAAAAAGCCTATAGGATGCAAATGGGTTTTCAGAATTAAAGAAAATTCTGATGGATCAATCAACAAGTACAAGGCCAGGTTAGTGGCCAAGGGGTTTCATCAAAAGCAGGCTCAGATTTCACTGAGACTTTCTCACCTGTTGTCAAGCCTGTGACTGTTAGAACTGTACTTACCATTGCTGTATCTAATAAATGGCCTATTCAGCAAATTGATGTAAATAATGCCTTTCTAAATGGCAATTTAGAGGAAGAAGTCTATATGCAGCAGCCTCCAGGTTTTGAGGCTTCAGATAGTAATCTTGTGTGCAAGCTAAACAAGGCTTTATATGGCCTTAAACAGGCACCTAGGGCCTGGTTTGATAAGCTGAAGACAGCTCTAGTTCAATATGGATTCTCAGCCAGTAAGTGTGATCCTAGCTTATTCATGATTAAAACCAGCACTGTTCACATCATGGTTTTGGTATATGTTGATGACATTATCATCACAGGAAATTCTATGTCTCATATTCAGCAAGTAATTTCAAAACTGAATGCTCAGTTTGCTCTAAAACAACTAGGGACCCTTGATTTCTTCTTAGGATTAGAGGTGTTTCATTTGGACAATGGTTCTCTTCTCCTATCTCAAACAAAATATATCAGAGATATGCTCTCTAGGGTGCAAATGGATTCTGCTAATGGGATGCCTACACCCATGGTATCTAGCTCAAAATTATCTAGAGTGGGGTCTAATCCTGTTGAGGATCCTACATACTTCAGATCTGTAGTTGGAGCTCTGCAGTATGCTACACTTACTAGACCAGAAATCTCTTTTTCTGTCAACAAAGTTTGTCAATTCCTATCTAATCCTCTTGAAGAGCACTGGAAGGCTGTAAAAAGGATTCTTAGATACTTAAGTGGGACTCTTCATCATGGGTTGCTCATTCAGGCTGCTCCCATTCATCAACCTCTGTCCCTAATTGGATTTTGTGATGCAGACTGGGCCTCTGATCCTGATGACAGAAGGTCAACTTCAGGGGCTTGTATCTATCTTGGACCAAATCTAGTATCCTGGTGGTCAAAGAAACAAACATTGGTGGCCAGGTCTAGTGCAGAAGCTGAATACAGAAGCTTAGCTGGCCTATCTGCAGAACTTCTATGGTTACAATCTCTTCTAACAGAGCTGGGGTGCAACTTCTATACTCCAAAAATTCTATGTGACAATCTAAGCACAGTCTCATTGGCTCATAATCCTACTCTCCATCATCGCACTAAACACATGGAGTTAGATATATTCTTTGTCAGAGAAAAGGTTATAAACAAGAGCCTCATTGTCTCTCATGTGCCTGCTACTGACCAATGGGCTGATGTGCTTACCAAGCCTCTATCTGCTAATAGATTCACTACACTTCGTGACAAGCTGAGAGTGTTTGACAAAGAGCACTTGATCAAAACTTCATCAGCTTCTAAGGGGGAATGTTAGAGTATATTAAAGTATACTGTTATAACTTGTATAGGTTCAGTTAAATAGTTATAGATTCAGTTAGTAGTTAGTTAGATATTGTTAGAATATAACTAACAAGTCAGTTACAGAATGTAACTGACAGATTCTAGAACATTCCTCTATAAAGAGAGGTGTAACCCTTTTGTAACTAATTCAGTTAATCATAATACAATGAATTCATTCTCATCATCTTCTCCACTCTCTCTATTCTAACAATTCAGCTTGCAAGATGTTAATGATTAGTATAATTATTGCACACTGAAGTCAATAAATCCTCTCTCTCTCTCTCTCTCTCTCTCTCTCTCATAATAATGTTCAACAAATTTCTCTCTCCTTCAATCTCCTCTCTTCAATTCAATTCCCGCTTTCTCTCTCCTTCAATTTTTTTCGACTCTCTCTCTCTCTCTCTCTCTCTCTCTCTCTCTCTCTCTCTCTCTCTCTCTCTCTCTCTCTCCCTCTAGTATTGTGTTCTTTAGTTATTGCTAACTTTCTAAATGTTCTCTTCTGGATTAGGGTAAGCATCCTGATGATGGACATCCTGTCATATTAAAGGTTGCAAAGGCTGGCTATTCTATTAGGTGCCGACACAAAATTGCTTCTGTTCCTAAGGTATTATTAGAGTTTATTATTTTTTATTAAGATTTTATTTCCTTCATGTCTATGCAATTGCAACAACTGCAAGAGACTTTATTAGCTAAATTAGAATGTAAGTAAAAGCATTAGTGCTAAGAAAAGAAAATATATAACACAACTTGTGAAGAGTTATATTGTCTGAGATAGGGACAACACAACCAAATATTTTCAGAAATTAGTAATTTGGGGACAAGATAGTTTGTGAGTTATATGGGCTGGTATAGGGATAACATGCACGACCAATTGGGAGTTGTTTAAAGAGGAGAAATTACAGTGAAGCATAATAAGAAAAGCATAGCTTGTTTTTGAGTAGGTTTCTGTAATAAATTAAATGCATGATTCACTACATATGGCTATAAATGTTTGTTTTGCAAAGTTGTATGTGCTCTAATTTAGTTAGTTACACCCCAGTTTTAACCGGGTATGTTCCTTGACTTTTCCCCCGCTTTAAATTGGTATACAGAATATGAAGCCAGATGAAATCACCTTGGAAAAGGCCCTTGAACTTTTATCAGGTAATAATGTGAGAAGTGTTGGTCGGCCCAAAGGCAAACCTAGAGTTGAAGATCTTGACGCTATTGAAGCTTTCTAAGATTTTGACCTGGGTACTTAGCATGAACGCAGAGTTTTCACCTGATTAACATTAACTTATGCAATAAGCAATTACCCAAGTTCGCCGATTATGCAACTAACAGTTGCAACTCCCAATCCCAGATGAGTCAGGGAAGATTTTTTTAGAGTCAAATGAAGATTCTTCGATGGATCCTAATGTATACCAGTAGTTCATCAATTTTGTTCCATTTTTTTTTTTTAATTTTCTTTTTAATTTTGTATATAGGCTGGCCAATTCAATTTACTTGATAGAAGTATAATTGTCCTTTTGTTGTACCAAATGTTGACTTAATTTATTAAGCCCTGAACGCTGATATTTTGTTTTGCCAAAGGGTTGATATTCTTTTAGCCTTAATTTATATTTGTAAGGATAAGCTATTCACAGCAAAATCACAATAATAGATAAATTATCTTGCTTTTTGATTTCTACTTTTCATCATTTTTTCCAGTAAGCTGAAAGTTTATTATTTTGATTTCTTACAGTGCGTTGAAAGTTAGCTTATATGGTAGTTCATAGATGATTTGGCATTTAAGTTGACACTTAAGGGCAGTGTTTTTAAACTCGATCCTGTCATTGTCTTGGTGAGGGTATTGAGTAAGTAGGTCATTGTTCAAAACCAGTGAGTCACATGAACGATAATTAACAATAATTAAGTTATTAACGATAATTAAATCAAACATAAATAAGTGGTTAATTGAAACAAAACATTAAGAGGACTAAAATTGATTAATGAATCTTCTTGAAATCTAATGGTTTTTGCAAATGTCTTTTTTTTATAACTTCAATACTATCACAAACTCATCTCAAAAATATAAACAGAGAGAACTATAATGTGTTTTTTGTGTGACAATTTACATTGCAATGATACAAGATTGGGATTCAATCCCAAATATACAAGCAGTGAGTCCTTGAAGAGTTTGGGACTCAGTGTAACTTGAAGTTTTTAGACTATCACTATATATATTGCTTTTGCAAACTAAATTAAATAAATAAATCAAAGCACATGCACAAATTGAGTAATCATGGCATGCTATACATTACAATAGATACATATCATTAACCTAAGTAATTTACACTTTATATACTTGGATGGATCTTGTCTTGACCTATCAAAGAGGGCTTGATGTATTTCTTGTGCTATCCCCAGAATAAGGAAGTGGAGAACTTGATCCATCCTGTAAAAGTATCAACCAATAACATTATTCTCAATGTCTAGAAGAGTTCGGATGTCCTAGTAGAACGCACAGTCAAGGGATCTTAACAGTTAGTTAACGATCATCATCAGACGACTCATATTCTAACTTCATCAAATTAAAAAGAGCACAAAAGTCCTCGTTGAAGTTATTTCGATATTATCTTAATTAACTGTAAATGTTAATGAAACTATGGTCATGCAAGCATGAAAATGTAGAGAAAGAAACATACCATTTGAAGAGAGACTTGGCTCTGAGTAGATGGACTCATAAATCCACTAAACATAGAATGGTTATCATTACTTTCAGCGAGTTCTCTTAACCTATTAAGTTCAGGCATAACCTCTTTACCAAGATCAGGTCTATCTTTTCTCCTTAATTCAGCACACTTTATAGCCATCTTAGCAAATCCAAGAGCCTCTTCAGCTGGCCAATCTGTCACTCTTGGATCCAACATCTCATCAAATGTTCCCCTCTCAATTGCTCTACCAACATGATGTGTCAATCCCATCGGTGGTCGAGCTGTCAAAATTTGCAAGAAAATTATCCCAAGTGAGTATATATCAGATTTCACTCCCAACATTCCTGTCTGTTGGTACTCAGGATCTATGTAACAGAATGTTCCGGCAGCTGATGTCATTCGATATTGTGTCACATTGTCTGCTACTGATGGAGGTACTAGTCTTGCCAAACCAACATCACTTATCTTTGCAACGTAGTTGCGGTCGAGCAAGATGTTTGCCGGTTTAAGATCTCTATGTACTAGTGGCTCAGGTTTTGTTTGGTGGAGGAAGAGTAAGCCCGTTCCAATTTCAGCTGCAATTTTGAACCTTAGCTGCCAAGGTAGTGGTGGAGAGTTTCCTCTACAAAAGAGACAATCGTCCAAACTTCCGTTCGCCATGTGCTCGTAAACTAGGCAGCCGTATTCCGGACAGGCTCCTAAGAGAAGAACCATGTTTGGATGCCTTATGCAACTTAATACCTCAACCTGCAATGCAATTATGATTTCAAATTTCAAGTTAGTATGTGTTAGAACATCAACCTTGGTTTAAAAGTAAACAGATACGAAAAATGCAAACAAAGAACGCACAAAATCTAATCACGGTGTTTAACCAATTGTGCCTACGTCTCTGACTAAAGTGATTGTATTGATGTTGTGGTGTTGCATATATACGGTTAGACAGTTTTTATTACACGCTTACCTCTCGTTGAAACTGCGACCTTCCTTGTTGTGCATCAGGACGAAGAACTTTAACCGCCACAGGTGTATGGTCTAGAAGACATTTATAAACTGGACCATAACCACCTTCTCCAATCTTAAGAGTGTCGGCGAAAAAATTCGTTGCAGCTTCAATATCTTCAATTGCATATCTTCTATACCTCACATCTTTGTTTGACAAAGTATCAACTACTTTTCTTTTCTCTTCTGATTCTCTTAAAGCTTTCATTTCTGCACTAATTCTCTTTTGTGCTTCAAGTTCCGCAATCCTCTTTTGTGCTTCCGCAGTCTCAATAGCTGCTTTTGATTTTGCCTTTTCCTTTTCCGCAACAGCCAATGCATTTTCTTCAGCCATTCTTGCCTCTTCCAATCTCCTTTCTTCCTCTAATTTCCATCTTTGGAGTTCTACAGCCTATGATGCACAATAATGTCATGTTAAAAAACAAAAAATCTTGTACTTTTTTAAATAATCGATGATCCTATTCTCTTTAATCGATTAACAGTTCATACCTTCTGCTGTGCTGTGAGTGCTTCTTTACAAGCTGTGCTATACATTTCCATTGTTTGCTTTAACTCCAACTTCAGTCTCCTCATTTCAGCCTCCACATCATCCTATACTCGAAGCGCACGATTATATGATTTTATACAAGTTAGTAACAATCAGGAACAATAGTTTCATGGTTAAAATGCATCTTAATTGTGAAATTTTTTGTCAGTGAGAGAACTACTTATATAATACATGAAAGTGTTATGCGGGAAAATAAAAGTGCAAATGACTTGCTTGTCCTTACCACATTTGATGCATTAGATGAAAGTCCATCACTATCATGTGAGAAAGATGAGAAATCAGGATTGGCAATATCAATGGACCTTCTTCCATAATTTATTGATTCAAAGCTATAATTTCCATCAGTATCAGAACTATATGATAGCCTAGGATTGGAAAAACTTGACTCTGAATTGTAGTTGTGGTTAAATACTGAAGGGAATAAACGATCGGTACTCGGTCTTCCTGAGCTTACAAAGGATATGTCACTATCTGGCATAGGAAGTTCTCCATATGATTTGTCATTTGGACGTCTCCGAGTGAACGGTGACCTGTCACAATACCAATTTTAGATATACTAGAAAAATTTGAATTAATGACAAAAATTAGAGACGAAAAAGACAAATTTCATGTTATTTTTCATCTATAATTTTCCATCGCTAATTGAACTTTTTCTTGTAACATATGATCATGAAGTAAAATTATTTAAGCATGCAAGAAACACGTTATTTGTTTTAGTTTCTTGGAATCGAACCATAGACCTACTAGTTATATCTCTTTCGATGTCCCTTATCGGCTTATCTCACCAACTGAACTACTTACTTGGGACTCAAGAAAACAAGTTGATGTAACAAGAATGATAAAAAAGAAGGGAAAAGTGTTAGGCCACAAAGGTTGAAAGTTATTCTTGAAACTATTTGTAAAAAGAAAATCTCATTCTTCTTCATGTAAGCACTATAAAAGTGATTCTAAATGCTGTTTTCAAATTTCTGATGTTCAAAAATTATTTCGCTATTATGAATTAGACGTAGTAATAATGTGACAAACCTGAATGAATCCGCGCCATCTTGGGATCTACGAGGTGGTCCCTCAAATGATCTCCTCTCAGGTGCTAATATAAACAAAATTTCTCAATGAGCAATTACATTAAAAAAAAATGCAAAAAAAAGTTAAAGAGATTATATCTTATCTAACCTTTAGCTGCCATTGGCATACGAGGTTCTGAATGATCTGACCTACTATTATTAGACTGACTAAGTTGAGTTTGTAGAGGTGAAAATGCAGGAGCAGGTCTAGAAGCAGATCTCATAGATTGAATTTTTCCTTTACCAACAATATATACTGTACAAAAATCTGGTGCCCCTTTAGATACAGTTCCTGGAATATCTACCACCTTGAATCTTCTGATGATACCAAAAACAACTTAACTTTGTAAGTTAAATATTGTATGTATATCTATACAATATTGAAATTCAATATACTAATTGTCCTTTGTAAAAAGTAGTATACAGTATACACTCCAAAAAAGGAAATATCAATATTGTCAACCGCGGATCAGAGGAAAATAAATAGTGGTATATTCAAATAATGTTACGCGACATGATGATAAAATGTTGAGACAGAGATAGAACAATACTTGAGAAAACCATTTTTGTTGGAAGAGCCTATAACCAAATGCTCAATTCCTGATTGAGAAGTATATTCAATTAAAGCTTTGGATACATCTCCATGTTCTAGTACAATGTCCTTGCAATGTATCTATGAAACAAATAAAGAGAAAAAGAAAAATGACAAGGTGCTCAAATTATATGCTAGTTGAAGTATATTTTCTAATTTTTTTTTCCACTTCCTTGGTTTTCATCCTATAAAAAAAAACTTACATCTTTTCGCGCACAAAAGACGCGATACGGACGAAAAATTTCTTTGGTTATTTCATCAGGTTCTTTAGGCACCATTGTGCATTGCTCAACAAGACCATTCATCCCTGCCCCTACAACAAGATAAAGTTACTTCAAATCAATAAACATACCATGTTGTAACACTTCATATATACTTTGTGAATATCAAAATAATTATATAAATTATAATATCTAATCAATGACATTTGTTTTGGAGAATCAGAGTTCGAATCCTAACTGAAACAATTCTTGACCAAATATTACGTATTTTATGACTAAACTCCATATTACCACGACGCCTTCCCATGAGAACATAATGGATAAAACAAAACAAAAACGACGGTATAATAGTAATAATACTCACTTGGGGTCGAATTAGATGATGGTGTTGGTTTAACCTTGACATGGATGAGAACAATAGTTGAGCCTTTTGTGATGAGATGATCAATGGTCCATTTAAGTGCATTTTGGCTCCCTTTATCTGTATCTATTGCCACTGCCACTATTCCATTCACCCCATCCTTCTTGTCCCATTGATTCTTTTGCAACCACATTCCTCTTTTTTCCTCTTTGCAATCTACAATTAAACTTTTTCTCTTTGGTTTTCAATAAAAAGAAACCAAACAAAACAAACCCATAAAGGGCCTATTTTTTTTTTTTTTTTGTCTTGTTTCACTTCTTGAGTTTATTGTGTAGTATCGTTCTGTCTCTAAATTTTCGTCGCTATTTTCAAGAACAATGCATGAGAAATTTTATTACTTTGAATATTTCTTCTGTCCCTCTCTATAAACATTGAGAGACAAAATGATTTTTATGATTGTTTAACTTGTGTACTTTGATTTCTTTATTATTTGTTTGAAACATTGAAAAACAAAAAGAATAACAAATAATTAATCCTTTTAACATTAACCATTTAATTTGTCTACTTTGGTATTTGTTTCTTTTTAGGTTCCTTTTATCTAGCATGAGCTTTTCACGGACGTAACAATCAAAACAGATTCTGTTCTTTGTCAATTCTCTTTTCTTGTTAGAGATTGACCAAATTTTGCGGATTACCTTTGACTATGTATTTTCTTTCTAAAGGCACTATAGGTACAAATTAGCCATAACTCTTTGCGCATACAATTTATTTATGTATTATTTAAGGGTCTTCATATTAATTAGATCCATATAATATAAACTTGTTTATATTGTAAATGTATAACAATTAATCGCTTAAAAAAAAGTATTAACAACTAATCTAAAAGGATGATCCATATATAACTCGTATGATTAAAAAGCACTATTAATTATTAATGACTGATTATGTTAGATCATTCATATTGTTCTTCTAGCTATATGATTTGTGCCCTATATACTCATGTATAATTGTAAAGAATACACCTTAAAACGATATAATACAAATATCAAATTCCTCTCTCTCTCTCTCTCTCTCTCTCTCTCTCTCTCTCTCTCTCTCTCTATTTTTGCAATATCACGTGTTATTTTGATTTATTTCATAATATGTTATCAGCATAAAACTCTATCATGATGTTGACTATTGCTAGAAATTTTAATCCGTTGAAAATGAGTATTATTTATAATACATTATCATAATCTTGATCTTTGTATAAACCAGTGTGAACAAGAAGTTCAAAAGATAATTTATTTTGCACGTTTAGAAAAATAACTTATCTTCACAACCACATACAGGCTCTTAGCATAATCAAGCATATGACGAAGATGGTCCCAAGCTCGGTTAGCATCGGCTAGACCTTCAATGCCACTTCTCATATATTTCTTCAAACTAACCTTGTGCGAGATAAGTCCTACTAGCTCATAATCAAGAGAAGTGGCCTAGCTTCCGCGCATGATATAAGGCGTTGGTCTGATCAAGTAAGGACAATCATTCAATCTGCTATCTCTGCCTCAAAAGAAAGCAGACTTTGTTTCTTGCAGCTCACTCAACCACTTGAGGTCAAAAGAAGAGTGATCATAGATCTCCTTAGGGGACTCCTTGTAAACAGTACGAAAAGATGGATTATTCGAATAACTATCAATTGAAGCAGCAATTATTTGTTGGCCGGCCAAAATGTAGCGGTCGATAGGATTAAGCATTAAATTTTGTCTATAAATATGAAGTGTACATAAAAGGCACACTTAACCAGTGCAACTTTTATTTAGTTTACTCAAATTTATTTGTACAAAATGATGTATTCCCTTTATCTGTTATATAATACATGGAACATTGCTTTTGTATTTCTTTGTTCTTTTTAACAAATCAAACACACACTCTTAAAAATTAAAGAAAAAAGTCTTATTTCTTAGCTCCCTTTTAAAAATTTACACCTGTTGGATATGCCTTGAAATCTCAAGATTGGAAGTCATAATATTTTAGATTTTGTAAAATAAGTACGCATATATTTTTCTATAAATAGGGATTGTCTTATTCATAGAAAAATTGAGAGAGAGTGAGAACGACAAGATGTAGAGAGTCGGGGTTTGCCACCACAAAAGGCTAGGGTTTTGAATCCTAGGGCAAACTCCTTTTGGGAACATCTTGTGGGTCACCTTGGGTAGCTAGGTCAATTGAGTCTCTTGGTCACGGGAAGAGATTCAGGATTAGGGTAGAATTATGATTAATTCTTGTAACCCTATTTGGGATTTCTTGTGTAAGTTTCTCATTGATCATAGTAAAAAGGAAGGGCTGCTCCCTCCCCCAGATTAGGTTCATTAACACCGAACTGGGTAAACAAATCATAGTGTGTTCTTTATCGCTCTTTGTTTATTGTTCTTGAATTATAGCATCATCAACTCTATCAACATATTTAGTTACTTGGTTCTATTTACTCCACACATCAAGTTTATTGGTGTGAGTTTTAATCGAATTCGCAACAACACCAACAAACAACAATAAGCCAACAACTAAACCATCAACAAAACATCAAATATCAATCGTGGATCATTATTTCATTACCAATAAATAAATATTACATAATTTCTGTCCAAAAAAATTACATAATAAAATTAAAAAAGATAAAATAAATCCTATGTAGTTTCTAAATCACATAACATAACTCATTCAAATAAAAAATTGGATATCACACAACCATTTGTTGTGACTTGAGTATAAGTCTCGAATTCTTCAATTGATAAATTATACGAAAATTTCATATAATCTCTCAATAAAATCGACGATTCTCTCTGACCTTAAAAATGAGCGCATTATTAGAAATATAAAATTGTAAATTACAATTCTACACCGGCACATTCTCAAACTTACCAACCTGTGAATGATCAGTAACAGAAAAAGAAAATTCATCATCAGTGACACCTCTTGAATACAAATCACCATCACTAACATAAGAAAAAGATTCATCTTCACTATCTTTCTCTTTAAGTTCTTCAATCTTAGCCAAAGCTTCTCTCCAATCCAATCTTCTCTCAACACTCCATTCACAACAATACATTCCAATCCTCAAAAGCTTCAACATCTCACCTTCACCATTTCTTATTCCCATTATATCCTTATCAAACACTTCACCTGTCCATTCTTCTCTAACAACTGAATTAACCCATGTTGCTAAATCCGAATTTTCGCCTTTTCCATGTCGTAAATAATTTGCTGGAAATTTTCCTGTTAAAAGTTCTAAAATAAGGATTCCAAGACACCAAATGTCTGTTTTTTCATTTGGTCTATCAAAGTGTGTTACTTCTGGTGATTTATAGGATGACATGAATTGTTGTGCATGGTTTTTGTTTGTCATAGGTACAAGTCCATACTCTGTTAAAAGTGGTTCAAATGAATTGTTTAGCATTACATTGGATGATTTTAGATGACCATGTGGTAGGTTTTGGTTAGGGAACTCTTTGTAGAGATGTGCTAAGCCTCTTGCTACTCCTTTTACGATTTTTAGACGAGTTGACCAATTAAGTACAATGCCATTTCTATCTGCAAAAGACAAAATGTAATCAAAAGGTAAGTGATTATTGTATAAGTGGTTATGTATAAGCTATATTAACAAAAGATAAAATAAGGTCAAATGTTTTTATATTAACTGTTTTTCGTAGGCTATTTTAGAGAGTTTATACAAATATAAGTTGAAAATAGTTTACGGACATGTCATAAGTTATTTCTATAACCTCTCTTAAATGGTCTTACAAGTGATTATGTTAGTAGATAACCTCAAATAAGTTAATCCAAACGCGCCCTAAGTTTGTGTGGTCAAGAATCAAGATTGATTGAACTGATTATTTCATTGATTTGTTGAATAATCTAGATTCTATCTAAAACTATTAAATAATCAAATTTGAATCAAGTGATTAATGAACTTGTTCGGTTAAAGACGAATTGATCGGGAGGACATGAGTTCAAACTTTGACTGAAATAATCAGTTATCAGACTCTATTTAATATTTATCTCTCAACTGACTCTGGATTAGTAGCGTCCCCTTTCTCATTGAAATCAAGAGATTTAAAAAATATAAAATAAAAAACTATCAAATACTTTTATAATAAATAAAATATAATGCTGCATACCATGTAGATGACTAGCCAAGCTACCATTTTCACCAAAATCATAAACCAAAAATTTCTCTTCTTTTTTGTAATAGAATGCAACAAGAGGGAGTATATTAGGATGTGTCAAACTTCCAAGTTTTTTCATGTGTTCAAAAAACTCTTGTTTCCCAACATTGTTCATGTGCCTAAATCTCTTCACAACTACAATTGGTCCATTCAAAACCATAGCCTTATAAGTTGATCCAAAACTTCCACTTCCAAGCACTTCAGCTGAGGACCTAAGCAAGTCTTGCAAATCAAAGCCACCTTTGTCTTCCCTAACAAAATTCAATTCTCCATTTTCACCTTTACTAAAATCACCAGCCAAATCAATGGATTTTGTCTCTATGACACTTGGAGTAGTCTTTTGAGAATTCAGTTGTAGGCCTATTATGGGTTGGTTTTGTTCTAAATTTCGTGGACGTCGCCGGCGGCGGCTTTGGATAAACAAAAGTGCAAACATTGAAGCTAAAATAATAATAGCCAATACTACAATCAACACTATAAGTAATTTTTTGTGTTTTTTTCCCTTTCCTTGTGTTGAAGGAGCTGAATTCAGAATAGATTTGGTTGGAGACGTGTTGCATGGATTGCTCAAAGGTTTTCCACATAAGCCTTTGTTGGCTGCATTACACAAAAAATTTCAAATCAATTATTATTAAACTTAGATTTTTCTTTTCTTTTCATACTAGTAATAAAACATTTTCAAGACTGTTGAGTGTATAAATATGTGAGGGCTATCTCATCCTATGAGCTAACTTTTGACGTTGAGATCAAAGTATATTTAACATGCTTATCCACGTTGTAGCACGTGACAATGTCTCTATCTATCTTTTATATAGAAAAAATAAAGAAAAATAAACATGTTGTACCAGCTCAATTTTTCATACCCTAAGCTGAGCGCCTATATGCTTGTCTACAATGTGTCAGTTTACTGATAAGAGTTTGACCTTATAATTTTAAGGGACAAAGTTCAAATTCCGACATAAACAATTGTAAAATAATCATTAATATCAATTTATAATTAATAAATATAATATTTTCTCTTTCGCCCAGTTTAAAAATAAAAATATACAAGTAACAAAAATAAACATGTTGATGGAAAAATGGAGTCTTTCACTTACCAGAAAATGAGGTTGAAGGCTCATTGCTTAAGCTTTGTGGTATTGGACCCTCCAATTGATTATTAGATAAATCAAATGCTCTAAAACCATTTTTTTGAAATTCAGGTATGTTACCTCCAAAACTATTCCCATGCAAATCCAAATCCAAAAGATTAGGCAATTTAGCAAGTGAAATAGGAATATGACCATTGAACTCATTTCCAGCCAAAAATACACTTTTAAGATTTCCCATACCTTCAAAACTATCATCTAAAATTTCACCTGAAAATTTATTATTAGACAAATATAATCCCCTTAATTTCACAAGCTTTTTGAATTCAGGCATTGGACCTTCAAATGTGTTGTTCATGACACTAAAACTAAATAAATTTGGCAATTCCAACAATGTGTCTACATCAATTTTGCCACCTAGTCCCATATTTTCTAGTCTCAATGCATAAAATAATGTGTTTTCATTTTTGCATAATACACCAACCCAATTGCATAAATTAGACTCATCAACCCAATTGTTTAAAGCACCATCATTGGACAAAAAGCTTCTAAACCTCAACAAAATTTGACCATTTGTGTCACCAAAAGTTGGCACAAAATAAATGGACAATAATATAAAGTGTATGAATATGCAATAGTATGCTCTTTTATGAGCCATAATTGCATAAACCAAAAATGTTCTTACTAAGAAAATTAGAAGAGGACTCTTAATAGAGTGTGCATTTGAAATTAAACTTCAATGGCTTAAAATTTAAAGGGTGTCAATGACAAAGTTCTACATGCAAATTATGAGCTGGTTAATGGTTATAAGCCGGCCAATTAATTTGGAACATTTTTTTTATGGTATGCTTTTGTTTAATACAATATATTATATTATATTTTGATATGCTTTGAAAGCTGTTTTTCTTGTTATTGAAGAGGATGTGTGATGTGTTGTTATATTGCATTGGCCGTCACTTAATTAAAAACAATTTTATATGACTTTTATTGGTATGGTGTGTTTGTTTATTTATGTTCTAAAGTTACTATGCTTGTAATTTGCATGTGCCAAGTATTTGTTTTTTTAGGGTGATTTGGTGTCATTGAAAACATTAATATTGATGAGAACTAAGATATGACTTTGAAAAGAACATACGAAAATATGCCAAGTATTTGGAATTCCAGTGCGAAAAAAACTATGTGGTTTGAGAATTTTTTCATCAGTAAAGACTCGCTAAAAAAGACATGTAAAAGAACCTAAAAAAATTGTGTAAAATTTCAAATAATTCATATATATATATATATATATATATATATATATATGAGGTGTTAGTTACTTAATAGCGAACATATATATAAGATCTTAAAATTATCATGTATATAGAAGCTGTCACTTAGTTAAATAAAAACTCAATTTACTACTTATATAGTGGACGGTGAGTTTTTTTTTTAAAATTTCAAATTAAAGAGTGTTTTTCTTAAAAATTTTATTTTTATAATGTTCATTAATTAAGTACATGAGCAGGACGTACGAGAAACATGGGGCGCCAAAAACATTCTCTCAACTTGTTGAACGACCCAACACAAATGCAAAGCCCAGTCTTTAAGGCCATTTTCACACCAAACCACTTCAGAAAACTTAATTTTTTCACAAACATCTAAAAAAAAAATTCCACTAGCAAAACAAAATCATTTTCAGAAAACTTAGACCAAAGTTTCTTCTCCTTGACACATCCAGCAAAGTGACGTTTAGCCTACACAATAGCTTAAATTTGTGTAGTATACACAAATTGTTGTGGACGGCAAGAGTTATTATGCATAAGGAATATCCTTATGCATGGTGCATAAACAAATCTTCACCATCCAATATTTTTTTGATCAATTAAATTTTTTGATCAATCAAATCCACTAAAGCATGCATGGTGGAGATTTATTTATGCACCATACATAAGGATATTCCTTATGCATAATAACTCAACCCCCTTCTCTCTGACTCTCTGACGAGTCACAAATGTTCCTCCTTCAGCACCATTTTCATCGCCCCCCTAACCTTTCCTTGCCTTTCACCAAATTGACAGTAAAATTGATGAAATTATAAATAACGAGTCTCACATTAAATTGAGCTACAAGGAGTTAAGGGTGTATTTGGTTGGGGGTGTATTTGCATGAATTATTAATTTATAAATACATCTTTCAAAAAAGGATTATCAATACATTTTTTATATATTTATATACAACTCAAATATTATAAATATTGTAAAGAAAACAAAAAATATTATAAATATTTGTTCGTGAAATCTAACTCAATTAATAATTCTGATATTATAATATAAATAATTTTAAAATTATAGACTCTTATAAGATTAGAAGGATAAAAGAGTAAATTAATTTTAAAATTCTTCTCATCCCCTTGTTTGAATCAAACATAGATGTTTTTAAAATTGATCCCATCCCTCACCTCCCCTCCCCTTCGATTGAACCAAACAAACCCAAAGGACAAATCACAATGCAGTATAAATGTTATTTAAGTCACAAAGAATATGGACTCAAAAAAAAAAAAGTCACAAAGAATATATGGCGCAAATATGATACAACAATATATTAAGTAAAGACGTAACTCATACTTATCTAGAGACAATTTAATTGACACCGATTTTTGTTAAAACAATATATATAAATAATGTTACTTTCTAGCAGGGCCGGCCCTGAGGCAGGGCAAGCAGGCCCATAGCCCAGGGCCTCACAATTTATGGGGCCTCAATTTTTTTTTCTTCAAACCCATCATATTAAAAATAGATTAAGTATTATTTGAAGATGATATATGACAACTAATTCATAGTGGCGCAGTGGAGAGCGTGTTGTTACTGGTGCGGTGCCATGCGGACGCGAGTTCAAGTCTCTGCAGGGGGGCACTTTTTGATTTTCTCTTATTTTAAGAGATCAGAAAAACCAAAGAAACAGTGATGAAGGGAATGAACAAATTGCAACCAACAAATGTTTTTTATACATTACATAAATTATTTCAAAATTAAAATTGTGTTTCTTTTTATAAAATAATGTTTTTTTATTTCTATAACTTATAAATAACTTCACTACTTTATTTTTTTAAAAAAACTACATTTTATTATTTCTTTGAAAATGAATAATTAATTTCTAAAATTAAGTTGCAATTTTTATTAAAAACACTATCAATTTTTAATGATATTAACTTGAAGATGTATTTTGTTATTATTGATTTGAAAGTGATTATTTTTTTACATTATTGATGTTGTTTACATTTTAAATAAAAGATTACTCTTTTTTAAAAATTATTGGTTCATTTTTAATGATATATCGCTTAATTTTTTATTTATCAATTCAATTTCAACATTGTGGAATGACATTTTCTTTATGTTAGTTACACGGATAAATAACTATTTTTGATCTTGTTGATACTATTTACAATTTAAATAAATGATTTTTTTTTAAATTTTTTTATTAGGGGTCTATTTTTATTATTTGTCCCGGGCCTCCAAAATCTCGGGACCGACCCTGCTTTCTAGCCGTAAAAACAATAGAGTTATGATTTTTTTTTTTTTGATACTGAATTATGACTTTTTTTATTTATATTATTATCGGCAGTTGTTAAGTACTGGTTAATGTTGGATGATTTGTAAAAATAGTCCATCGTAAACATTAGTCTCTTATTTGTACCAAAAAAAACACAAGATAATGTTGTACCTATCATATACATTTTTTTTGACAAAACAATTATCATATACTTACTTTTGTTGTACTCGTAGTAAAATATAATAAAAAATAATTTTTGAGACTCATTTTATATATTAATGTATTCGATCAAACCAAATACCTAAAATAATATAGACAAAATTATAAGTTTGGTCCTTTATTTTTTTTTTTATATTTTGGTCTTTTATCTTTTATTTGTAACACTTTAGTCCTTTATCTTTTATAACATTCACATATAAATCCTTTTTTTCATATTTTTTTTTTGTATTAAAAAATTATGAATTTTATTTATCAAGATACTTTTTTATTAAAATTAAATAAAAATCATAATTTTGATAAAAATGTTCATCATCTTCATCAAATTTTTTCATATTTTCATGTTTTTTAAAGGACCAAATTGTTACAAATAAAATATAAACAAGAATCAAAGTGTTACAAAAAGATAAGATAAAGGACAAGAATGTTACAAATGAAAGATAAATGACCAAAATGTTATAAAAAAATAAGATAAATGACCAAATGTGTAATTTTGCGAATAATATATTATAAGATATTTAATATTCATTCTAGTCCTTAATATAAGAAGAAATTCATTTTTTAAATATATTCAGGGGCAGAGCCAAGGCCCGTTTAGCCGGGGCACTAGCCCTGGTCGGCCCAAATTTGTTGATATTTTAGGAGTTAATTTAAGACAAAATTAAAATTTTTTAAATTAATTTTGGACAAAACTAAGATTTTTGTTTAAAACTAAAATTTTGTCCGAGTTGGCGGATTTTAAAAAAGTTTTGACTCCGCCACTAAATACATTTAAATCTTAACATATCTAGATTGTATCATTGATTAAATACATTAATATTTTAATATATCTCTCACCAAAAAAAAAAATATTAATATATCTAAAAAATGACTTTTTTTCTTATTTTAAAAATCAGAGGTAGTATTTTTTTTTTAATGACAATCGGAGATAGTATTCAAAAAATAAAAATATTCAAAATTAAATTAAGTTGCTGTGTTTTGTTTTTTGAATCAGTGCTCAGTTGTAACTTGTAGTCACCGTCCCTAGTATACTGGTGTGGAAATTACTTGGTTAGGCACAAGTATAAATTTGATGTGTTAGGCACACATACATAAGTAAAAAAAATTAAAGAGAAAATGAT
Source organism: Trifolium fragiferum (assembly GCA_954870985.1). Taxonomy (NCBI): domain Eukaryota; kingdom Viridiplantae; phylum Streptophyta; class Magnoliopsida; order Fabales; family Fabaceae; genus Trifolium; species Trifolium fragiferum. Next base: position 8,816,038 of record OX940796.1, read on the forward strand.
TAAAATAATATTAATTGATGTGACTTTTTTATTTTCATTTTAATTTTTTTGATTGATGTATGTGTCTAAATATCGTGCCTATATTAGTGTGCCTCGGTAAGAATGTCTCTACTAGTGTTCCTAAAAGAACAGCCTGCAACACATCCTCATAGAGTACAGTCTAGTCCCTTCTTGCCATAAAAGAAATAATCTCATACTTCTCACCCCATGCAACATATCTAAAATCAATACCATTAAAAATAATCAATGGCTGGTGTTAGATTTGGGTATGTTACACAAATTTTATCATTTGTGCATCCTAAATGCCACCGAAAATCAATGATGTTAATTCAACTAAATACACATGTAAATTTTGTGAAGCTAAAACCATGTTTATTTATTTTTTTGTTACTATCATTTAGGCCAATTCATCCCAAGGTCATTAAGTTTCACATTTATAATAAGTTAAATTTTTTAAATTTATAATTTGTTGCACCGTTATTCTTTCAGATATTTTTCATTACAAATTTTTACACCGTTACCTTTATAGTTAATCTCTTTCAAAAGATAACATACTCCTATAACATACTCCTATCCTATGTGCCTTTTTTGAAAAATATCCCCCTTGATGAAATCAACATTATCCACTACAATGCAACAAGGTAACACAATGCAATTTAATAGAAATATAATAATTTAATTTATTAATTAAAGATCTTTTAATATTTCTTTTTACTAAAATATTTAAAGTTGCGTATTGGGTTAAACGGCCACATTGTAGTCTTTAACCCGGTTCTAATACCATGTTAAATATGTTTGGATCTCAACCCAAAAGCTAGCTCATAAAGTAAGATTGTCCTCACATATTTATACACTCAACAGTCTAAAAATTTAAGTAATGTAGAACTTTAAACACATTCAACCGTAAGTATTACTAAGAAAACTTAAAAGATTAATTAACGAGGGATTTAAAAGACCCTGGATATAAATCTGTTACTATAGTTCAATTTAAGAAAGCAACCAAAAAACGTGACAACAATTAGAAAGGTGAATTATATAGTGGCTGCTACAGACCCACGTGTGAAAGGGCAACTGTTTTGCTCACTTTCCAGTTTCTACTACCTCCAGCTCGTGATACACCCAAAGTAAGCACTCTTCATAATTACTTCCTTGATCTGATATATAAGTAAAACTTTGCTTTTTAGATTCATTGTAAAATGGATGAATTTAGATTATAATATTGTCTAAATACATTCATTTTACAATGAATCTAAAAAGTAAAGTGTTTCTTATATATGAGACCGGAGAAAGTAGTGTATTGCAGATCATATGAACTTATAAGTGCCCATAGAATAACACATTTAATAATTACATTAAATATACTTCCTCCAACCATATATTTAAGCAAAAAACACTGTTTACGCGGTGTTTAAAAAATTCAGTTAATTATAGTTAATTTTTTAATTTGGTGTAAAAGATAGTTAAGTTTACTATATTGCCTTTTTATTCACTTTGAAAATCACATGCTTTTGTAAAAGAGAAGTAAATGCAAAAAAAAAAAAAAAAGTGAAATTAAATAAGAAATATTAAGAATAGTAATATTAATTTTAATTTAAAAATTAAATTGGTCAAACATGAGAGAGCATGTTCGAACAATCAACATGCCTTTATACATTTTGCTATTGATACTTTTGGGTTTCTAGCCCCAGAGGCGGTAGATATTTTGAAAAGAGTGCAAAAAGTCATGCATAGCAATGTGGTGTCTCCTAGGTCCCTAGATGTAGTCTTTAAAAGGATTGGTTTTGCCATTCAAAAAGGGTTAGCGGCACAACTTGTTGCCCGTTTGCCTTCTATTAAAGTGTAATTATTATATATATATATATATATATATATTTAGTTTGAAAAAAAAATTAAAAATTGTTAATTTTTACTTATAACAGTGACCAAAATTTAAAGTGTTTTTTTCTTATAAATGTGACCGGAGAGATTATCTACATACATAGAAAATAAATTAATAATGACTTGCAAATGAATAAGACAACCTAAACCTTTCTGTCCATAACACAAAAAATTGATTTCATGTTCCCTTTATTCTTACCTTCTAACTCAAAAGTGAACACTCACAGGACAAAGCAAGGTTCCAACCTTTTCTATGTCTCTTCTCAATCACTAGTTTAAGTTTCCTAAAAAAACTTACAATATAATAAAAACAAAATCAACCCAAAACATCATATAATTTCCTCACAAAAATTAACTATTTTTGGCCTCTAAAATTTGAACATCTTCCACAACAAAAAAAACTCAACTATGAAACCTTCAACAAATGACACAACCATAGACATTGATCATAATTCATCTTCCAAAAGAGTTTCTTTCTCTGAAAGCAATCACACAAATGGAGAACACCAACAACAACAACATCAACACAATGTTCCTTTGTTACTTCAACCATCATATGCAAGATCAAAATCCATAATCTTTGATGAACTAAGAAACTTTAGGATATGTCTTAAATGGTGTGCTCTTGATCATTCATCTTGTGTTGGAAAACTCATTTCTTATGTAACCTTCATTTTCCTCACTTTCATTTTCCCTATTTTCACAACTCTTTTTGTTCAAGTCTCTGCTTCTTCCCCTCAAGATGACCCCATTTCCTTGAACAAGCTTGTTCAAATACCTGAATCTGCCCTTGCCATCATTTCCTTCTTCACTCTCTCCCGTTTCTTCCGAAGGTATCGTAAAAATTAACTACATCGTTGAGTGAATAAGCAATTTCATCCCTATATTATAATCATTTGGTCAAATTCATCCGTGCGTTATACCGATTAAAAATGATCCCTATATTAAGTTTAGTCGTTAGACAGCTTGACGTGACACGTTAAATGAAGTTGTGATCATCCATGTTAGTACCACGTTTTTAGAGACAAAATTGTTAGTTCGTAAAATTTGTAGACTAAACTTTCACGTTGAAATCGCCTATTCCCTCCCTAATCATGTGCCTATTCGTAAAATCATTTTTTTTTTAGATTCTGATTAATTTTAAAAAACTTAAATAAATACAATCAAAACGATTAAAATATTTTTTCAACTAATTTAAATTATCAAATAATTTGTAACAAACACACTCTAAATCATATATTGTTTTATGGCGCAGGTACGGCCTAAGACAACTTCTATTCTTAGACGCATTGCAAGATGACACTACATATGTTCGTCGCGGCTATGCACGCGAGCTAGAGAAAGCATTCAGATACTTAGCATACATAATCTTACCCTCTTTCTTTGTAGAACTTGTCCACAAAATAATATTCTTCTCAGCAGTTAAGATTTCAGCACCACATATTAGTGCTGGATTTCCACTAAACTCAATTGTTTTTGTGTTCACTTTAATTTCTTGGTTGTATAGAACAGGAGTGTACTTATTGGTATGTGTGATTTTTAGACTAACTTGTCAACTTCAAATATTGAGATTTGAAGGTGTTCACAAACTTTTTGAAGGGTTTGGTTCTGAAGCTGGTGTTATATTTAAAGAACATGTGAGAATTAGAAGACAATTATGGATTATTAGTCATAGGTATAGATTTTTTATAATTTGTTGTGTGGTTACTATGAGTGTTAGTCAATTAGGTGCTTTATTGCTAGTTTTGGCTTCCAAGTCGGAGAAGAGTTTCTTCAATTCTGGTGATCTTGTGGTAAGTACATCGTATTATATATATATATATATTATATGATTATGCATATTTGATTATTGAATTAATTCTGAGAAATTAGGAAGTGGATTTCACGGACTTTTAGGCTTCATATTTTTTTTCATTTGCAATTTTGGTCCCTTAATTTTAAAATGTCCGACATTTTCTTCACTTATGTATTTGATATTAATTTTTTTTCTTCAAATCATAGTACTTCATGTTTTGAAAGAAGTACTATGATTTTATACAAATTTTTGTCCTAATTGTGATTGGTAAATTATTTATGCAGATATGTTCAGCTGTGCAATTGAGTGGGTTCTTTTTGTGCATCTTAGGTGCAGCAAAAATCACACATAGAGCTCAAGGAATTGTTTCAATTGCTACAAGATGGCACATGTTGGTGACTAATGCTTTTGCTGAATCAGAACAATGCAAAGATCAAATGTCTGATGCACTAGCTAGTGATAGTAGTGATTCTGATTCCTCAGATATTCACATTTCAATAATCCCACAAAGACTCTCTTCCTTCCATACTAGACAATCTTTAGGTAAGTTTTATTCTTAAGTAAGAACTATCTAGAGTTCTAAAATATAAAATTTATACGAATTTGGATTTCCAGTTATCAGAGATTCTACATTCACGCATTTGAGACATCAGTGGTCGTACGATATGTATTTTTTAGACATATTGTTCTAACAATTACCAATGTCCTGAATGAGTGAGTGTAGACTATTTAACTAAAAGAAGAGTAAAAATTCATTGAAAATTAAACGTGATATAATGGTTTATTGTGTATGAATTTTGCAGTGACATATCTACAACACAACCATGGGGGAATAACATTGTATGGATTTGCACTTGATAGAGGAATGCTTCACACTCTATTTGCCTTTGAGTTCTCTATAGTGCTTTGGATTCTAAGTAAGGTGGTTGTCTTGGAATAAATTATTCAACTCTCTAGAGAAAAAAAAAAAAAGAGCCTTGCATATCAAGTTATCAACCATGGAATGTGTATTATTATTAATTAATATCTCATTTGGCTGGTTAAGTACCCTTTTTGTGTGTAATTATACTTTTGTCTCAAATTTGTATGTAATTAGCAGAGAATTGCTACTGTGCAACTTTATAAAATAGGAACATTGAATAAATTGGTTCACCTTTTATGGATGAAAAGAAATAGATAAATGCTAACGAGTGTTCCCGGGGTACTCTTTAAGGCCTTCAAGTGTAAGTTTTTCATATAATTTTTATAGGAATGCGTAAAAATTTAAAGAAGTCTTCACTCGCCTATTTTGTAAGCACCTTAATCTAGCTTATACGTAATTTTTTTTGAGTAATATCTCAATAAAAGCACTGATTTAAAGCGCTACAAACATCTACTTGACTATAAAACATAAAGAAAACTAAAAAAGAGAAATGTTAATTCGGGCACAACCCCAAATTATATTTAGGGTAAATAGGCATTTATCCCTGCAATATAGGCGAGATTTGTAATAGCTCCTAGCAAAATTTTCTTTAGGATTCCCTCCTTGCAAATTTTTATTTATTTGTGTTGCCCCCCTTGCCACATTACATGGCAGCTGACTGTATGAAATCTACACGTGGCACCACCAGATGATGCCACGTGGAAATTAATAAAATAAAAAAATAAATTAAATTCCACATAACCTCTTCATTTTTTAAAATTAATAAAATTAATAATTTTTTTTTAAATCTGAGTTATATTTGCGTCAAAAAAAAAAAAAAAAAATCTGAGTTATATTTAAATATTGTATATAAATTAAACCTCTTCATTTTTTCTCATTTTTCCCTCTGATCTCTCTCTCTTCACACTTCTCTCTCTCAAAGTGTTCTCAAGAACACTCAAATAACCCGCCAGAAACCGGTGAGCTTCCGTGGTGGTGCGGCGGTCGGCTACGCCACCACCGGAGTCCTAAAACTCTTTTTTTTACATCAATCCGCTCTATTTCCTCTCCTAAACTCAAATTTATAATCAAAAAGACCAAAATCCTTACCAAAACGCCTAGATCGGGGTTGAAAGTTTTGAAATATTTTTGGGTCGGTTTCGGTTTCTTCTTCCTCTCTTTCTCTCGATTCGATTTCTGTTTTTGTTTTCTATTTTCTTGCTCGGTTTCATTTTGTTTGTGTGCGTGGGTGTTTGTATATGGGTGTGTGGGTATGGTGGGTGTGTCGATTTGCGTGTGTTTGTGTTGATTTTGATATGTGGGTGATTCTGTTTGTGTGTGTGTTTGTCTTCTGTGATGTTTTGTGACTTTTTGGGTTGAGAAAATTTGATTCCTCTATGATTGATTTTTTGCTCTGTGATTTTGGCCTCTGTAATTGATTTTTTCCTCTATGATTGATTCCTCTTGAGAAATTTTTTTTGCTCTGTGATTGATTTTCTGCAAATGCGATGTGTGTGTGTTTGGCTTCTGTAATTTTGATATGTTTTTTTTGGTTGGGTGTTGTTTTTATTTCTGATCTGTTTAGCAGATGTGTGTGTTGTTTTTTTGGTGTTGATGTTTTGCTGTTTGGCTTGCTGTTAGTGCCTCCTCCTTGTATATAATAGTACTACTCCAATAAACTAGACAGCGTGCCCGTGCATTCGCACGTAACAATTTATATATATACGTGACATACAGATAATATGAAAAATTTCTTTATAAAAAATATTTTTAGTTTCATCCGTATCTTTTTCGTCGGTTATCAATATTTTCAAGTCTTTCCTTAAATTGACTGTGGAATATATACACCAACATATTTAAGTGACTGAAACTGACTTTGTTGATTGTCATAACAAAAGAAATAACCACTGAAAACTGTCTACGTTGAAATTTGAACGGGATTCTTTTATATAAAGGAGTCAATGATAACCTAGGAATAAAATCTTTTTCACCAATATTCCTGTCGGATATCACTTTACCTTCAACGACATATGATCCCAATTTTGTAACTATCAACCGTGTACCATTGCATAATCCCAAAGATTGTTCAATGTTTCTGAACAACATTATCGGTACTCCAACTTTTAATCTTAACTTATGATTCGGAACTCCATATGCAATGATGGTGTTTAAGAATTCAGGTGTATGAATATCATCTGGTGTGTCAAAATTTGATTTGGATTGACACGGAGAATCATAACTCAAAAACAATTTTTTCTACTCCATGAATTAAATCTAAAGCATAATCATTTATTGCATCAACAATTGTATTTTTAGGAGCTAATATAACATTAATTAGTTATTTTATAAAGAATTTAAAAAAATTCCATATAAAAACTGATTGAATTTTATAAGCAATGAAACAAATTAAATTTATAGTATAAAAAGAAAAATCAATGATATGATAAAAAAAATTGCAATGCCACAAAAAAATTTCAAAATAAAAAAAAAAGGAAATACAATATCGTTCCTTCACAACCAAATATTTAAAAAATATAGTTCAGGTACATCAAACAATAATTGGATTAAAAAAATATTGAAAGTGCGATGAAAAATAAAATGTAGTTGATGTTTTGAAAGTCGTAGTTATTAGATGGTGTTACCAATATATTTCAAATGAATTCAAGTAGCTTAGTGACTGAATATTAAAACTGTATAGAGAAAAATTTCAAAAATAAGGAAAAAAAAAAGAAATACAATATTGTTCATCACAACTAAAATATTAAAAAATATAGTTCAGGTACATCAAACAACAATAATTGGATTAAAAAAAAGATTGAAAGTGCGATGAAAAATAAAATGTAGTTGATGCATTGAAAGTTATAGTTATTAGGTGGTGTTACCAAAATATTTCAAATAAATTCAAGTGGCTTATTGGTTAAATAATAAAGTTGTATAGAGAGAGGTCATGGGTTCAAATCCAACTGAAACAACTTTTATATATTATTAGCAAATGTGATTAGTGTTTAGGTAGTAGCATGTTATTCCCATTAGATATACTAGACGCCTTGCCCGTGCGAACGCACGGATCATATTTACTATGTTGGACAAAATTTATTACTCCCCCTCATTAAAAGTTTAAAAGACTTTAATATAACTTAACAAGAGTAGAGTTCAGAAAATGTGATCTTTAGAGCTTCAGAAATAATTTCACTGCCATAGGAAATGAAATAATATTTTCTCCCCCTTTGTCATTATCAAAAACGGGTCAGTCAAAGCACAAGTTACAGGGTAGTAAATGCACACAGCAAACAACCACCAGCAGTAAATGCATTCAACGGTAAAAGGGAATTGTTAAGTACCATGGTGAAACAGGGAATTGTTTCAGAATGAAGACGAGTTTCTTCAAGATCTGAATCAGTTCCAGGAAAAGGTGGAGTGGTTTGAATGGATGAGGGGTTTGGTTCAGAAGTGGTTGGCTTAGGAGATGAAGTCTGAAGGGGTTCAGTTTGGGATTCAGCAGGGACTTCAGAATTTTGAACATTTGAGGGTTCAGATTGGTCTACGTCCATTGCTATTGGGGTAGACTCAGAATCTTTAATAGGAGATTTCTGAGGGGATTTAGGAGTGTCAGAAATGGTTATAGTGGAAGTTTCAAAATATTGAAAACGTGAGAAGTGATAGTGACTAGTGTGTAGTTAAGTGATTATAGTGGAAGTTTCAAAATATTGGGGAAACAAGATAGTGACGTAATGGGGGCTTGGCAGTTACTTTTAATAAAATCATCATTAGCTCTCCTTCATTACCCAGCGGTTACTAGACATGATGGGAAGTTACACAGATAAGTAGTGTTTTCAGAAGCCAGCTGTCAGTTAGAGAAACTGAGTGGTCAACTAACACTTAGAGTAGGTATCTGAGTCACAAGAAATCATATTTAATAATAAATAATTCTGATTGCTTCAGATGAGAGAGTGCTTCAGAACCTATATAATAGTTTCTGAGCCGTCCAAACTTCTGAGGCCCTTCAGAACCAGTTTATTCATTCAGAGTTAACAGCATTCAGAGATATCATTCAGAAATAAAAACCATGTTCAGATTTTTCTTGATAAAATCGAAACGATCAATAGCAAGAGGTTTGGTAAAGATATCAGCCCATTGATGCTCAGTATCAATGAATTGAATCTTAATTACTCCCTTCTGAACATAGTCTCTAATGAAGTGATGTTTGATCTCAATGTGTTTAGCTCTTGAATGCAAAATAGGATTCTTAGACAAACAGATAGCAGCAGTATTATCACAGAGAAGTGGTATACTACTTATCCTTATCTGATAGTCCTCCAACTGATGTTTCATCCAGAGCAATTGCGTGCAACACTTAGCAGCTGAGATGTACTCTGCTTCTGCTGTAGATAGAGCAATAGTTGCTTGTCTCTTACTAGCCCATGATATAAGGTTTTCACCTAGAAATTGACAGTTTCCACTAGTGGACTTCCTTTCAATTTTATCACCAGCATAGTCAGCATCACAGAATCCAATAAGCTGATAATCTAAGGATTTCTTATAAAGTAATCCAAGATTAGTGGTTCCTTTCAGATATCTAAAGATTCTCTTAACAGCAGTTAGATGAGACTCTCTAGGATCTGATTGAAATCTAGCACACAAGCATACACTGAACAAGATATCTGGTCTAGATGCAGTGAGATAAAGGAGGGAACCAATCATACCTCTGTATAATTTCTGATCTATTTTGCCTTCAGATTCTTCCTTCAGAAGACAGCTAGAGGGATGCATAGGAGTTGACATTGGTTTACAATCTTCAAGACCAAATTTCTTCAGTAAATCCTTTGTGTATTTGGTTTGATGCACATATACTCCTTCTTTTCTTTGATTGATTTGAATTCCCAAGAAGAATGTTAGTTCTCCCATCATACTCATTTCAAATTCATCCTGCATAAGCTTAGAGAAATTCTTGCAAAGAGAAGCATTAGTTGAACCAAAGATAATATCATCAACATAAATCTGAACAATCAAAATATCAGTTTTTAAGGTTTTTCTAAAGAGAGTGTTATCAACATGTCCTTTTTCAAAACCATTTTCTAGAAGAAATATACTTAACCTTTCATACCAAGCTCTTGGAGCTTGTTTCAAACCATACAGAGATTTCTTCAATTTGTAAACATGATCAGGACACTTTATATCTTCAAAGCCAGGAGGTTGTTTAACATAGACTTCTTCATAAATTACTCCATTCAGAAATGCACTCTTAACATCCATTTGAAATAGAGTGATGTCATGATTAACTGCATAGGACAAGAGAAGTCTAATTGCCTCAAGTCTTGCTACTGGTGCAAAGGTTTCAGTGAAATCTATGCCTTCTTGCTGACTATAACCTTGTGCAACCAGTCTAGCTTTATTTCTGACAACTTCTCCCTTTTCATTTGACTTGTTTCTGAATACCCATTTTGTTCCAATAATGTTCTTGTGTTTGGGTTTTGGTACCAGATCCCAAACATCATTTCTTTCAAATTGATTGAGTTCTTCTTGCATTGCAACAATCCACCCATCATCTGAGAGTGCTTCTTCTATGTTTGTGGGTTCAATTAATGAAATTAACCCAACTAGGGATTCATCCTCTTTGAAAGCAGATCTGGTCTTTCTTGGGCTATCCTTGTTACCAACAATTAGCTCTTCAGGATGAGATGATCTATACTTGAATTTACTCTTAGGTGGAGCAGGTGTCTGAGAGGGTTCAGTTTCTGAAGGGTCTTCAGTTTCAAGGCCTTCAGAGATATCTTCATTTTGAGTCTCAGATGGATATACAGCAATGGAGAGATCTTCACACTCAGAATTTGAGGAAACTTGAAATTCTGCAAAAGTCTCAGCTTGCTCTGACATTTTATCGTCAGGCTCTTTATCATCAAATCTAACATGTATAGATTCTTCAACTGTGTGAGTTTCAGAATTATACAATCTGTATGCTTTTGAGCGTTCAGAGTAGCCTATAAAGATACCCTTATAAGCTCTAGCATCAAATTTCTTTCGATAGACCTTGTTGTCTAGAATATAACAAGTACATCCAATATCTTCAGAACTTGAAGACCAGAGACAAGGGTTTGAAACCTTGAATACATGGTTTCAATATCTTCATCTTCCTTCATTCTGAACAGCTCATATTGATGAACTAATAAGTTTGCCTTAGCTTCTTTGACTTGCTTATTTCCTTCATAGGTGGAACATAGAGAGTCCCAGATAGTTTTGGCACATGACTTGTTGGATATTTTTAAATACTCAGCATGAGATATTGCACCAATAAGCATATTCTTAACAGTATGATGCTTCTTATACTGTTTCTTCTTTTCAGCATCAAAGAACTTTCTGTAGGTATTTCTTACAACACCTTCATCATCCATGTGTTCAAAATGTATACCATCTTCAATGATATCCCATAACTCATCATCGGTCCCAATGATGTAACTATACATCTTGGTTTTCCAGAAAGGAAAAGTAGTAGGATCACTGTTGAAGTAAGGTGGTTTGTCTCTGTGATTATCACTGTTCCTTTCCCTATCATAGTTGTGAGGAGGTGGAACAGCAGAGTGATCGGGTCCAGAGGAAGCAGAAGGAGAGGTAACACCAGACATGTTTTTCAACTAAGTACCCCTAGATCTTTTACTGTTTCACTGTTAAGTGAAGAGCAACAAACCAGGCTCTGATACCAATTGAAGGTTGAAAAACACACAAGAAGGGGGGGGGGGTTGAATTGTGTGAGACTTTTTCTAAGTTAAAACAAATTGCAGCGGATAAGGTATAACACACACAATATATGAGGATAGGGTTAGAGAGAGATGCTCAGAATTTTTATACTGGTTCCTCCCACTAACAGGAGTAGTCCAGTCCTCTTGTCCTTCACAAGAGATTTCACTATAATCACTCAGATTACAAATGCTCAAGCACTAAGCAAGAGACTTCCAATGCTCAAGCACAAAGCAAGAGACTTCCAATGCTCAAGCACAAAGCAAGAGACTTCCAATGCTCAAGCACAAAGCAAGAGACTTCCAATGCTCAAGCACAAAGCAAGAGACTTCTAACTGGTTTTAATGTTAATAAAGATAAGAGATTAACATTTGATATACAATCAGAGGTGTTTACAAAATACAACTCAGTTACAAGACTAACTTAGAAAATTATCACAAAGTTTCTAAGTGTTTGATAGCTTCAGAATTTGACAGAGTTTCAGCACGTTCAGAAGCTTAAGTCTTGATTCCATTTCTTCACAAATCTTCTTCCTTTTATAGATGATAAAATGAACGTTGAAGATTATAGCCGTTTGAAGAATTGAGACGCTCCTTTGTATAGATCAGTGAGCTTATTAGCTGTTCTGATTTGCAGTAGCTTAGGAGCTTAACGTTTACTACAAAATGAGAGATTCCTTTTGGCTTTTGATATTTGAACCTTGGTGAAAGCCAAATAAGGAAATAATCGTTTCTGAAGCCTGACTTGAAAAGGACCTTTCCATGGTCAAACCTTTTCATTCTTGGTTTCTGCGTTTGGACTTAGTCAGGCACAGTCTTCAATAAAATTGTACTCTCAAATGTAGCTTAACACTTATATCTGACGAGCCTTCAGATTTTGATAGGCTCAGAATTACTTGTTTCAGATCTGGTGAGCTCAGATGTTCTTCAGATTTTGATAGGCTCAGAATTACTTGTTTCAGATCTGGGGAGCTCAGATGTTCTTCAGATTTTGATAGGCTCAGATTTACTTGTTTCAGATCTGGTGAGCTCAGATGTTCTTCAGATTTTGATAGGCTCAGAATTACTTGTTTCAGATCTGGTGAGCTCAGAAGTAATTCCTTCAGAAATTCTAAGGTTCAGATAATAACTTCAGAGTTTCATAGGCTCAGAATTACTTGCTTCAGATCTGGTGAGCTCAGAAGTAATTCCTTCAGAAATTCTAAGGTTCAGATAATAACTTCAGAGTTTCATAGGCTCAGAATTACTTGCTTCAGATCTGGTGAGCTCAGAAGTAATTCCTTCAGAAATTCTAAGGTTCAGATAATAACTTCAGAGTTTCATAGGCTCAGAATTACTTGCTTCAGATCTGGTGAGCTCAGAAGTAATTCCTTCAGAAATTCTAGGGTTCTTTAGTACGCAAATTTTAACTTTTAATCCTGCACACTGAATTAAATTATTAGTACTCCAATTTAACCTTAAATACATTGTTATCATCAAAATCAATTATTAGTACTCCAATTGAACCAAACCCCTCATCCATTCAAACCACTCCACCTTTTCCTGGAACTGATTCAGATCTTGAAGAAACTCGTCTTCATTCTGAAACAATTCCCTGTTTCACCATGGTACTTAACAATTCCCTTTTACCGTTGAATGCATTTACTGCTGGTGGTTGTTTGCTGTGTGCATTTACTACCCTGTAACTTGTGCTTTGACTGACCCGTTTTTGATAATGACAAAGGGGGAGAAAATATTATTTCATTTCCTATGGCAGTGAAATTATTTCTGAAGCTCTAAAGATCACATTTTCTGAACTCTACTCTTGTTAAGTTATATTAAAGTCTTTTAAACTTTTAATGAGGGGGAGTAATAAATTTTGTCCAACATAAATTCATATAATATAAGATACGCTTGCAAACCATATCTTATATTTGTCAATCTGAAGAAATAGAGCTTGCAAACCTCTAATTCTGAAGGTAGAATATATGAAATTATATTTGACATTAAATATTACTCTTAGACTGTTTTATATTTATCATTGATAAACTTTTGAAGCTTATCAGACTCAGGGGGAGCTTGCAAACCTCAGAACCTGAAGTCAAGATGTTAAATAAAAACAAGAACAATTGATGTTAAATACATATAGTTGTCATCATCAAAAAGGGGGAGATTGTTGGAACAAAATTATGATTTTGTATCTCCTTAATTGATTTTGATGATAACAATGTATTTAAGGTTAAATTGGAGTACTAATAATTTAATTCAGTGTGCAGGATTAAAAGTTAAAATTTGCGTACTAAAGAACCCTAGAATTTCTGAAGGAATTACTTCTGAGCTCACCAGATCTGAAGCAAGTAATTCTGAGCCTATGAAACTCTGAAGTTATTATCTGAACCTTAGAATTTCTGAAGGAATTACTTCTGAGCTCACCAGATCTGAAGCAAGTAATTCTGAGCCTATGAAACTCTGAAGTTATTATCTGAACCTTAGAATTTCTGAAGGAATTACTTCTGAGCTCACCAGATCTGAAGCAATTAATTCTGAGCCTATGAAACTCTGAAGTTATTATCTGAACCTTAGAATTTCTGAAGGAATTACTTCTGAGCTCACCAGATCTGAAACAAGTAATTCTGAGCCTATCAAAATCTGAAGAACATCTGAGCTCACCAGATCTGAAACAAGTAAATCTGAGCCTATCAAAATCTGAAGAACATCTGAGCTCCCCAGATCTGAAACAAGTAATTCTGAGCCTATCAAAATCTGAAGAACATCTGAGCTCACCAGATCTGAAACAAGTAATTCTGAGCCTATCAAAATCTGAAGGCTCGTCAGATATAAGTGTTAAGCTACATTTGAGAGTACAATTTTATTGAAGACTGTGCCTGACTAAGTCCAAACGCAGAAACCAAGAATGAAAAGGTTTGACCATGGAAAGGTCCTTTTCAAGTCAGGCTTCAGAAACGATTATTTCCTTATTTGGCTTTCACCAAGGTTCAAATATCAAAAGCCAAAAGGAATCTCTCATTTTGTAGTAAACGTTAAGCTCCTAAGCTACTGCAAATCAGAACAGCTAATAAGCTCACTGATCTATACAAAGGAGCGTCTCAATTCTTCAAACGGCTATAATCTTCAACGTTCATTTTATCATCTATAAAAGGAAGAAGATTTGTGAAGAAATGGAATCAAGACTTAAGCTTCTGAACGTGCTGAAACTCTGTCAAATTCTGAAGCTATCAAACACTTAGAAACTTTGTGATAATTTTCTAAGTTAGTCTTGTAACTGAGTTGTATTTTGTAAACACCTCTGATTGTATATCAAATGTTAATCTCTTATCTTTATTAACATTAAAACCAGTTAGAAGTCTCTTGCTTTGTGCTTGAGCATTGGAAGTCTCTTGCTTTGTGCTTGAGCATTGGAAGTCTCTTGCTTTGTGCTTGAGCATTGGAAGTCTCTTGCTTTGTGCTTGAGCATTGGAAGTCTCTTGCTTTGTGCTTGAGCATTGGAAGTCTCTTGCTTAGTGCTTGAGCATTTGTAATCTGAGTGATTATAGTGAAATCTCTTGTGAAGGACAAGAGGACTGGACTACTCCTGTTAGTGGGAGGAACCAGTATAAAAATTCTGAGCATCTCTCTCTAACCCTATCCTCATATATTGTGTGTGTTATACCTTATCCGCTGCAATTTGTTTTAACTTAGAAAAAGTCTCACACAATTCAACCCCCCCCCCCTTCTTGTGTGTTTTTCAACCTTCATACTATACTTAGCGTCTGTTTGGTTTGGCGTTCAAAACACCCAAACGCGAGTTTGCCCTTTTAAAACGCGATTCTGTCGAATTTTGAGTTGTTTGGCTAAAAGCAAACACGATTCTATGCAACGCAATTCTCTACCCAGACGTGAGTAATTATGAAGCTGGAAATCCTAGCTTGCACGTCAAATGAAAATCAATTCTAAGCAATTAATTTTTCATTACACGAAAACTTACCTATTTACCCTTAAACTTCTTCTTTACATCTCAGATTCAAAGCCATATGGATCTTTCTTTTCCCTTTGTAAGTTTGAGGTCATCAAACAAGTATTTAAAGATGGAAAAATAGCGTGTGGGACATATTTATTTCTCTTCTTCTTCCTATGTTACCCTCCACTGATTTTCTACTGGTTTCTTTTTTGTGGTGCGGCTGCTACAGTGTAACACTGCTTTGTTCTAGGTTGAAGAAGAAAAGCAAGCAACTGGGCTCAACTTTGACCCGACAGTGGCCCAATTTGCATTTTTTCTTAATTTTTTATTTTTATTTTTATATTGCTAGTGTGCAAAGAAATGGTTTATTTTTTTAATTAAAAATTCACAATTATAATACAATATGCATTTTTTTTGTGACATACAACATGCATTTCAATAAATAACATATAAATGATTTAATTTAATAATACAAAAATTAAATGAAATATGATTTTAAATACACATGTGTAAGTCCATTTTGATAATTATACTTCCAAAATCAATTTTAAGTCAAACTATCCAAACAACATAAAATGTTGAGAATCACTTTTAAATCTCATATCCAAACATAAATCAATTCAATTCAACTCACTTTTAACCTAAATCAATTCTACTAAACTCAATTCTATCATACTCAATTCTTCTTAACGCAAAACAAAACACATACTAAACAAAAGGAAACTAAAATGTAACAGAACATCACAATATTAGCAAAATAAGTAGCATGTGAAAACAGGGATAACAACTCATGTGTTAGCAAAAAAATAACATCACCATAATAGCAACCGTAAGATGCATGATTCAGTCCTCGAAACAAAATAAGCACATGAGTCATTCCATGAAACAAAATAAGTTAAAGTTATACCACTGAAGATGGAGATGTACATTGTGCTTAAAATGAGTTTAAGTCCTCTCTATATATATATATATATACAGTATGTTGCTTCCACATATGCAATTATTATTTTCAGTTTTTCAAGAAGGTTCAATAACAATCACATATCTATTTGCACCTATATGAACCTTGCACACGCCTATCGTTTTATTTACTGAGAATCCAAATGCTTACACGCAAGATTCATGTGCATGCTACATTCCATGAATCATGACTATTTTCTGCTATATAGCAATTGACTTATGATGTAACAATAGCAGTTCTTGAAACCAAGCTTTGATGCACAATTGGATAACAATTGTAGAAAAACTACTAATTTATTAATATCACAATCAAAAGTGGACAATAGTCTCTAGGACTTACATCAAAACAAATTAAACCAAGTTCAACATAACACATCAAAATGCATCATAATACTAATGATCATCTAAAGTTCAAAATACACCATCAAACATAAACCATAGAAAATAACATAAAAAAGCTACAGCAGCAGCATAATTGACTTTCACTCATCAGGTTCAACCTTGACACATTTTATTTTTGCTGATTTTGTAGTGACACAGTAGATCCCAAGCTATCAAAGCTCCTTTTTCTTGTTGATTTGCTGCTTTGTGTTTTTTAGTTCTACTTCTGCAAAGCATCAGTCTTTGATGAATCACCACACTCAATTAATGGATTATGTCATATCATTCAAATGTTAGATAAATATAATTTTCATATAATAATAATAATAATAATAATAACAATAGTAATAATAATTCCAATATTACACATGATTAATAGTAGCCTAAAGATAATTTTTTCTTTTTTTTTTTTTTTTTTTTTTGACAAAATATTAAAGATTGAAGAATTACGACTTGAATTATTTGTTTTATTCGTCTCACTAATTTCATTCAAAATGGTAAACATACATATGCTATAATGCAGGGTCTTACATTTGGTGGGTTAGTTGTGTCTAAATAAACAAAAAACCAGTAAAACCATTGGTTGTAGCAGGAAAAAGCAAATAAAAACACTAATATCGGAGCAGGTACACACAACCGGACATGGATTCTATGCGGTCAGAAAATGGTGCAGTCATGCAGTCAACTCATTATATATTATTTGATTAAAATCAAATAGTCCAGATTTTACACTATAAAATAAATAAAAATGTATTGATTTGATCCAATGGTTGTGATCCACCTGCAGTCACTATGTAACCGCAGGGAATCCATATCCACACACAACCATACCAGATCAAATCAAGTATGCACAACTATGAAAAACTCAGCCCCCAAACTTCTAATAATTAAACAGAAACTCATTCTTTTTTAAAAATCTATACATTATGAAAAGCCTATGGCTCTGTTTGGCAAAATTAACGGTTGGCTGATAAGCTAGTTGATGGCTGATAGCTTATAGCTTATGGCTGATAGTTGATGACTGATGGCTGATAAGTTAATTGAAGTGTTTGGTAAAATTAGCGGTTCAACTAGCTGGTGAATGTAAAATGACATAAAAGGGTATTGTTAATTCAAAATAAAATTTATGTCAAATTAATATTTAATATACTTGAAATTTAAAAATTAAATGTACTAATATAATAGATATTTTTTATATTACTAAACTAATTGTTATTGGTTGAAATTTTATTTTCAAAAAATTATGGGTTTTTTTATTGACTTTTTTATTAAAAAAATATGGTTTTTTTTTTTTACAAGATTCAAAAAGTATGGTTTATTATTATATTTTGGTCCAAAACAATAATTATTAGGCTATTTTATAAAACTGAGCAACATTATTTTTTTATTTTATATAAAACAACATTATTATTTTATAATGTACTAGTAGCATAAAGAAGGTTTTTTTTGGTAGTGCATACATAAGGTTTATATTCACGTAAAAATTGTCATAAGGTAATAATGAATGATAATGCATGGTTTATTAAAAATAAAAGTATGGTTTATATTTATTAAAAAAATTATGGTTTATGAGGTAGTCAAAAAAGAGGTATGGTTTATTTTAAAGTGAAATAAAAAAAAAGGGTAAAAGTGAACATTAGTTAAAATAATAAGGGGTAAAAATGGAAGAAAAAATAATAAGTTATAAGCTCATAAGCTACTTGAAATAGCGTCTAGAAAATAAGCTATAAGTCAGTAAAATAAACTATAAGCTCATATAAAAAAGTCTGTTACCAAACAAGTCTTTTAGCTTATAAGCTATAAGCTAGCTTTTTTGGCTAGCCAAGCAGACCCTATATTTCATGATAAATTTGAGCAAAGAAGATGAAGCCAAAGAAGATAATTTTGTGTGTAGTTGAAATTGAATCGAAAAATGTGCTGGTGTAGTCAAAGGAAGGGTGGAAGAAAATGGTGGATTGATAGAAATAAGAAGTTGAAGATTTGATGACCTAAATCATGTAATAAAATCAGGGAGAAAGAATCACTTGAAAGCAAAATAGATCTACACAAAGCAATATAAATATTTTTGTCCTAAACCATAAATAAAAATTGCTTCCATGCAATGAAACTGTGATTTTCCAAATAGAAGAAATCTGAAATGTGTTCATTTCTCCCTTGCCTTCATCTACTTCTTGCAGGCTAAATTTAAAAAAGAACCGAAATGAAATTATTTAGAAGAAAAGAAAATTAAAAGAAGAAGAGTCCGGGAAGAAACAAATAACAATTTTGAGTTGGAGATTGATTTTTATTTGAGAATGGAGAAAATAAAAGAGAAAGTGCTTCAGATAGAAAGGGTATAAGAGAGGGGATGCTTATTGGGAAGATGAAGACCTGTATTTCAAGGGATGTTACGCATGCTTCGATAACAGTGGAAAATGAAAAGTTCAATGTTTGCTATTTTTCATGAAAAGGTTGTTAAGAGAAATCCTTGGAAAACCTCACATAGAGCCGCGCAACATTTAAGGAGTAGTTGGTTAATATCTTATCTTATGCAATTAATTAGAGTGATTCCCGCCTATTAGCAAGGTAATTAGGGTTTATGAGTTATTTTGTTAGTAGCTGCTTATTTGTACTTAATATAATAAAGATAAAGATAAAGATTTTGCCTTATTCAAAAAAAAAAAAATCAGATTTTTAACAAAACAAAATTTTATTTGATTTGAAATTATGTGAATTTTTAATTTTAATTATGTGGATTTTAATTTATATACAATATTTAAATATAACTCAGATTTTAAAAAAACAAATTTTATTAATTTTAAAAAATGAAGAGGTTATGTGGATTTTAATTTATTTTTTAATTTTATTAATTTTCACGTGGCACCATCTGGTGATGCCACGTGGAGATGTCATCCAGTCAGCTGCCATGTGTTGGGCAGGGGGGACAACGCAAATAAAAAAAAAATTGCAAGGTGGGAATCCTGAAGAAAATTTTGCTAGGGGGTATTACAAATCTCGCCTATATTGCAGGGGGAAAAAATGCCTATTTACCCTTATATTTAAACACAACACATCAATAAAAAAATTAAAAATAAATAATTTAGCCACATCATCTAATATCTAATATTAATCAATTCTTTTATTTATTTTTTAAAATTATGTATGTATGCTTAAAAATAATTAATTTAAACTTGTGTCTATGCAAAAATAGCTCACTAAAAAATTAAAATTAATCATTTTCATTGATTTTAGATGTTGTTGTATAAGTATTTCAAATACATTATATATAATGGTAAATAATAGACTAAAATAAAAAATTAACTAAATAATAATTCATATTTATTGAATAATTAATATATTTAATTTATATAATTTACTCTCTAAATTTACAAAGATAAAATATTTGAAAAGTAAATTGTCTTATAAAAAGGATCGGCAAGAGTATAAAAGAGTAATACAAGTCAACAAATCAACCAACTATTTTGATGATCTTAAAAGATAAATAAGTCAATGCACTTTATATGCAAATGTTCTATCATTTGGATTATTAGACAAATAAAAAAAATAAATTGATCTTTACGATTCTAAAAATATCATCACACATCTAGGCGGGAAATGTTGGCTCCAAAAGAACTTTGGGCGGGAGGGAGTATATAAAGATTAGGGTTCGGTTCGCTGTTTCCCACTTTCATTCCATTTCCCTTCTTTTTCGGTTACTTCTTCAATCTTCTCAAAGGTTAGAATTTTTTGCATTTCTTGTTCTTCATTTTTTTCCTCAACTTTATTTCTTTATTATCACTTGCTTTATCCTAAAATGATTTATGCATTTTGTGTAGTTAATGTGTTTGTTGAAATGCAAAACTATAGTCAACTTGTGTTTTATATTAGAAATTTCAATCTATGTTCAACATTTCTTGGTTTGAGTTGAGGGTTCAAAGAAAAGACCCGAGTTCAACCCCTGCCGAAGGAAAAAACACCAACGTTAGTTCAAGATTTTTTTTAGGCCAAGAGTTGAAACTAGATTAAAGATGGGGCCTTCAATTCATCTTTACCATCTCAACAACTATAGAAACATTTGGCATGAAATTGTAATATTATATATTTATAACCAAATTGAATTTTTTTAGGCCTTCGACCGACCTTGAGATTAATGTTTATTAGAAGAAGTACATACTATGTACTACCTTTGGTCTTCAATATAAGAGAAAATTTACTTTTTAGATACATTGAGCAACTAATGTATCTAGCCTATATTATAGGTCAGATACATTAGTTACTCAATATATCTAAAAAGGAAGTTTTCTCGTGTATAAAGGACCAGATGGAGTAGTATATACTATTCCATTTCCTATATTTATTATGAATGCCTTGACCATGGATGATCAATCCGCCGCATGACTATTTTCTTCCATATGACATGGTATGATTGTCTACATTTTAATATTGCCTTGCACAATACACTAGTACCACATGTAGTTTCCACAAGGTGTATTTGATTTAATATTTCCTTTTGTTCTTTAAGTGTATGCTTGATTGTGATGGATGTTACCGCGTTTAAGTTGTTAACTTGGAGACCCAATGGGAAATACTGTTTTAGTTTGGAAGCAGTACTAGGCTTGATATTTATATAGATTACTAAGTATTGGCCAATTAAAATAAAGTTTCTTTTTGAATGAGATAGGGTTATACTACCAAGTATATTGAGACTAACTTATTTTCTATTCCAATTTGTAGTGCAAAATAACAATACTTTTGAGACCAATGAGTGACCAAGATGACTTTCAAGCCTCAGCGGCAACAGTGAATCAGATTTCTACTTCACCATTTGGGCGTAGAAATCGGTCAGATGCTGAGGATGACTTTGCAGAAGAGACAAATGATGGAAGCAAAAGGCAGAAATGTGATCCATCCTCAACAATGAAGGCAGAACGGCAAATAAGTTCTTCGCATTTATATGACAAGTTTGACCAAGAGACTTGCGAGAACGAACTTGTTGAGATGTTTATAGCCACTGATCTTCCTATTTCATTCATAGAGAATAAAGCATTTCAAAAGTTTCTAAAGGTTTTACAGCCGAAATTTAGTCTTTCCTCACTGTTACAGACTACATTGGCAAATGATATTTTGAATCTATGGGATGCGGAAAGAACAAAATTACAGAGTTTTCTTGCACATCATTGTGGAAGGGTTTGCCTCAGCATTGACACATGGACTTCGTGTCAAGATCAGAATTATATGTGTTTGACTGCCCAATTTATTGATAATAATTGGAAATTGCACAAAAAGATTCTAAACTTTATTCCAATCATAGATTGTTCAATAGTGTATATGGTATCTACTATTGAGTGGTGCTTGAATGGTTGGGGATTGAGTGGCGTTTTTAGTGTGACAGTTGATAATGTATCTCCATCTGATTCTGGGTTTAAATGCTTAAAGATGAGGCTAATGTCTCGGGACACATTAGTTTTGGAAGGAGATTATATTTATATGCACTCTTGTGCTCACATTTTGAACATGATTGTGAAGGAGGGGTTACGCGACATTGATTATTCTATTTTGAGAATTAGTGATGCAGTTCAGTACATAAAATCACATCCTTCTATATTGTCTGAATTTGAAGCTTGTGCTGATCAAGAAAAGATTGAATGTAAAGGATATGTTTACTTGGATGTTGAAACTGAATGGAATTTATCATATGAGATGTTGGAGGCTGCTTTAAAGGATCAAAGTACATTTGAGGACCTTGAGTTACAAGACAAAAAGTATGTTCATCAGTTAAAAAAGGGAAACGGAAAGGGGAAGGGTGTGCCTACACGTGAAGATTGGAACTTTGCTCGCTTAATTTTACCATTTTTGAAGATCTTTCGTGAAACTATTTTGCGAGTTTCTAATATCTCTAATGTTACTAGTAATATTTATATGTTAGAGGTATTTAGAATTGGCAAAAAGATAAGCCAACTGTGTCATTCCAAGGACCTAGATGTACAGATTATAGCTAGAAAAATAAGGAAAAACTATGTTGAGCAGTTTGATCAGCATTTTTATCAGGATTGGAAAAGGCATGGTGCTTTGAACATGTTGCTGCTAATTGCTCTTGTATTTGATCCTAGGTACAAGCTTGGATATATAAATTGGATGATTAATCAGATTTTTGATTCAGATGCAGCAGCTCAGTTAAAAGAGAAGTTGGAATCTTGTTTGAAGTCCCTTTTTGAGGAATATAATGGAGAGGAGTTGAAAAATGATTCACAAAAAGCACAATTGGATGAAGATGGTAAAAAAGATCCCTATAGTTGGAATGAGTTTCAGCAATCACATAAATCAAGTTTCAAATCTGAGTTAAATAAGTATTTGGAGGAAGATATAGTAACCTCTGTGGACTTGGATGTCTTAAATTGGTGGAAGCTAAATTCAAGTCGATTTCCAGTCCTTGCAAACATTGCTAGAGAGATTTTGGCTATGCCCGTCTCAACCTTAACCTCTGAGTGTGCATTTGGTACTAATGCCAAGGTGCTCGATTCTTATTGCAGTTCTCTTAATTTTGATCTTATGCAAGCACTTGTCTGCACACAAGATTGGCTATACGGAAAACCCTTCTCATTGCTTCTAAACAAGGATTTGAAGAAGCTTAAGCAAGGTAAGATAATGAGATGCTTAACTTGGATATGTTTTTACTTATTAGCTCGGGATTATGATTTTATATGTACTGACATTTTTTTGTCTTCGTGCAGAAATGGTTTCCCAACTAGATGTTGGTTGTTCAAACTTTGTTATTCCGGATGATTGATCAAGGATGCTTGTTCTTTATTTGGTTTTTAGAATTACTGTATCTATGCAAGGTTATTTTCTTAAACAGTTTATTTTTCTGTCAATTTTAATTAACCTAGACTGAAGTCGTTGTAGCAACAGTATTTGTAGTTCAGTTTTTATGGTAGTTATAACAAAGGTTAGAGTTTCTATTAATGTTGTTCTTTTTTCTGCGCTTTTTAGTATCAAATACTGATGCATCGTGTTATTTATCCAATCTTATTTTCTTTCACTACCATTGATTGCTACAAACATTGTCTTGATGAATTACGCTCACATATTGATATTTATTTGGTCATGTTGTGTCCATTTCATAGCGTATAGGAATTAGGATCACCTCGTACTTTCAAATTTGTATCATAATCAAATAATTGTCTGTATGGAGATTTAACAATAACATGTTATACTTGCGATGCTCTTCAAGTTAAGGTGATATGCTGCTATGTTTTATGGTACTGGATTGGTTGTCTGTCATGCAAAATGCTAAGTGTATTTGGTCATGTCTGTCATGTTGCTATGTTCTGATAAAGTTTTCAAAGGAAAAGATTCCTTAAACCAGTTCCAAACCTTTTATAGAAACCTAAAATAAACATAAAAGATCAAATGTTGAATAATATACAAAGTACTTGAACATACACACATAAATATTATTTTAATAAAGTCTACGCGGGATGGTAGATGAAATTTGGTCCTTATCCTTAAACCTCTCTTGGAGGATTTTGTCTCACATCCTATAGAAAAATTTATTCGTCTTCGATTCCTCAAATAGAGCAATCTTCGTAAGATCCCTGTGTATAACAACAAAAAAAAAAAGAAGAGTTTGAAACGTAAAATAAATATTTATATATTTGATGAGGAAAATAAATTTAAACTATTGTCTAATAGATGTATTTGTCGTCACTTTTGTTTATAAAATAAAAATAACAATATTCAATAAGAAATTAGGAACGTAATAAAAAATACCAAAGGCGCTATCTAAAGATAGATTAAATTCTAACAACTTATGATTAGTCTCCCAAAGCATATGAGACAAGAATAAGATAAACCACAAGCCATCCTATTTTGATGAATTAATAAATAAATCATAAATTATCTTTAGTCCTTTGCATGTGCACTATCTGTGAAATACTTTACGACTTATTTAAACTTAAATTCATTTAAATTAAAAGGTATAAAGCTAACACCATTCATTCTATTGTGGCCCATGCCCACCTGATTTTGCTTGTCCAATCGAGTGGATTCAAACTTCCTTTAAGCTGATAAAAAATCCCCTTAAAACCAGTCTGAACTTCACAATCAATTGTTGTTTGATATTTAGTCTAAATTGCAACAACTGCAACAACTTGTATTTCTTATATTTCGATTCCTTCGCCTGATCCAAATTTAAATATAAATTTTTTAACCCAATTTGATAAAAATCAGAGTTCATCTAAACCGACCTATTTAAAGTTGGATAACGTATTTTAACAGCTCTTGATCCAAGTCACTTTAAGATTAATTTTAGTGATGACACATGGCCAAATTACTTATGACATTGTATACCATATACCATATATGTCATGTGGATGTGGAAACAACACTTACAATGAAATTATTATTTATTTTAATTTTAAATCTTATTATAAAGATAAAATTAACCACTATTGACCAGAAGAAAAAAGAGCATAAATGCGGTATATTGAAATACAGTACAAGGTTACACACTTATTTACTGTTACCAGAGAACCTTAAACAAAAGGACTTCATGGCCCAATGGATAAGGCGCTGGTCTACGGAACCAGAGATTCTGGGTTCGATCCCCAGTGAAGTCGTTTTTTACTTTTAATTTTTTGTTTCAATTCATTTTTTTACTTCATAACACAACGGTTCAATTAACACCTAATTCCTCCCTAAAAACTGAAACAGCAATTAAATTTTGTAGTGACCCTTTTATTCATTTCGAAGAGGTTAGATTGTGACATTAAAATTGCAAATATGTAGATACTTAAGTCTTTTAATTTTCTCAAACAGAAGCACAGTGAGTGATGATCACAATTTACAATTATAAATAGCATTCTCCTCCTACAACATATGCTGCATTCATTCACTAACAAGGGCAGAAATAATCATCAAAACCAAATTGTAATCTTCATTTACACTCTTGGAGAAGATCACATAGTTGTTTAAGGGTGTTAGAGAAATTTCCCAGTCTTGCTATGAGCTTATCGCCTTGGCGTCTGGTAAATTCAGTATGGTAATCCTCTATATTCTCCGAGTTAGCTTCCTTACAGTCAGCAGATTCTGCATTAATATCTTGAATCTCTATTGCTAATTCTTGCAATTTCAGAGTCAGCATTTCTTCATTTTCCTCCCTGCTATTATTTGTTATGTTTCCTACACTGGTTGGCTTTGGCTTTTCTTTAATATGATGGTTTTCGTCTACTTCGGCTAGGCTTGTCAGCGGTGTCTCTATGTGCTTTGTACGCCTTTTTGCAGGCTTTGGCTTTTCTTCAATATGATGGTTTTCCTCTACTTCGGGTAGGCTTGTCAGCGGTGTCTCTATGTGCTTTGCACGCTTTTTTGCAGGCTTTGGCTTTTCTTCAATATGATGGTTTTCATCAACTTCGGCTAGGCTTGTCGGCGGTGTCTCTATGTGCTTTGCACGCCTTTTTGCAGGCTTTGGCTTTTCTTCAATATGATGGTTTTCATCTACTTCGGCTAGGCTTGTCAGCGGTGTCTCTATGTGCTTTGCACGCCTTTTTGCAGGCTTTGGCTTTTCTTCAATATGATGGTTTTCATCTACTTCGGCTAGGCTTGTCAGCAGTGTCTCTATGTGCTTCGCATGCCTTTTTGCAGGAGATTTCAACTTAGATTTCTTTCCGAGTAAGTCTTTCAAATATTCATCTTCTAAATGAGTATTCTCGGAATGTTCTTCATTGCTTTCCTTAGGCATTTCTTCACGGTATCTCTTAGGTTTACTTCGCTGGCTTTTTCTTTTGGATCCTAATAATTAAATCACAAAAATGCATTAGTTGAAAAATTATATCCAAGTTCCATTCTTTTGAAAAATGCATTGTCTCTTTACTGCATATATAA
Organism: Trifolium fragiferum; assembly: GCA_954870985.1. Lineage (NCBI taxonomy): Eukaryota > Viridiplantae > Streptophyta > Magnoliopsida > Fabales > Fabaceae > Trifolium > Trifolium fragiferum. The sequence goes on from OX940796.1 coordinate 8,842,482, forward strand.
AAGAAGAGAAGTTACAACGGAACACAGATCTAAAAGAAGAGAAGTTTGACATAATTTTCCTCTGCATTTGCTAAAGATGCAACGATTACCAAACATTGGATTCAGGTGTGATGAGTGACCAGGATCCAACAATTCTACAGTCACAGCAAAGAATCAAAATCCCCCTCTTTTTACCAAATTCAATCAAATTTCAAAAGCAGGGCCGGTCCAACGCTTAGGCAACTAAAGCAAAGACTTTAGAGTTTAGACCCACCAGCATTTAAAAATACCTGAGTATGTTATACGAAGAAGGTCTATGGTCTAACAAACGATGCCCTTAATTTCTAGCCACAACTTGTGGGTTTGAATCCCGCCCATAACCACAAATTACTTGTTTAGTGATTTTCTTCTTATTTTGCCTCGTAAGTTTAAATTGTGTTGGTTTTACTCACCTCAAAATTTACTTTAGTGTATGTTTGGTCACACCTTTGAGTCTTCAATCTTGCTTCTCAAACCATATTCACCGCAATTTTATCGAAGCACCAAAACTAAGCTTCTACATCAAAAAGCTTTCTAACCATAATTTTGGTGAACATGTCCTAAAAAAACAAACATATACTTAGTCCTACATTAGTGTATGTTTGATCACACATTTAAGTCTTCAATCTTGCTTCTCAAACCATTTCCACCGCAATTTTGTCGAAGTTCCAAAACTCAGCTTCTACATCAAAATGCTTTCTTACCATAATTTTGGTGAACATGTCCTAAAAACAAACATATTCTTAGACCTACAATTATGTGAATGTGATGCCTCTCCACCTAACAGAGATTCCAACTATGGTTCCCCTCACATTATGCAACTACTCTCTTTCACTATACCTAGCTACCATTTGTTTGTCAGACACTAGAATAGATAACACAACTATGTCAACTATTTCCCTTAGTTTCAAAATAATTGTCGCTTTAACAAACAAAATATTTGTTCCAAAATAAGTGTCGTTATACTATCCCTGTGAGCATAACTCAGTTGATAGAGACATTGACTTGAATTCGAACTCTAATACTCTCACTTAATCACCTTCGTTATACTTTTTTCAAATCTATCCTTAAATTAACATTTAACACAACTTTCAAGTCATTATAATCTCATTATGCATTCTATTTTTGTTTTTCTTTTGATGAAAATGTACTTAATATTTCATTAATTAAAATGTGTTCAATACAAATTTGATATATATTATCGACTATTAATCCAACTTATACTAGCATTTATGATAACTACTAATATTAACAACCAATTATAATTACTAATTAATAACGACAATTTTGTAATTTTTTTATTCTTAATCATTCATTTATCATTGTTCTTATTTTGGAACTATTAAAAAAAATGCAGATTTAACCTAACAACACTGAAAAACAAATCATACCAGTTTCAATTTCAACGGTAGCATCAAGGTCCTCATTTCCAATTTCAGCATCACTTTCACGATCAATTTCACCTCTTTCTTCTCTTCCTTTAACAACTCTACCAATAGCATCAAACAATTCAGGATCCAAATTCGAAGATCTTCTTCCTTTTCTTACATCCTCATATTCAGCCAGTAGAGATCGCCACTTCCGACGACACTGAGCTAAGTTCCGATCGACGTCTAAAGCGGCGCAGTTTTCCGATATGATGTCCCATTGCTGGTAAGATGAAAACTCAACGGAACAATCGGCTTCCACCGCAGCGATTTCGTTGACGAGAATGAGTGATTCTGTTATTGTCCACTCCGGAGCTGCTTGTGATCGTGTCCGTCGGTTGCCGGCGCCGGCGCGTGGGTTTTCCGTCATCTTTGGCTCTTAGTTTGTTGTTAATGAAAAAAGCAGAAAGAGCAATATTATTGATGTCATGCTCCATTTATGAATTTAGAAAAGAAAAAAAAAAAAGTTAAGAAATTTTAAAAAATTCATAAATGACTATCTTGCATATATAAACCAAATGACAAATTATTAAAAACTCACACATACAACCAAGTTGCTTTGGCTCAAGTGACAATGAACTCCTTCCAAGGACGTACCCGGGAATACCGGATTCGATTCTCAGGGGAACAACGCTTGGCCAGTATGCATGCCTCTATGCACGAGCCGGATTAATCTCCACCTTAAGTTGGTCGGAAACTGGCATGTAAACAAAAGAAAAACTCACATACAAAATGGAGAGATCGGAGTTTAAATTTCGGTCATGATATTCTATCTTAACATTTTTGTCCGCCGAGTTAGGATTTATGGACATATAATTTATAATTTAGAAAAAATACAATAAAATTTAATTAAAATAAATATGCAATAAATATAAAACAACTCTCTTACACAGAAAAAACACTAGCATATCATCCTCTTTAGAAGAGTAGATTCATCTTAGGGAGATTTTTCAACAGGTTATGGCTGGTGGCAGAGTAACTATGGCTTTGAATGCAATATTTTTTTTTTAAAATGCTCTCCTACACATGATTTCTAATCAGAACAATTTTTGTATAGTCTAGATCATTTCAGAAGTCAATTGGAATATTTTCTAAAATGATCGAGATTATACAAAAATTGATCATACGTATGAGAACATTTTAATAAAAAAATTCAATAAATGCTGTTTCCCAAAGCCATAGTTACTGCCACCAATCATCACCTATGAATTTCATCTTTCTTCCCATTTGAGCACATAGATCCATCCACCAGGAATTGTGAAGAAAGTGTGTTGTGAAAAATGAAATATATGTGCCTATCTATATATAGAGCAAGTGCAACGGTCGAATTTTGAAATAAATCTTTCGAGTAAAGTTTCCTAAAAAACATTCCTTATTTTGCGTGCTCAAACGGTCATAATACAATAAATCTTCCGAGGAAAGTTTCCTAAAAAACACTCCTTATTTTGCGTGCTCAAACAGTCATAATACAACTGTTATACAACGGTCAAATTTTCAAAATGTCTTTTCGAAAAAATATTCGTTGCAAATATTCCTTGTAAGAAACCTTCCTCACAAATGACAGTTCTTGGAAGTTTCGAGAAATTATTTCCTCACAAAAGTTGATTGTATTACGTGCTCTTTAACCTTGTCAAACCTAAAAATCGACCGACATACAATTTACATTTTTCTTTTGGTAAAAAATTTGTTCAACACAAGTATATATATGATATAGTCCGAATCTCTACAATTGTAACGTTGTCGAAGAATTAAGAAGCGAGAAAAATACTGAGAAATTAGAGTGTACGGAGGAGAAGAAGAAAACAACATATACTAAAAAAAACAAAACAACAACAAATTACAGCTTGATTCGTTTCCTTCAATTTGTAAAGTGTGTTATTTTCATTGTTATTAATTATTTTGATTATTGTGATCAAATCAAGCTTCTGCATTTCTTCTTGTATACATGCAGGCTAATGATTTGATAGATTTCATGTGTTTCTTCTTCGAAGATTATAAGTACTTAGATTATAAACGCTAAATCTAGCTTCTGTATTGTAAATAGACCAGTGGAATACACATATTACATTTTTTCTCCTTTGTTCTTCTCTCAATAATCTAATAGTTTTGCATGCATAGCAAAACATAGTTTTGTAATACACTGCTATAATTTTTTAGTGTTTATAGAAACTGTTTTATATACTAAAAACTATTCTATGATGTTGGTAACTCCTTGTAATCAAATTTATCATCTTCCTTTCCTTCCGAATCTTCAAGTTTTTCTCCGGGTTCGGGTCCAGAAGCCCAACAAATAACAAGATAATAGAGGTAGTTAACCATACCTAAGATAGCGAGTAGCGCATAATAGTAATTCAGATGGCCCTTGTTGATGTTAGTTGTTAACCAGCTCTCTTTCCCTCCAATACTAGTGACTTTGTCCACAATGTTCACAATCACACTTGCAACTACATCAGAAGCAGCTAGTTCCAGCGTGAAAATCGCCATTGCAAAACTTGACATACTCTTGGGGAAAAAAGTGTAGAAATACTCAACAAGTCCAACTGGTGTAAAAGCCTCGCCGAATCCAAGCAAAACAAACTCCGGAACAAGCCATAAAGCTGACATGTTGATTACAGCGTTAGGTTTGTCCTCAAAACCTTGGTCAATAGCTGCATTTCGTCTTACGGTTTCAACAATAGCTGCTATTGCTTTAGCTAAACATACAAACAGCATTCCAATCCCGATGCGGACTTTATTACTGAATCCTCTAGGCCGACCTGTGTATTTAGCTAGTAGAGGTACTGCGATGCGGTCATACAAAGGAATGACTATTGATAACGTGAGTATCATGATAATATTGAACGATCCTGCAGGAAAATTGAAATTGCCGAATAACTTTCGGTTCATGGTTTTGGCTTGAAGAGTGGAAAATGAACTCTGAGTCGCCATCATAAATATTCCCGTAGACCACATTGGTAGGACTCTGAGCAAAGATTTCAGCAATTCCACCTGTCCTACTGTGCATAGGTTCCACGGGTTCGAAATTGATCCATCTGGGTTTAGGTCTGTCTCGTGATTTCTTATTACGCAAGCTTTGTTCAAAAACCTGCATAGGAAGAACATGTTAATTCGCCCTGAAAATATATATTACGAGGAAATTAAACGCTTTGTGTAATATGCATAACTTATCCATAAGAGCAAGCATGGTCGGTGAAGTACCTAAGACTATCGGTAGGGACCATCGGGTCTGAATCGAGGTCTTGACAATACCGATCAAAATTATGAACAGGAAGACTAAGCTTTCTGTTCTTTGTAGCCACAACAATTACTCTAACAAAATTAGTGAATAAGCTCTCGCTTGGCTTCACTTTGACATAGAACGGTGAACCAATAACGAAACTGAAAGCCGAAATCAACATTAGCACCGCAGGTACTCCAAACCCAATTTTCCATCCTAGGTTTTCTTGAATGTAAGCAATCACACTCAACGCAATAATTGTTGAAGCTCCAATTGATGTATAATACCAATTAAAGTAACTATCCAAGATCCTGCCATTATTTGAATTTTCCTTAATAGCCAATTGATCCGCTCCAAAGGCTATGGAACAAGGTCTAACACAACCAGCTCCAATCGAAATTAATCCTAAGGAAAGGAACAAAACTGCTTGTTGAGATAATGTAGCAGAGCTGCAGATTTCGATGAGCGATGCGCAAGAAGGTTTTAGCATCGGGATCATGGCAGTTAACCACAAAACGGTTAAACCCTGCGGGAAGATAAGAAACATTAAAGCAGATTCACTTCATCATAACGGTAACATCAAAAGAATTTTGTCTGCGAAGCTTAAAACAGACAAGATTCACTTACAAGAAGGCTAGAGAAGGAACCGATGAAGATGACATTGAAGCGACCCAAGTAAGAATCAGATAAAAATGCACCAAAAATAGACAAGATATTGGACATAGCAGACCAAGTATAAAGAACATTAGTAGCCTTAGCAACAGCCATGTTATAATCATTTATCAAGTACAATATCATGTTAGGCATTATTCCATAACTTGCCACTTTCTCAAGACATTCATTCACTGAAAAAACAAACAAACACACAAAACATCCAAAAGGGTCATCAAATAATTAACCAAAAATTCCGTAAAAAAATAATTAACCAAAAATAAAGGATTTAATTCATATACACTGAACTTGTATTGAATCATTCAAAATATTTGACTCTAATCATAATATCTTAAGTGTATCCAAAATTGATTATGGCTTGTTTGGTTTCTCAAAAGTAGAATTGATTCTGCCTCCAGAATTGATTCTACTTGAAGCTAGAAATCGTAGCTTCTGATTCTAGAATTGATTTTTTACATTTAAATTTTTCGTTAAACTCACTTTTGCAAGAATATATCAAACGTAAACCACTTTAACTTAGAATCAATTTTAGCCAGAATCAATTTTATAGAACCAATTCTATCAAAATCAATTCTTACCACCGCAAAATCAAACGCACACTAAAAAGTCATACAAAAGCTAGTTTCTGATTAGTTGATGGTGCAAAATATTTACAGCCACAATGCATCAAAACAATTTTACACCGTCAACTAATCCAATCTTATATTTTGCTAAGTCACTTCACTTTCTTCATATGACATGGAATATTATATCATGTCGAACACTCTGGTACACATTTTATTTAGATATGTATATCCACTGATACACCGTTGAAGTGGATAATTCTGATAAGTCCATCAATAGTGTTAATATAGAAAAATCAATAATAACTATTTCTGAATCTATCATAATTGTCCACCTCAACTGACGTACTGATACATATTCAAATAAGATATGTAACGAAAATCATTCTTATTGAATATATAGTTACACTGCGTATCTATTAAACTCTAAAATGAATCTAAAAAAGGTAGTAAACAATAAATTAAGAAAGTGACATGAATAATAGAATAGAGTGAGACAGTACCTATGATAAAGGGCATGGTTCTCAAACCACCTTTTCTGGGTTGAGAAGATGAAGAAGAAATGCCATTTTCTATCAATAATTTCTCATTAGTGCCATCATCACTATTTGTGTACTCCATCTCTTACTTACTCTTCTTTGCTATAGCTACATGAAACTCATAAAGAAAAGATATAAGAGTTGGAAATGGGAGTTTAATTATTGACACAAGACACTAGTAATATTTTTTATTTTTGGACTGAATCCACGCAGTTCGCGAGTTGAATTTATAATAATTAAAAAATGTTTTTGTAGATGTAATATTATTATTTTTAATTAAACAATGAATAACTATCTTCGGAGAAAGTTTTGGTTGGGCACAACACTAACGCCTCATATTAGGCACACACTCATAAATAAATAAAATTAAAAATAAAATAAAATAATCAACATCATTTTAATTATTTCTCTTTTAATTTTTTATATATAGTGTGAATGTGTCTAAAAAAAAAATCATTTTGGTTTCTGCACATATTAGAATTTTCTTAAAGTAGCACAGCATATATGGCAGACATTCCGACACGCACCGATCGATAGAGACAGAAAGAGCACGTCAGTTGCTCCATAATGAAATGATACGGTACTATTAAAAGAAAGATACAAAGGAGAGAAAAAAACCTCATATGTTCATGAATTTCTTTATTTTTTAATTAAAAAATTATTTAAAATTATTAATAAAAGTATTTCTTTTAGCAGTTTTAAATAAAAAATGATAAAAATGATTAATATGCGCACATTTTGATAGATAAAGGATCAAAATGAGACAAAAAAATAAAATTAAAGGATCAGTCAACATCTGTGTCACACCCTTTAATGCTCAATACATTTTTGTTGAGTTAAAATTGCCTTCATTTTCAGCTTCCACAACTCAAAGTGGTGAACTTCTCAATTATCCATTTTGAACTCATGGTCCCTTAATTCGTTCAATCCATTACCTCACGCCGGAGGCTGGACGCCAATTGTTGTGAATCCGAAGAAAACTACACCAATAAATCCTTTAGTGTGTAGGGCAAACGAATAAAGCAACCAAACAATGGAATAATTAACTAATCACACAAAAGCTAAAACTATAAAAACGATAAAGAACTCAGACAAATTTGTTTACCCAGTTCGGTTAAATCAACCTACTTTGAAGGAGAGAGCAATTCTTCGTTCCACTATCAATAGAAAACTTGATTACACAAAGATTCACCACAAAGGGTTACAAAAATTAGAGTTTTTCTAATTCTACCATTTTCCCGAATCTCTCACCCGTGACCAAGAGATCCAATCAATAAGTGTTTACAAGATGAAAGAGATGAGTTCCCAACCCTAGAGAATACCCAAGAGAAACCCTTTTAAACCCTAGCCTTTATGTTGGTGACACAAACCCTAAAACCCTCTTTCTCTCTTCCTTTTCGGTTGCAATAAAACAGAACACGCATATATACTTGCGAGCCTGCGCCTGGTGCAGGTCAGGTGGTGCCTAGCGCCCTCACCAGAACCAACCCTGCACACACAACAAGCGTTGCACCTGGCGCAAGGGGGTCTGCGCCTAGCGCAGAGGCCAGCCCCCAAACATCAATTAGAAGGCAATATCCAACAATTGCAAAGCTAGGATATATAAGTACACAATTCAAATGCATATTATTGGCTTCAAATTTAGCATATCAGGTGCAACAACTATTCATACTAATATGTTCATAAATAAATTATTCATCTCATTAATATTAAAATATTTATTTCCATGAAGAGATACATTTCATCATAATCTTGTTCCCTTAATGGAACAAAGGCTACTAATTGCCATCAATGCTTCACAGTTTACATTATTATTATTATTCCAACAAGCCAGTTAGTTCTATTCTGGCCATCAATGAAATATAAAATAGGAATAAAGTTTAAAAATGGACTCAAAAGCCCTTCAAAAATTTACTCTACTATACAAATTATTGTGAGATATACTTAAAAACAAGCCATGTTCAGCTTTCATTCCCTGCCTGCCAAGGCTGCATTAATATCCCCCAAGCTGTCCGCTTTTTTTGGGGTAGCTCTCCGGCGAATTTTCAGGTAACCGAACTTTCCTGCACCTGGTGACGAGCCCTCGAAAATAAAGGGCAAATAACCTGTAGCTTTTTTGTACCTCTTCTGAACCTGAAATCACAATTTATTAAAATGTTCATACGGTTAGTATTTGAAAAATCATACTGATAATGTGTTAAATTCATAATACAGTAAAATAAAAAATACCTCAATAATTTGTTCGCTGCTCTTGAGACAATTTTTACCGATTACACAAACCGTTCCACCTGAACCTCCACCAGTGATCTTGGCACCATATAATGTTCCGCCTTCCGATTTTGACGCTGCACTATGCTGCAATTCTTGTACCAAGTGTACAAGCCTATCTGTTCCATCAGAGCCAAGTCCACATGCACTGTAGCTATAGTGACACTGCAAATGATAGTTTATATTTAATTATTTTTCTCCTTCGAAATAATTAAAGTTTCATTAAAATTTTTTCACGAATACACAGAACTCGAGGCATTGTGTTGATCAATTGATGTTGTACTTGTACCTGATATAGCAATTCTCCTAAAGCTGTAAGTTGATCGGACGAACTTGCCGATGTCAGAAGTGCTTTGAAGGTCTGCACACCATATTATGGCGGAGAATTAGGTAAAAGAGATTCAACCATTAGAAGAAACAATTCAGTTACTTGTAACTGATTAATTTATCAAATGAAGTGCTAACCTTGACTCGGAAATTTTCATAGATAGGATGTATTGTGGAAGCTTTAACTCCGTAATTACGCTTCTCATCAATAATAGTGACAGGATCATTATGATTTTTATATTGCTCCAAAAATTTCTCACCAACAATGGACGCCGGAATCACCTTAGCATAAAGAGCCTCAAATCTGCAGACAAAAATTACAAGGAATTCTATAATCATATCAAAGTTATTTCCAATCACGATAACCTTTTTCCAAATATAGGATGAAAAAAGATTTTACCTGTGAGGTGTTAAATTACATAAATATTCTAAGTTGGCTTCTTGTTTAAGTAATTCTATGTCATCTTGCTCAACGTCATCAGAATTCAATCCTTTTGCAGCAGACATCTCAGTCAATTCCTCAGAAGCCTTCGACTCTATCATCTTCATTCCCATAAAGGTACCAATTCTGACAGATCCATAATCTGCACCGCCAACACTGAAATAGACAGACTTTTAAGGTTACTCATGAACATCATGAAGATGTACCAAATTCTATACTATTTCTGCTATTTTTTATGCGTTGCTTTAACTTTTAACATTATTTAATAGAAAACCAACCTGTGTCTTATTCCAGAATCAACTCCCCAAACTCGGATATGGTTGGGAATTTCGACAAGGCCAACAATCTCGGCAGGCTGCATTAATAACACAACACGTAGTACTATGATATTGTGTCTAAATTCTAAAACATAAAATACGAAAAAAATGTTTTTGTAGCTTATAACGGCGCAAACCTGGCAAATCATAGCAAGAAGTTTGTTGGCTTCACCGCATGCCGAAGCCATCTGGTCCATGACACCACATGGAGCTCCTACAATGTGATTTTCCACCTGATTGAAATTGTAAGAGAATGAGTAAAATTAAATCAAGTGGACAACAACAATACATGCATGCTAGAAATAACATATAGAACACCATAGGGGTCTTATATTGATCAAAGTATTGAATATAGAGTCTAACCTTTTGGCAAAGCAAAGCCAGATCCCTTGAGCCGATATTTAATCCTGAGTTACAAAGACAGAAATTAACATAATGTTTTATTGGAAAAGAAATGGATGTATTAAAGTTTCAGTATACATCACGATCAGAAAAGTTAAAGACTTCGTACTATTTTTTGTAAGAGTTTAATTTTGATACACTGTTAATGTAAAATGTTTTACACCGTCAACAAATGAAGACCACTGATATGTGTGGCTTTAGAAGTAGTTATGGTTAAAGTGAAACATTTTTAATGATCTGACGATTATAATTGGTTGACAAGGGAAAAAAATCTTTACACTGACAATGTATATGAATAAAATCCACTTTATACAATAGAGAGAATCAAATATTTGTAAACAACTCGGTCTTCCTGAATCATTATGAAAGCGGAGTATTTTACCATGAGCTGCTGCAATAGCAGACATACTAGCAACCTCGACAGATGCAGAAGATGATACACCTTTCCCTTCTGGCACCGCAGATGATACCAGCACGCTGATACTATCTTCAAATTTCACACCCAATTCAGTCATTAAGACCAAAATTGCCCCAGCAACATATGCAGCCCACCTGCGAAAGTTGGCCAATAATCATATTAGCATAATAGAATGCCAGAAATGGCTTATATGTATATAAAGTGATGCATTTGTGTTACTGACTTTTGGGCTGGATCTTTAGCAAAGTATTCTCTTGCTTTCTTATACGAGATTGGCTTGTCTCCGTCCATAAAATCAGACAAATCCATGTCAAATGTTGGGCCACGGTTGCCTAATTCTGAGCCATATGACACCTGACATGATCCAGATTCGGTGAAAATGCACATTACGAAAAGTCGAAAAATCATTATCATCATCAAAACTGTAATGCGGTGTTATCAATCACAGATTGCGGAAAATAGAAATTTGTTCAAATTCCTTTGCGTAACAATACTACAGCATGCTGCTATAGCCATTATTTGACAATATTTTGAGCTAAATAGCGTATTATTTGACAAACTGCTATTGCCATCATACAATTTTGACTTCATACAATCTATCGTAAGTTCTCAAACATACAATTTGTACGACAGCAGTTGGATTTCCGCCTTTGTCTTTCTGTCTGGCCTCGGCGTGTTTCCACAGTCTGTGCTTACTGGGATGGATTCTCTGCAAAGCAACATGACAAGCTTCTCTAATTGGCATCTGCAAAAGAGTGAAAAGAAAGACAAGAAAGCATAGAGTCAATTGTTGTCTAAAAATTTCATGAATAACAGTCATTTCCTTAACATTACAATATTAGCAGTAAATGTAAAGTGTATAGAAACATTTTCGATGTTTAGCACTGTAGGGAACCAAATGCACTGAAAATTAAAATCATCAAGGGACAGAAATCCAACCTGCAGGACAAGACTACCGGAATAATCAGCAATGCCACCCATTACATCTAACCTTCCAGGAGCTCTCGTTACGAAAATTTCTTCCTGTCAAAAAATTGTACGAAGTCAAAAAAGAAAGAATAAAAAACAAAAAGAATCAGTATTTAAGTTCATGGACTATACTATGACGTGACATAATAATACAGTTTCATAGGTATTTCTATTTTTATGAAGGTTTCTTTTTTCTATTAAAAGATGTCACTACAAAGAAAATAAATTTATAAAATTTTATTTTCATATGAAATGATTAAGACCTCCCAATTGAAGATATTAGCCGCAGCCTTGCGCTCCCTTTTTGTGTGCTTCGCAACCAACTCGGATAGGCTCTGTAAGAAAACCACGGTATCAGGAAGATCTTGAGCATCTCCGTGAAGAATGTCAAAGTCTTCAAAGCCCCTAGAAAAATAACACAAAGGAAACGAAAATAAGAGGCAGTTATATTACCTATTACGAAACAACCAAGAAAATTATAGGCACGAAAAACAGAAGTGACACTCACGAATGAAATTTAACTTCAGGTGTACTAGGTATTGATTGGTCGAGTTGGTCTCCCGCTTTAGAGTACCATTCTGGGATTGCACAATCCCGGCCAGGGGCCCTTTGGAGTTGATAACCGAGAACTATGGCATCGCGCAATCTTCTTGCCCCGCTAAGCTAGACATCAGTAAGTGAAATATAAAATGAAAATCAAAGTTTCATCACTTCTGCAATATTTTAATGAAACCGAACTGATGACAAAATTAACGAATAAACATGCTGTAACGAAATAGCAATCATAAGGTCTTTACCTTATCTGATGCATAATTTTTTCCAAAAGCTGTCTCCTGAAGGATGTGAGCTGCCACCTGCATTTTCAAAATGTTTTATGAACAAAAACTCATTTGGAAATAAATATGAACTTCAACAATTACTTGTAACACACCAATAGAAAGGCGTGGAAAGGAACAACTGTAGAAGAATATGGATACACAATACTTTTTTTATGAGTAAATTTTATTACTATCCAAAAATAAAGATAAACATTTTAATGTTTTAGTTGAAATAAAGAAATAGAGAGAGGTAACAGAATACAGCAACAAGAGCTAAAAAATAAGTGCTAAAGAGTGAGTTTATAAATGAAAAAGAGGGTACCTCGCCACCATTAATGCCTGCTTCATAGCAGGGTTTCAAACTTATCGCACGTTCAAGATAAGGTCTCCAGTGACCGGTGATTAAATCCCTCCTGATCATTTCGACACCACATTGATAATACTAAATAAAAAAAAACATAAGATGGTCACTATCTTGTAAGATCTTCAACAATAAAAAAAAAACATTGAAGAGGACAGCAAAACTTATAAAGAAAAAGTCAATAGAGTACCTCAAGCATATTTCTCAAAAAAGGTTCTTCATTGAAATAATCTCTGCGCACAAAGACGAAGGGGCACTTGTATGCCAAGGCTTCACTACAAGTGCCATATCCAATTTTTCCTAAAATAATAATAAAAAAACAATTGCAAGTATATATAAACTGTCCCATTTAATTCAGATTTGTAATTGTGCAAGTTTGGTACTAACCAAGCATACAGTCACATGCAGCAATAATGTCGGGCGTATATGCATCTCTAGCAAGTTTCCTAAAATTTGGTGGAAGGTTCTCGTTGTCAGAAGCACCACAAACCTTTGATCATGAAAGCAAGATTAGATATGACCAAATATTATGAGCAAAATATATGAATATCATTTTAACGAAACAATGATAGAAAATGGTAGTGGAAGAAGTACCAGGCACAACCAGCCAGGAGGTAAGTATTCCTCCTTTAAGTTCCATCCTGATGGCTGGAGATAAGACAAGAGTTATTAGCCAAACATGCCATCAATCCGAGAATCAAACAAACAAAATACATTGGTGAAAAGTTGCAGCATTCTAGATGTCAAATTCATGAGTATATCAGACATCAGTGTTCTCAAATGCAAATCGTGAAAAAATAGCAGCTAGTTCAAATTCTGCTATGCAACAGTGCTATAGAGGCGCTATTAGACATTTTCTCCGAAATAGCGTATCACAGAACAATAGTGATTTGTTCAAATTCAGCAATAGTATAGCGCTAGCGATGCAATTTTACACCATTGGGTGATACAATAACAAGAAACTTTTTTATTATCAATGAAAAAACTATTATCAAGTTCTGGTTTTTAAAAGAGGGGATCTAGGCAATCACCTGGCCGCCAAAGTTGAGAATAACTAGCTTCACATTATCGGGTACGTTAAGTTCCTTCCTCACCTTCAACAAGTGAAATTACAAGCTCAAAGATTAGGAGTTAAATCACACTATGGAATAGATCTACCGAGGTTCGGGAGGTACATACCTCTTTTGCAGATTTGTGCAGCCTTCTCACCACCAAAGGGACATCAATGACATCACGAAAAGCAGGCACTGTAAATATTCGAGATGCCACAATTCTAGTTAATTGTTAATTTAGGTGATCATTCAAATAATACTGCTAGGTTATGAACATGAAATTATGTAAAAGATTACTTACTTGGACAATATCCCGGGAGTCGAATAAGGAACTCACAATGGGAATAGTCCTCAGCTATCTGCATCAGTGTAAATTATACAACTACAATTATCAATCATGCTTCACACACAAAATATAGTCTTAAATTTTGGGTTGGGCTAGGCCTAGCTAATATCCTAAAAAACGGGACATTAAGGATAGCACAAATTACTAGTACTTGTGCTATTCAATTCACATGTCACGGCAATTTTTAACATTTCTCTCAAAAGGACAAACGTGGAACAAGAAAATTTCCTTCAAGGAAGATTATCGTCACCTGCCAAACTATTGAACGATGATGAAGTCCAGCAGCCATGACATACTCGGCATAGATGAAGTCCCAACTGAAATAACAAAGATATGTAATGAGAAGGGTATTATGGACACTTAACAAAGACACAGACACACCTGCAATGCATTTGAAAGAACCAAAAAGTGAAGAGACAAAGCTCATGAAAATATTTTTGTTAGCTAAATACTTCATGAACTTTAAGTACCAAAAAGAAATAAGTCATATAACACCAAGAAGGAAAAATGATTGTCTACATGAGTTACCTGAAATTGGTCACACATACAGAACGAATGCCAGCATCTGCTGCCGCACGACATGCAACCGGAACAACATCGGAGACCTGTTTTCTCAAATCAATTTAAAGTTACTCTAACCAGAAATTAAACTTGTAATATCACTTTTTTTCAAATTACTTTTCATGTTCTCTTTTTCTTTCTGCTTCCAATCAACAAGGGAAGAATATTTCACATACCACTAAGTCGGCTTTGATAGAGTTCAGCCATTCGGTTTCTATTGCTAAGATTTTAGCTCGGGGCTTCACTGCTGTTTCAGAATACTACCATATCCAAATACAAAGCAAGTATCAGTGGCACAGAAACATTGTTGAAGCAACTATTTCAAAGCATTACAGCATGAACAGCAAAATATGAAATGTCATTCCAAATTACCTTCTCCAAAGAAGCGAGGCGATCAACGGTCAAAGCATCTGCCTGAACAGCTCCACAGTCCAAAAGCACCTATTTTGTACAGTAAAACATTCTCAAAAGTAGTCTCTTTAATTTGTAGAACAAAGAATTATACTCAAACTACGAAAAAAGTGAAAGCTCTAAGTATACTAATTCTCACAAACAGTTAAAAGCAAATTCATTGAACAAGCAACAAAGCATAATCATCCGGACTGATTTGTAAATTTTTGTATTTACAAAAACTAAAACTACCTTTTTACACCCAAATCATGTGGCATTAACAACTTCATAAGCTACACACCAAAACTACCTTTTTCTTTTTGCCATACAATGTGGTTTTTCATAACATCACAAGCTACACACTAAAAATACCTTTTTATACCCAAATACTAGCATACCGGAGAGAATCCAAATTCTTGGATTCTTTGATACTCTCCGGCAAGTCTCAGTCGTAAAAGTAATGTAATGGAAGCTAATCTAACTTCCATGAGAGCTATTAGATTAATCTAACAGCTGACATTTGGCTATAATTAATGCTTTCTCCTTATAAAAAACATATCCAACAGTAATAATTTGAGAATTGACAGGGGCACATTGATACCGATAATAATTCGAGAAAATAATTATTCAATGTAATTATATGTGTCAGGCTCGGGCGGGGACACGCCTAATATGAGGAGTATATATGCTTCAAAGTTAAAATGCACCTTACTTTTTATCCATCGGAGATTAAAAATAAATAAATAAATTGAATGAATGAATCAAAACAAAAAACTCACCTTGCGAATGAATAATCTAGGAGACTTAATTTCAGAGGTGAAAACAAAATCAGGTGCACCAGTCACCACATGCACATCATGTCCTGCATCGATCAAGTGCCTAGCCACCTACACACATTCATTCCAATTCCAAAAGTTAATATCTGATCATAACAATTCAAAATCATCCCTTCAAAACAAAAATAAAAAATCCTCTTTTTATGAATTAGATTGGCCAAAGACAAAACAAAAAAACCCAAAATCAAAATTCAATTTTTGTTATTGATCCAGTAACCCATTTGGCCAAAAACAAGGAAAAACCAAAAAAGAATATGAATTGAGAGATTGAAGAAAATTGAAAAAATAACCTCTGTGACACGAGTGGCATGTCCAAAACCATGACCAGTAATATAATAAGCAAAAACGAGATGTTTTCTTGAAGCTGAAACTCCATCACTTTCTTGTTCGATCCTCATTTTGATGCGTTTGTTTGGTTTGGTTTCAAATGAATGAGAAAAATCAGATATATAATGTGATACTGTATATATATGTATGTACTGTTGAAGAAGATTGGATGAGAAATTAAATTGTTTATTTTATTGACCACTAATATTTATACTTTATTGTTTTGACTATTTGGTTGTTTATTGTTTGTTAATGTTTGAGAATGATGATCCTAAATAAGGACATTGCGATAATGATGAGGATGGTGACGATGGCAAGGTTGTTACATAGGATCCGGATAATGTTAGGAAATAAGAACAAGGATTGAGTTGCGTGCAAAATTGGTCTATAATTAAGGAATTAGGAGGATTTCATTTGCATACCTATAGGATAGTGTTTTTTGTTTGTTTTTTTTGTTTTTATAGAATTTTGAGAGGAGGATATCATGTGATAATTAACCTTATAATTTTCACGTTGTTTTTAATTAAGATCGTCGAATATAAAATTAACAGTTAAGATTGTTTTGTACTAATTTTATTAAAATGTAATATAAATCGATCGATTTAAAATGAATAGCTGAAATATATTATTATGTATTCAGCATCCTAATATGAATATTTGGCACGGGTTCTTCAAGGTGATATTAACATAGGATAGTGTTTCAATCTCTATGTATAATAATTAACGATGAACACTACTGAATACATCTTATTTTGATATGTACCGGTATAATACCGATGTGGATATTTATTATAGGTTTACAAATAGTGTTTAATCAAAAGAATTAATAAACATTATTTGTGAATTTATCAAAATTATTCACCTCAACATATGTAATGGTACATATCCAAATAAGATATGTATCGAAGAATTCACCATAATTATTAGCATTAAATTTGTTAATAGTGTACTCCCATCGAAATAAATAAAAAAAAAAAAAAAACTTGAATGAGATGACGCATATCTTTTATAGTTTAACTAAGATCACATGTTCGATTTCTAATTTGAGGATACATCAACGTAAGAGTTTATTTATACGAGTCACACATCATTTATACATACGAATCAGTCTCAATAGTGTTGATCTGCTAAGGAAAACGGGTTTATTGAGAAAAATAACATCTTATAAGAACTAAAATATAAGTACTCCCTCCGGCCTTATTTATAAGCAAAAGTTACTTTCTAGATTCATTGAATAAGTGATGTATCTAACCTTATTTATAGGCTAGATACATCACTTTTTCAATGAATCTAAAAAGTAACTTTTGCTTATAAATAAGACCGGAAGGAGTACTTTATAAATAACTAGTATGTTAGCATGTGCCCTGCACGGGATATTTTTCTTTTGGATAAATAGGCTTATATCCCCTGTAATGTAGGCGTGTTTTGTTTTTCCCCTGTAATTTTTTTTTTACTCGCCTCCTGTAATGTTGAATTTTTTGGACTCGCCCATTGGATGCACTTTTTAAATCAGTTATTTTGTTCAAACCGATTTAAAAGGTGCAAATTCCTTGCACTCAAGGGGGGAAACAAAAAAAAAATTACTTTGCAAGGGGCAAATCACAACAAAAAAAAATACAGGGGAAAAACAAAACTTGTCTATATTACAGGGGAGTAACTATTTACTCTTTAATACTATTTAAGTGTTTGTTTTTAAATATGTAAAAAAAAAAAAGTGTTTGTTTTTAAATATTATTTGAAAAATTTAGTGTAATGTTCAACGGTGAATTTGAGATATTATATCTTATGCGTTGTTTAAATATACATTATGGGAGCAAAGATATTGTGCGTTGTATAAATGACATTAAATAAAAGTAAAAGTTTAACCTTATATATTATTTTAAAAAAAATATTATTTAAAAGTTTAAGATAATAAAACAATTTTAAAATTTTAGAAAAAATATTTTTGTAAAAAAAAAAGATTTTAGACAAAAAGTAAAAACGAAAGATATATTTAACCTGTTAAAATAAAACTTAAGTTCAAAGGTCAAATTTTAAGTTATATATCTTAAAGAATACAACAATGCATCACTTTTGTAATTTTTATAGGCTTGTCTCCGTATGACATAATTCCTATATACCATACACTAAATATTTCTTTCGGCTGTCATAATACAATGTAAATATTTTGAAGTAATTTGAAATAAATATTTCCATTATAATTTTCATAATTATTATTATATTGATTTTAACTTGTAAAACAAAAAGTAATTAAAACAAAAAGATTGTGAGACTTGAGAGTTCCGATTTTGACCGTGTTGTGTTTGGCGAAAATGGTAAAACTTGAGAGTTCTGATTTTCCTTTAGAGTTATGATTTTCCAACTATCTTATGTAGGAGAAGCCAAAGTATTCATTTTTCATTCCATTTATTTTGATTTCTTGTGCTATTGAGAAATGAGTCTTCTCTTTCTCTATTTGGGTTCCTCATGCACTTGTTGTGTGAGCTACTATACAGGTTTCAATTTATTACTCTTGCTTCAATTCATACATTGAAATTTAGATCTCTTTCATTTAACACCATTTAATGAATGTGACACGTCATGTGTTTTGCCGAAGTATACATCTTTAGATCTTATCCATGAAAAGTAATTAAACTACTTGTTTTTTATCCCACAAAAATAAAAATAATAGAGCCTTTGCTTTAAGGATATAATGTAGAAGTTTTACTATGTTTATTATAGATTTATTCCACTAAATCTCAACAAACTATATATGTTTAGATCTTATCCATGAAAAGTAATTAAATAAAATACTTGTTTTTTTTTATCCCACCAAAAAAATACTAATAATAATAGAGGCCATACTTTAAGATTATAGAGTTTTACTATGTTTATTATAGATTTATTCCCACGTTAAAAGTACAAACTACTTTCATAGTAATCCAAAACTCTCTCACATTTCCCATCGTTTTTTTAATTATTCCTTTTTTTTTATAATGGGTTAAAGAAGTTATGTTTTTGAGAAGATTGCAAGAAGACACGAAAGAACATTAACATGCATTCGCAATCATCTTATATAACTTTCTATACCTATTGGGAACCACAATTACCATCAACTACAGATCATTTGTCTCTTAACCGATATTAAAGGTCGTGGTTATTCGTTAGTTTATGTCTGACATAACTTGAAAAACAATGAAAATGTATTACTGAAAAAATTTCACCAAACAAATATGATTAATTCTATCGATGAGAGTAGTGACAAAACCGGTCTATTGAACTAAATGAGATAACTAAATAAAATTTTCAATGAAAGAAGTGCATAATAAAGCATTAAAAATAAACAATGAAAATTTGTTGTATGACGATCATATAAGTGAAATGGTCTAGTCTTTCTCAATTTTAATTTTGGTCTTCATATATTTAGTCGTTGGTAAATCAGCTCCATCAAGGCAAGCTCTCTTAACCGTTACACCATCAACTTTATGTGAGCATAAGTCTACGACATCTATAGCAGTGTTATCTTTGACCTTCTCCACTGTAGCTGCAGTTTTATCAAACTTTGTGATAAGATCCTGTGAATAAAGGAACGCCAATTCACAAATCAATAAGTTATGCGGTTTAAGATTCTTAAACAAATTATTTTTAAATTGAATTTTCTTACCTGTCCAATTATATCTGAACAATCTTTGACTTGACGTCAACACAACTAACTGCCAGTTCCAACCCTCTAGGTGGTACAACTTGATACACATTTAAATTGTTCCCTCTTCAAATCCATTGTTAAAGAGATGGATCAACTGATGATGCCGCATAGTGGATTGAATTTTGTTACCCCGCAAAATAATATCAATTAGATTGTTATAAGTGAAGACTCTATTTACGATCTCAAAATTGTTGTATATCTGATATTTGGATGTCACTTGCTTTTAAATTTTTTCACTTATGTATCGATTACAAATTTTGTAATCATGCATACTGAGTTTAATCATGTGTATTGCAATGGAACTATCTAATTAGATGGCAGTGTCTTTATGCATTTGAGAATGATAATTTGTTTTTCTAAATTTCTAAATAGTAATAGCAATACTAACTAATATTATTAGTATATAGATATAGATACAACCTGAGAATCAAGTAGAACAAAAGACCATTTTAGAGTCTTTTGGATTAACGGCAAACCACTTCCTGACAACTTGGAGAAGACAACTAATATTGTTACATTTTATTGTGATGTCTTTGATCATGGTACAATTTGATGTCGTCTTCATTTGTGAATTCATCTGCGAAGGTATGTGTGTTGTGAAGAGGTTGCGGAATATGGTGTGCAATGAGGTTGAAGCATATTTTTCTCTTTGATTTTTACGTGGTGATGAGTCTGCAAAATGAATCAGTTTAGTATATCAGCTAGAGAAAACATAATATAAGGAAATACATATATGGAACAGAATATAAGAAAATAAAATATAGCTATAGAAATCTCAGTGTTATTTATGGAATTTGTTTTGGTTATGTATATATATGGAATAAAATAGATAAGCTTAGATGTAAATTTGAATCTTAGGAAATTTAGTTGTGCAACTTTATATAAACCTATATATATCCGATTAATTAATTTAATTGTATATATCCAATAATTTTATTTTTTTTAAAAATAATAATGAATGTAAACTTGAATTTTAGAAAATTTAGTTGTGCAACTTTATATAAACCTATATATATCCGATTAATTAATTTAATTGTATATATCCAATAATTTTATTTTTTTAAAAAAAACTAGTTTTGAGACCCGTGCATTCGCACGGGTCTATCGATTTTTTTTTTTATAAAATATTGTTAAAATATAAGTGACGTAGTGTATTAAAAAAAATAAAAATAATAAATGACGTTATTTTGCTATTTTTTGTAAAATTTATTAAATTAAGTAAAAAAAAATAATTATTGGGCCGGCCCCTCGTGCCAATATTTTTAATGGGCCGGCCCCACGGGCTTTTGGGTTGGCCCCTTAAAGAGTTTAAAAAAAAGAATTAAAAATAGTTTTAGCTAAAAATAAGGATTTTTAGATAATTAAGTAACAAAAGATGAGATTTGTTAGTTATGAGATAATTATTAAACCAAATTTGTTTTTTTTTAAGATTAAACCAAGTTTGTTATGATTATCTTTATTTGAAAAAAACTAATAACAACTTAATCAATCATTATAAATAGAAAAGTATAAGAAAGAAATTAATCAAATTATATGGATATTAATTTGTGGGTGATACATATGTAGTTTTATTGTCCATTGAATTTATTTTGTAAAAAAAATTTGTCAAAAAAAATATGAAAGTTTGTCGGGCCGGCCCATTGGGCCATGTAGGCCTTTGCTTATCGGGCTGGGCTTAACGGGCCGGGCCATGAGGCTTAATGGGCCGGCCCACTAAAGTCCCTTTATATGTCATGGCCCCCGGGCCGAGGTGGGCCAGGCGGGGCCGGCCCCTTTTGACAGCTCTAATTATAATATATATTCATCAACAATTGTTCCGTGTATTATTATAATAATATATTATTCAATTCATTTTTTCATTTTATTTTTTTGGTACAAATTCCTTTTTTTTATCAAAGCAATTGTCCCGTGTATGATCAAATTTTTTTATTAAAATAATTGTCTCGTGTGTTATTATAATATATATTTACCCTGTAATTATTAGTATAATATATATTCATCAATCATATATAGAGTTGATTTTTTCATAATAAATATAGAGTACAGTTTAACTATTATATAGAAAAATAGTAAATTGGAAAATATAATTTATTTTTTTACGAAATAGAAGATTTGAAATATTTTTAAGAATTGATGTGGACAAATTAAGATTTTTAGTAGTAATACCTTTAATATATTAGGCCCGTTTGAACTTGCCTTATTTTTAAGCTTATGAAAATACTTTAAGATTATAATTTATACTCGTAACATCGGTTAACATACTATTTTGGACCGGATGTCGGTCCGGTTCACGGTTAAACCGGTCGAACTGGCCGGTCCGGTTTTTATAGTTTCTTTTAGGCCCTGTTTGGATTAGCTTATTTTTTAGCTTATGCAAACAGCTTATGCAATATAAATTAAGTTTTATGCTGTTTTATAAATTCAAACTAGTAAAAATTGTATTTTTATAAGATATTTTATCATAAACTACCTTGACAAACATATAATAATACATAAAAATTGAATAAGTTGTTTCCATAAGCTCAAAAATAAGCTAATCCAAACAGGGCCTTAATATATTGTAAGTAGATAATAGTAGTTTTTTTTAATATATTGTAAGTAGATAATTATTGGTGATAAATATTTATCCAATTTTTTTATGCATGAGTGACAAATATTTGTCAATGATTTTTTATTTTATCGATAATAGCTAATTGTCTTGTTTAAAAAACTATTACGTATTTAATTTTTATGCTTATCTTCAGAAGTGTTTTCTATTGCTATTTTTATGAGTATATTTGTTTTATTCTCTTTTTAATTTTTTTATGAGTAGATTTGTTTTATGCTTATCTTTGGATTTTTTTTATTTTATTTTTGTTTTGTATCTTTTTTTATGAGTATATTTGTTTGATGTTTATCTTCTTTTTTTTTGTTATTTTTGTTTTGTACATATCTTTTTCTCAATTTAGAGTTAAAATGACATATAAGGGCATAAACGGTGAAATATTATTAAACGTACTAAGGACAAAATAAATTTTTTAGTAGTAGTTTCTTTTAATATATTGTAAATAGATATTTGTTTTATGGTTATCTTTTTTTTTTTTGTACATATTTTTTTTTTCAATTTAGAGTTAAAATGACATTTAAGGGCATAAACGGTGAAATATTATTAAACGTACTAAGGACAAAATAGATTTTTTAGTAGTAGTTTCTTTTAATATATTGTAAATAGATAATGAGATGTAAATTTGAATCTTAGGAAATTTAGTTGTGCAACTTTATATAAACTTATATATATCCGATTAATTAATTTAATTGTATATATCCAATAATTTTATTTTTTTAAAAGAAATAATGGGTTTGAGAAAATACAAAAAATATACAAAAAACAAACATTCTAATCGAATGCCACCTAAGCAAAAAAACTCTTATTGAATTATTATTAAATACCACATAAGTAATTTTTCCTAAAAATGTACGAGAAAACTCCGTGGGAATCTCGCTATGTATATAAAATAGAGATAGAGATAGAGATAAGCCACAAAATGTTAGTATCAAAGTCTATCAATTCAAGATTTCGATCTACCACTATATTTGTTTATCAAATCAATCTTAAAAAATCAAATTTAATTTTGACAAGACTTCAGTAATAACCTATGAAGCCCGGATATGTGACACGATACCGATATGGTGATACGGAGAATTTTTTAAAATTTTCGATACGATACGGTCGCGATACGTTGTTTAAAAATAAATTTAAAATTAAATATACAAATATACGATATATAAACATAGCAAAAATCGAGAAAAGATAATAAATTAACATTCAAATTACTCAAACTGAGCAAACAAGTGACAATTACATATCTCAAGTTAATTAAGTACTGCCCAAAAAGGATAATTATTACTATCCAAGAAACAAAACATCATCGGTACCATCCAAAAAACACATGATTGTCAATCCATAAAGAACATTATACTCTAACATTTATTATTTAAGAGGAAACACAAATTGTATCAGTCTCATCTCCTCCATTTCTGTCATAAAAAAACATTATTTTCTCGATACTTCTCTAATACGTGTATCGGAGAAGTATCTGACACATATCGGTAATTATTTGTTTAAAAAATAATTGTAATTGTCTGATACTCTCCGATACGAGTATCGGTATCAGACACGTATCATATACGATACTTCGCCATTTTTAAAGTATCGAGGCTTCATAGGTTATAAATCTATGGAATATTGTCGATCATGTCTACATTTTGAGGTATATCTTAATCTTGGCGGTCTTTTAGGACTCGGACCACATAAACTTCCATTGATTTTAAAAATGATCAAATACGTCATGAGTCCTTTAAATTTAACGTTTTGATCTTTTAGTTCTTGGCGGTCTTTTAGGACTCGGACCACATAAACTTCCATTGATTTTAAAAATGATCAAATACATCATGAGTCCTTTAAATTTAACGTTTTGATCTTTTAGTTAGTACAAAATTAGTCCTTGAACTCTGTAACAGGTAACAGATTACAGTGCTACCCTTTTAATGACCTTACATTATAAAAGTACTTACGTTGTTGTTATCCTTCAATAATTGTTATGGTTACCGGTAGCATTCGACCATTTAAATTACGATCAATAGTTGCAAGTGTCGTAATTACACCATAATATTCCTTTAAAAAACATTCATCAAGCTCGATGAATGGTTTGTGTTTTAGGAAGTCTATTCACAATCTTACAAGACACGTAGATTCTTCCAACAATGGTCATGTAAGCATTTTTATAACGATCAAGTAAGCAGTAAACAACCACATGAGCATTTCTGTAATGAAAAATCTTTAAAAGAATAACAGTTTAGTGTTACAAAATTAAAAGATCAATTTAATACTCCTCTCCACCTCTAAGCTGGTCCTAGTTTTTTAAGAAAAAATTTTCTTTGTCGCTAAGTTCTTTTTTGTTCATTATAGATGGGTTACTTTGGGTCATTTTTGTCTTAGAATCACCCCATTTACACTTTTTTTTCCTCTTTTTTTAAATATAAATAAGTGATTTTCATATAGATTAAAATTTTATTTTGTGTTTCGTCAAAAAACAAAGTTTTTCTTTTGTGTTTTTTTGTGATTTCGTCGTCTAAGTGCGTCGTTATTTGATTTCCTGTATTATTTTGGTGTTCATTTGATTCATATTGAAAGATTATCTTCTGTCAATTACATATTCAATCAATGATTTGGGCATCAACGTTGCAGATCCAGAAGAATGAATATTTCGGGAACTTTAATTTTATCATATTATTTGTAGTAGACATTTTACCGTTACATGCTATTAACTTGGATGCCATTAATTTGTTCGTAGATTCATCCTTTATATTTTTAGCGAAATTGAATAGATAGTTGTATCTGATATATTTTATCGATTTGAATGAATTTGTGTAAAAAAAAAATCAATTTAATACTAAAAATTTAAAAGGATCAAGCTATTACAAACACTAAGTAACCCTAAACTAATTTGATCTATAAAAAGAAAATCAACCAAAGTACATTATTTTATATGCAAGTAAAATAACTATAATATAAGTTATATGATTAGGGGAGTGTAGAAATGAATGGAAGTGTGGTGTGGATAGTAAGTAACTATTTTGTCCCACTTCATCAACGTGACAACAAGCCCACAAAAAACCCTACCTTTGTTGCCTTTATATATTCTCCCGAATCTAACACATGTACTTCAGTACTTGTGTATCTGTTGCAGTTGCAGTTCCAAAAGTGAAAATTGTCTCTTCAATTTGATTCTGTTTAAGGTTTCATTTGATTCGTACTTATGTTCTTTTTTGCTTTAGATTCTGTCGGGGATTAGAATTTGTTCTATTTTCATAAATCTATAATCTATTTATTGTACAATTTTTGTTTCTTCTTTCCACAAAATGTTTATGTAATTATATTTGAAAATTGAAGAATTTATTTAAAAGATTGTAATTGTAATTATCGAGTGGGGATTCAGGCAGCCTTCTTGCTAAGATTAAATGGCCTGAAAGGTGTTTAACTGCTCGTAAATCAAATGCTTTTGCTCTTCAGATTTGCTGAGATTTTTCTCTGAAGCTGGTCTAGTAAGCTCAAGTACATTTTCTTTTTTAAATTAATTAATTTTTTTTGTATAAAATAAGATGATCTACTAATTTTGCCATTAGTAAGATCCTGTTGAATTAATTAATTTCTTTGATTTTCAAAGCTACAATGTTGTTGTTATTAAATTATTTTTATTTTTATTTTATTATCGTTGTGCTTCTCTATCTGGTCGGTGTGGATTAATTTGATTCCCATTTGACTCGTTCCCTTGAAGCTATAGTGATTTGTGTTGTTCATTGATCAATTATCTCCAATGAGCTATGGTTTTGGAAGAATGATTGAGCAACTAAATGTTTTAATTGTATTTTTATAGTGATTCATTGTGATACTAAACATAGGCTTAATAAAGCCTCTATGATGTCAAATGAATTGATTTTATAATTTTTATTGAACCAATAGAAAGATGTTCTTTGGTAGACATGATAGAAAAATGTCTTTTAAGTCATTATAACCAAATTTAAAATCATTTAGAAATATGTTTTAACCATCAAAGATGGATAAGTCGTGTACTAGGTCGTCCTGTTTCGCGCCACTGCATAAAATTGTGTAAGAAGATACATCCCTATGATTACAACTCAATTACAATATTGAAGTCTTGATGTGCTGTAAGACATGTTCTAGAAATACTTGGACAAATATACTAAATCAAACATGGTACTATGATGATCACTTAAATTCAGTTGATCTTTACATTTAAAAATTATGATCTAATCAAAATTACACACAAATTGTGACAAAACAAAAATCAAACATTTGTGTCATTGTCATTGATCACAAAAGACCAATTTGCCACCTTTACGACATAACCCTTGTTCACCAATGGAATCAACAACCTTTCCATAACTATACCTCAAAGGCATTCTTCCTAAAATCCTATGAAATTCAGTTATACACCACCCTCTACTTTTTCTGTGTTCCCCTTTCCTTCCACTCAACCCCGAACTAAACTTTCCTTCATCATTCCTTGCATCACCATAATCTCTTACTCTTTTTGCCCCAACTAAAATAGGTCCCAAATTGGTTGAATCAGCTACTATAAAGTTCATAAGAATATCTTCACAATTTCGAAGTGAATCAACAATCTTTCTCATTTTGGCCATGTGAGTCCCACCCTCACAGCTATATCTGTACAAATATTTCAATAACACATATAAAAAAATTACAACAAATTTTGTTGAATTATTTTCCCTTGTAGATGCTTAATGAAATTACGGTTAGTTACTTAATTCCAATATACTGCTGATTGATCAAAAATAAGTAAATGTCATATCTTAATAATATACATTTGAGACAAATTTTCTAAGCCTCATTTATTGTTCTTTTCC
This sequence comes from Trifolium fragiferum, assembly GCA_954870985.1. Taxonomy (NCBI): domain Eukaryota; kingdom Viridiplantae; phylum Streptophyta; class Magnoliopsida; order Fabales; family Fabaceae; genus Trifolium; species Trifolium fragiferum. The sequence continues at coordinate 8,869,865 of OX940796.1, forward strand.
AAATGCTTTTCTCGCATTGATCTTCAAACAATTGTATTAAATAGATACTTTAAAAGGGAAATATTTTAAATTCAATTCAAATAAAATTTCAAACATATAATTATAATTATTATATATAATTGAAATAATAAATCATAAATATATAACAATAATAAATAAATTGTGATAATGAAATACTTATATATTACTTTCGTGCATAATTAATTTTTAGAAACAAATTTTATTATTTTCAAATTCAAAATTTGTAAATTTTAATAATATATATATATATATTACTTTAATTTTAAATGGTAAACATATAAAATATTAATAAGAAAATATTAAATTATTTTTTATTTATATATCTAATAAATAAGAAAATCGAAAAAAAATAATTTCAAAACTATTAGTATAATAAAAAACTCAAAAACTAATTTTAAAACTATTAGTAATTTCATAAAAAAATCAATTTCATAAAAATCAATTTATTTTGAAACAGTAATATAAAATCGAAAAATTTTAATTTTTAATTATTAATAATTAAAATAATTTATAATTTTGATTACACTATAAATTTTAAAAATTATTTATTTTGTAACAGTAATTTAATTTTTATGTATTAACAAAACCAAAAATTTCATTAGTATTGTGTACAAATTTAAATATTATGAAAAAGGCAATATTAATAAAAAAAGGATTGAAAAAAAAACCAGTGTTAAAATAACAAATAAAAAATCATTGTTAAAAAAATTCGAAATTCATTCTTTATAATTTAAAAGGATTGAAAAAACTATTATTATATTAAAAAAATAGAAAAACAAATTTCAAAACTATTAGTAATTTCATAAAAAACTAATTTCATCAAAATAAAAAATATTATTTTTGTAATAGTAATATAAAAATATTAATAAACAATTGATTAAGAGTTTAAATTTTAGAGTTTAGAGTTTAATGGTTTAGTATTTGGGTTTACGATTTCAGGTTTAAGGTATCAATTATGTTGTTTTGGTGTTTGATTTTAGGTTCTCAAGTTTAGGTTTTTAGAGTTTGGGGTTGAGAGTTTAGGGTTTGTGGCTTGGAATTTGGTTTTTAAATTTAATGTTTGAGGTTTGAGTTTAGTGTTTCTAGTATGACATTTATGCATTAGAGTTTGTGGTTTAAGATTTGGTATTTGAGGTTTGAAATTTAGGGTTAGTGGTTTATGGTTAGGAATTTCGGGTTTGAAGATAGTTTGGGGTTTCGTTGTTAGGGTTTGGCATTTGGGGTTTAACAATTCAGGTTTGGGGATAATTTGAGGTTTCGTTGTTAGGGTTTGGGGTTTGGAGGTTTGAGTTTGAAATTTAGGGTTTGAGTTTTATGGTTAGTTGTTAGGGTTTGATCGTTTGGGGTTTCCTTGTTAGGGTTTGGCGTTTGGTGGTATAACAATTTAAAGTTTGGGCATAGTTTGGGGTTTCGTTGTTAGGGTTTGGCGTTTCAGAGTTTAACAATTTAAAGATTGGGGATAGTTTGGGGTTTCGTTGTTAGGGTTTGACGTTTGGGGGTTTAACCTCAAACCCTAAATTTCAAACTAAAACCCCCAAACGCCAAACCCTAATAACGAAACGCTAAATTATCCCAAAACTCTAAATTGTTAAACCCCAATACGCCAAACCCTAACAACGAAAGCCCAAACTATTATGAAACCCTAAATTTCAAACCATAAACCACTGACCAAAAAGCTCAGTGGTTTAAGGTTTTGAATTAGGGTTTGGGGGTTAAACCTCCAAATGTCAAACCCTTACAACGAAAATCCCAAACTCTAAATAGTTAACCCCTAAACGCCAAACTCTAACAACGAAACCCCAAACTATCATAAAACCCTAAATTCCATACCTTAAACCACTAACCATAAAACTCAGTGGTTTAGGGTTTGGGGTTAAACCTCCAAACATCAAAACCTAAACCACTAACCATAAAACTCAAACTCTAAATTTCAAACTCAACCCCCAATCGCCAAACCCTAACAACGAAACCCCAAACTATCCCCAAACCTAAATTGTTAAACCCCAAACGCCAAACCCTAACAACGAAACCCCAAACTATCCCCAAACCCTAAATTCCAACCCTAAACCATTAACCATAAACCCTAAACCATAAAACTCAAACCCCCAAACGCCAAACCCTAACAACGAAACTCCAAACTATCCTCAAACCTTGTATTTGAAACCCCAAACGACAAACCATAAACTCAATCCATAACATTATTTTATATGTTGTTTAGATCTTTAGTTTATTTCATTATAACATTTTTTAATACTTTGTTCGTATATATGTTTAGCGAATGTGCACTGAGATATATTTAAGTCCTTGTAGCACGAAACTGTCGTTATTACTTCGAATATTGTATGTATGAGTTTATTGATTTTCTAAAAATTTACCATAAATTTGATCATGAGTTAATTAGTTGTTATTTTATTGACCATAAATTTCATTTAAATTATTTCTATTATACATAAATTATATTTATTTATTTTCCCGTACTTGGCACGGATATCACACTAATTTGACTAAGTTGGCAGTTACTAAAAATATTATTTAATAAGTCGGAGTTCGAATATGAATTCTTTACTTTTACACACTTAAAGTGTAAGTCTAAATTACTTGACAAACAAAAATGAATAAACAAAAATATCCAATATAAAAAAAGTTATATAAATATATTTAATCACAACTTATGTATAAATACGTGGTAAATTCTTGGGAGAATCGGAGTGTTCACTTAAATATATTTTTATATATGCATTCAATTATTTGTCATTATTATACATGCATTCACAAATATTGTTACTATGTCACTTTGTTATGTTAATTTCTAAATAATGCTTACAAATATCTATGTCATAAGAATATTTTTTCCATAATTAATTATGTTATAAAATGTTTAGATGCACATGTAAAACTTTTATTTTATACATTAATAATATTTAAATCCGGACTTTTTTTTAAGCAAATATTCCCTTTTGCACACTTATTAAGGAGTTGGCTTTTTATCTTAGTTTTATGTGTAATTTTCGGTGCAATTCCTAAAATGCCCTTTTGCCTATTATGAAAGCTACTCCTACTTAGATGTAATCATTATTAGTACTACTCCAACATAGATTACTTGTAGAAATGAATAAATGCATGTGTAGGGGTATTGTTGGAAAAAAGTATTAATTAGAGTTGAATTTAATGACTTTTGCTTGTACTTAAGGCCAAAATTTTTTGTTGACTTTTGCTTATAAATAAAGCTGGAGAGTACTAAAAAATGCATATCACTATTTATCTCTTATGCATACTTAGTAAAATTAAAATATAATTAACTAATAATGAACTGAACTAATACCTGAACAAGTAATCACTTTTGAGCAACATGAACTTAGTAAGCACAATCGAAAACCGGTCCGGGTGAACCGTATAAACCCATTCCTTCCGGTTCAAATCCAAATCATGCGACCTTGCAAAAACCCCAACAATCCGGTCCCGGTTCGCTGACCAAACCCGAAACACAAACTCAAACGAAGCACCATCAACCTCAACATCATCATCACAAACCAAAACGGCATCAGTTTTTATGTCGTTTAACCGAGGAAGAAAACGATCGTTTAAACTACTAGAAGGGTTTCGATGAAGGAAAATTGAATCAGAATAAGATGAAAGGTTAAGAGCCAATTGGTTAATTACACCTGGCGGTGTAGTTGGGTTTCCCCAGAGGACGAGTACAGAGGATACTAACGGGGAAAGTGAGTACGTGGCGGCTAGTGATTGGAGGATGGGGATTCGGGATTCGGAGAAACCGTTAATGAGAACGGTTATTTTGTTATGTTGGAGGTTTTGTGGGGCCCGGTTTGGTGTGGGACCGCATTGGTTTGAGTTTGAAGATGTTAACGTTGGTGTTAAGGTGGATAATAGAAGGGTGAGGATTATGGTTGTTGTTGTTGTTGTTGTTGATGGTGAAGTGATCATTGTGGTGGTGGTGGTGATGTTAAAGAGGTTTTTGGATTTTGATAATGGAAGGTTGCTTGTTTTTGTTGTTGTGATAGTGTTTCATAGTCACATGCTCACATGGAGATGAATGGGTTTGGTGTTGTTGCACTTGCACGTTGGAACTGAATTTGAAGTGCGTGTTTGACTATTTTGTGGAGAAAAGGGAAGAAAAAGTGGATCAATTATAACCGTTTGATGATGATATATGAATATTTAAATCTATGGTGTGGATAGTTGGAAGAATCAACATTTATTTGGGCCCTAGCCTCTTTGGGTCTCATGTGTGGTGGACTTTATGCTTATGGTCAGCCCAAATTAATTTTCAAGAAATTTTTCTCTTTCCACCCCCTGTATTTTTTTCTACCCCTCGATTTTTCATTTTTGTTGTTGTATAAAAACTTTGGAGCGTATCTTCCTAAGTTTTTTTAATTCAAATTTGAAAATAATTTCAGAAAACACATTTTAAATTTTTTCGAAGGTAAAAAAATTTCAAAATATGCATTTCGAAATATTTATTTAATAGAAAAAATGGAAGATTTGTGGGAATAAAAAAACATTGGGAGTTGTAAGAGAAATTTTCATTTGCAAGTAGCAACTAAGACAATTAGATGAGTATCTAACCTAACTATTATTATTTGTCAAATAATTATAACCATCTCAACAAGTAGATGTTATTTTATTTAATACGGAGTATTTATTTTCAGCCACTACAAAATGATTTTTGAAGAACATGTGAGAAAATCTGGTACCAAAATCCGATGCTCTTTGGTCCTATATTAGTGAACAAATTAAACATACAAGTTGCTCACTATTATGATTAGACATTATCCTAAGAAGATGACCAAGATCGGAATGGGCTGGAAGAATTATTGTGCACATGACTTTTAGGCTTCAGACAAATTCAAGTTTTTCTACTTGTCAACGTTAATTTAGTTTAATTATTTAGATTTTTCTTTATAAGCAGCAATTTTGGTTAAAAAGGATATTATCCTTATGTTCTATTTTGATGCTCTAAAGTCTACCAGGTGGTTTAATTAATTATTATTATTATTCATGATGAACTGTTTAAGATATCACTACCTTGAATAATAACTTTGACGATAAAAGAGACTGGAAAAATCAATATACTAAAATTGATGTTGTTTTCCTTACTAAAATTTTATATATACTATTAATAATATTCATTAGTTTTTCAAATAAGGGTCATGCTAAACAAAAATAGAAATAAAAGATAAAATTAATATTGATTAAATAATTTTTTATATTCTCGATACATTTAATGCACAAGTTTCGAGACAAAATTTCTATATTTATATGCTTAACTAGTGCTCTGTTTAACATTTTCCTTCAAATAATTGCAGGTCCATCTCCACACACGCGCAATAAAGCTACATGTCTACATCCCATAAAGTCAAATATTAGTACTAATTATCCACTAAACAAATTACGAAGAATATAATTAGTAAAAAAAAAGGTTAGATTGATAAGATGGAGTCCACCGAGAGATTTATTTATCAAGATTAACACTGATGGAGTTTATAAAACGAATCAAGTGGCTGGCTACGGAGGAGTGATTTGGGGCATGCAAGGAGAATGGAAAGATGATTTTGCCAAAGGAGTTAAATTGTGTAGTGCTATCGTCGTAGAGGTTTGGGGCGTTTTTGAAGGTCTTCGACTTCGACATGTCTATAGGATGAGGTTTAGAAAAGTAGAGCTGAATATTGATTCAGAGACCGTCGTTCGTGTGCTCAAAAAAGGAAGCTCGAAAAGTTCGTCCGGATGCTCACTTGCGAAGCGTATTTGGCAATTGATGGAGAACGATTGACTTGTTGAAATCTCTCACACTTACCGGGAGGCTAACAAGTGTGTAGATGCATTGGCGAACATAAGATGTTCTCTAGATTTTAATTTTGTGTTTTATAATTCTCGTCCTCCTCAAATTAAGACATGTATGACTTTGATCTGTTGGGGAACGTTACCCTTAGATCTAGATTGGTTGGTGCGTAGTTTCTTCTTCCTGGGTTTTTAGCCCTCTTCATTATAAAAAGAAAAATTAGTCAAAAAATAATAAGTAAATAAGTTTTATTGTCTTTATACATTACTAAAAAAAATACGGTCAAAATAAATATTAATATAGTCAACATGGATAATTGTTTTGGGACGGATGTAGTACTTTGTTTGTTAATACAAATGATGATTTTAAAGTATGATCTAATCGTTATATTTTAAGCTAATTTTATAGAATTGAATCATGTTAAAGTCAAAATTTTAAGATGGTATTTGAGAGTTAGGTTCAATATCCGTTGAACCATCTACTATTAGGCCACTTTAAACCACACTCTAAATGTTTAATTGTAGGTTTGCATAAGTATATTAAGAGTTAAACATTTTATATGAGATAACCTAAAAATATGTTTATAAATAAAACAATTTTCATCTTATAAGTTAACATGTAAAATATTGAGGTGAGGACGCGAAGTTACATGTGGAGAAAATGAAGTTATGAACTTATTTTACAAACTGACATGTAAGGTGACATTTAATATTTCTCTTTATAAAAGCATTAAAAGTGGTTAAAAAAGCACAAACTATCAATCACAAAATTTATAAACTAAATTTAGTTTAAAATATTATACAAATTTCGTCAATCCAACTAAATTAACAAGGATTATGAAATTTTGTGTAAAACAATCTTCATTTTACAAGCTGACATGTAAGGTAAGGTGAGGTTACATGTGGAGAAAATGAAAGTTATGAACTTATATTCTAACTAAGTTTATCTGTTAAAAAAATTAATTTACAATAGATGTATTCCTTTAGTTTTTCAACAAGTTGCATTACCATCTCGATTTTTTTAAGGTGTACTTCCACCGTAAACATGGTCCTTTAACTCAACCTAACGTGGAAAAACTTCTTTGGTTTTCTCACATGCATGTGACACACATAAAATTTCCAAGCCCTTATTATATAATATTCATCATCTACCAAAATATATATTAAATTATAATATTGAGAAATGCAAACTTCCAAGGTCTCAATCTTTCTATAAATTAGAAACATGCAACCTCTTCAAACCAAATTCATCACAAAAACAACAAACACAAAGATAATCAAACATATTCAACCGACAAAGACAGAGACATCATCAACATCATCATGGATCAAAAGAAATCTAACAAAATCAGAGAAATTGTTAGACTTCAACAGATCCTTAAGAAATGGAGAAGAATAGCAAACACATCAAAAACCACAACAACAACAACAACATCAAACAACATCATCACAAGTAGCAAAAGCATCAAATTTCTGAAAAGAACACTTTCTTTATCAGAACGTGAAGGAACAACAATAACATCATCATCAAATGTTCCAAAAGGTTATTTAGCTGTTTGTGTTGGAGAAGAACTTAAAAGGTTTATTATACCAACTGAATATTTAAGTCATCAAGCTTTTCAGATTCTTTTGAGAGAAGCTGAAGAAGAATTTGGGTTTCAACAAACTGGTGTTTTAAGAATTCCTTGTCAAGTTTCTGTTTTTGAGAATATTTTGAAGATTGTTGAAGATGGAAAGAAAAATGATAAATTTTCTAATCAAGAATGTAGATCACTTAGTATTGAAGAAATGATGAGTTTTTGTTCTTTAGAAAATCAACTTGCTTGTTCTCATCATCCTCAAAGTCCATTGTGCAGATAATTAATGCTATCATTTTATAGGATGTTGCAAATTTTTATCCATTTAATTTGTTTTTCTCTGTTTTTTTTTTTTTTTTTTTTTTTTGCTCCTTTTAAAAAAAATTATGTATGAGAGAAGAAAGTGAATTGATATATTTGGGAATTATGAAGCAAAGTGTGACTTTCATTATTATTGTCTAAACTCTAAATATTTTATTCTAGAGCTTTATTATTTGGCAGCACTTCTATTGTCTTGGTCTATAATTCTCATAGGCTTTTAGTTTTTACTTTAATTTTATTCTAGAGTATTTACATTTATTTATTGAGAGGGTTTTCTTACCCATCATCATAATATAAAGTTTTCACTTCATATCGTTCGATGATTAATCTTTATTGAAAAATTTGTAGAGCATAAAATATAATTCTCTTTTTTAAATTAAACTTTTTTCCACATGTATGAGTTGGGAGTCAAGCTCATAATCACTTATTTTAAGAGGTCTAAATTTTTTATTATCTAAATTAATTCATTGTTATTTTGTAAATGCTAGTACATATAGATGAAAGATTGATGAAAATGTCTCAGTGTGGTGCAATATCGATAAGTGAATACTGAATACTAATTGTTTCTTTTATTATCCTGAATACTAATTGTTTCTTTTAAAATATAATTCCTTGTTTTGGATAAACATAATTGGACTAAGCCATCCATGGGAGCACTTAAGTGTAATGTAAATGCTGCATGCTACAGTGACCTGAATATATACTGTGTTGCAGCCTGTGTACGCGACGCTTGGGGCCAGTTTGTAAAAGCCTACACGCGGAGATTCGAAGGAAGACCGGAAATAATGGAAGCAGAAGCTTTGGGTGTTTTGGAAGCTCTACAATGGTTAAGGCAGAAACATTTGACAAATGTTCAAATAGAAACAGATTGTCTCCAAGTAGTACAAGCTATTAATAATAAGTCTAGAAATAATACTGAGTTTGGTACTGTTATCGAGTTATGTCGTAGTTTATTACATTTAATTCCGAACTGTAAGGTCAGTCATGTTAGGAGGCAAGCTAATCGAGTAGCTCATGATCTCGCTCAGGCAACTCGTTTTTTCGCTAGTCCCCAAGTCTTTGATTATTGTCCGCCTTGTATTGAAATTATTATTATGAATGAAAAGAACTAAATTTGCTTGTGTCAAAAAAAAAATACTAATTGTTTCTTTTATTATCCTATTGTGTTTAGGCTCTTTTGACTCACTAGGAGTGTTAGCAACACCCTTTTTTTAACACTTTTTTTAATATTTATTTTTTAATCGTTTAAAATTAATTAATGCGTGTTTCTCACTTCAAAAATAGGTCTTATATAGTGGTTATGAGACTCACATGAGTTTCATCTAATTTAAAAAGTGACTATTTAATTTGAAAAATTGTTCAAAAAAGAATGTTGTTAGCATATCTCTTGACTCACTATAAAATTAGTAATTCTCACATCAATAACGTATAACATAATTGTGTTTTGATATGATCTTTATTAACCTCAAGCAATGGTTAATATCTTTTATTAGAAGTATGTGAACAAGGTTAATTTTTTTTACTTGTTATAAGAAACTAATACTATGTATTTTATGATACTAGAATTCAGATCATCTACGTAAAAACTGCTTTCAGTTAGATCTCTGCCAACCCATTTTTAAATTGTATTGTTAGAATTTCAAGTAACCGAGTCATAAGATATCATTTGGAACGTGTCATTCTTGCTTAGGGATCATGCTAATTTTCTTTGTATTGTTCCAATTTTATCTGAACTCCCTGAAGGGACAATCTCAAATGAACTCTCTTCGGTAACTTTCAATAGACGACATACATCTTCGTGATTTAAGTCTTTTAAATTTATTATGAGACTAATTTTGAAGTTGATAGCTAAACATCATAATATTTCTTTTATTAGGGTTGAACTGACTACCTCTAAATAAATGATTCTAAGAATCAAATCCAAATTCTTTTAAAAAGAAAAATTCATGTTATCAACTCTAGTAACACATGTTGGTTAGTCAACACCAAATTATTAACCAATTTAACAAACTTTATTAATTTTAATGATTTAGTATTTTAGTCAATATACACTCTTTAGCATTTTTCAATTACTAGTTGTATTTATCAAGGTTTTAAATTGCGGTTGCGGTTGCTGATGCGGTTGCAAGTGTTGCGATTGCGGTCGCCGCGATGCAATTACGGCCGTTGCGGCGTGAAATAATTTTCTATCCGCACAAACACACATTTTCTTACACTAATATTGTATCAAAATTAATCTCATTTAACTTACTAGTAAATATAAAAATAAGCTAATATGAATATCTATATAAAAATAAATTATAAATCTAAAAGACATGAAAGAAAAATGAAGGTAAATTTTCTGAAATTTTACAGTAAAATTCTTCGAAAAGTTGTTTTTTTCTTCTCTTTTCTAAAATTGATTTGAAATTCTCTGTTTTTTTTAAGCTCCTTTTTTTGATGCGGTCCGTTGCGATCTGTTGCATTGCAGAAAAACAGCATTGCGTGTGATTTACATGCACACTGCAATTGCAGTCTGATACGGTTGCGCTACGTTCCGCATCCGCAATATTGCGGCCGCATTGATGCGTTCCGCAATTTAAAACCTTGGTATTTATTAAAAAACCTCACATGATGAAACAGAGCATCAATTTTTTTCCCACTCGGTGGCAAATTAGTACTACATGGTGTGGACTGTGGAAGCTTGCTTCAAAACGACTCAACTAGTATAAATTTGTAAGGACAAAAAAGTAACCGAGTCATAAGGTATCATTTGGAACTTGAAAAATGAAGGTCAAAGTGCAATTTCAATTTTTGCATAACTTCAAATATTTTTTCTTGAAGATATAAACATGTTCTGAACCTTCCTTAAAGATAGATATACATGCATGTTCTGAAGCAAATACTAGAAGTTCCCCAATTTCAACAGAGTGAAGGGTATTACTGGTCAATTGACTGATCACTCTTGAAAACATCTTACATTAGATAAGTTTTCCTAATATTCACAAACACAAATAATTAAAATATAGTATTATGTAGTTCTGTTGGGATTCTTTTGTAGACTTTTGTAGGTCTCTTTTGTACGCCTTGTGCTGAAGGGTCTACTTCTATTTTCTGTTATATATATATAATTCATTTTGGCTTGTTAAAAAAAAAAAATTAAAATATAGTATTACAAAGTTTCAAGAAGTCTGAAAGTACTGTTACTTTGAAGCATTGAAAAAGTAATTCATATTAAACCTATAGTGCACAACTGAAACAAATTTTTTATTTACTTTTGTTATTAGATCAATATGTCTCACTATTGAGTCAAATGAATGTAATATGATATATTGATTTAATTATTAATTCAATGGTGAATACAAACTCGTGCGAGGTAAAAATATGGAGATTAAACAAAGCTAATAACTCAGTGAAAGGTCCATTTCAATTTACCTTCTCTGAATATGATTTATTTGACTCATTTTTACTTATATTTTGGGACAATGAGAGTAATTTACTTTGACTCTGTTCGACAAATAATAGCGGATAATTGATAAATTAGTTTATAATAGATGAACTCATAACAAATAGTTAATTATAAGTTAACATGTAACCAATAAGTTAGCTAATTGAATTTATACTATTTGATAAAATTAGCAGTTGAATTAGTTTATACATATGTAATTTGACATAAAAAAGTATTTTTCATTAATATTTTTTTTACCAAAATCTCCAACAATGATATCAAAGCACTTCTTCGACTTTGTGGAGGAGCATGAGTAGATCCTTGTATTTTGTATAAAAGTTGAGAACATACACTTGAGGGGGGTTTGTTGGGTTTCAAGTGAGTTAATAAATAAATGGATAAAACATTGGATATAAAGGGAGATAACTCATATTCCTGATGCTTTAAAATTTTAGATGGATATGCAGTATCTCCCTCTCTTATATGTAGTCCTAAAACATTGACTCGTTATTCCCAAAGTTCCATTGAGCTCTCCATCAAGTGGTCATAGTTATAGCCTTGTTTGGTTTGTTGGGGAGCGAGAGTGAATCATAGCATTTGGATCAAATATATATAGAAGGTGAGAACTCGTATTGGAGAGGAAGATTGTTGGGTTCTAAGGGCACGTTTGAATTTGACTTATTTTTAAACTTATGAAAATAATTTAATTATGCAAATAAATAAAGTTTTATGTTAATTTCTAAGTTTTAATAACAAAGATTGTATTTTTATAAGTTGTTTTTTTCTTCATAAACTACATTGAAAAACTTATAATAATAATAATACATAAAAGATTATTTATTTACATAAATTGTTTTGCATAATTTCAAAAATATATCAATTCAAACATATCATGTCTCATAGCAATTGTGAATGAAAAAAATGTTAAATATATAAAATATGTAACCTATATATCTATTTCTTAAAAAATTTGGTTGAGAGATGTGAAGTTTCTTGTAGTCTTAGATTATTTTTTTTAACAGCAAATATATTATTAATAAAAATCAGATCTTTGTACAAGATGAACACAGACCGGTATAAAAGAAGCTATAAAACAAATGTGCCTATATATATAAGCGGACTACGGTGAAAATACCAAAACAAACACCACCTAAAAGAGGTCCACTTCTAATCTCATTTTTAGAAAGACACTCCTTAACTTCCAGATCACCAGAGAGACATCAACCCGACACATAAAGACGTACTAGACAATAACTCTTGATCTCAAATCAAAAGTGATCGGTCTATCAGAATTCAAAAAAACTGCTACGTGACTCGAATGGGGAATCTCATAATGCAGACTTAGATTAAATGTAGTCTCAAAGTGTTGATCGACCCATCAAAATGTAGTCTTAGGGCCTGTTTGACCTAACTTATTTTTGAGCTTATGCAAACAGCTTATGCAATTTTTATGTATTATTATAAGTTTTTCAATGGAGTTTATGAAAAAATAGCTTATAAAAATTCAATTTTCACTAATCTAAACTTATAAAATAGCATAAAACTTAATTTATATTATATAAACTGTTTGCGTAAGCTAAAAATAAACTAAATCAAATTGCTCTTTAGATTACTATTAATATGTAATTTTATTCTCGGCGCTTTCTTTGGACGTCAACAATATCTAGGGATAATTTTCTTTTCAATAAGTTTATAATTAGAAGTCATAAGTCAAATCTATAGTTAAAGAATTCAGTTAATATTATTCAAATGAAACCGAAAGATATCCGCACTTATAGTTAAATCTCCTTAAATTTTTAATATATCCTGTTGGAGTATATAATTAATCTGATTGTTTTTATATATCCATTAAATTCATTCAAAAAATCCCCTTAATTTTTTTTATAGGTCACTTATCTTGATGGTTAATTTTCTTATTAATTAATATTGTTAATGTTAATATTAATATGGGTCATGCTAACTAGTGCCCCCGGGGCACTAGTTAAGAGTATAAAAAAAGTAATTTTTACATTGAAAATATTACTTTTCTACTTTTTCAAACATTGACTGCACACATTTCGATGTATTTTTACTATTTTAAGTATTCTTAACTAGTGCCCCGGGAGCCCTAGTTAGCATTTTTCTATTAATATACATATATAGTATATAGTTCTGATCGAGAATGGATCCTCTCAATTTATTTTTCCTCAATTTTCACATCTCAACCATCAATCAACTTTTTCTCATTTCTTTTCAATTTAAATATTACTCTATATTTATAATCCAATGGTCTAAAAGTACACTTTATTTCCTCAATTATTTTTTAAAATTGAGAGAATCCTTTCTCGTTCTGATCACTAGTGTTCAGTTGTTCATGTTCTAGTCTGAACATGCATGGCATGTGATGTGAGTGATTAATGCAACTCTGAACATTATTACCCTCCCTTGTTTTGTAGGTTAAGTCCATATGGGATTGGCTTATTTTAATAAGTTCTGAGTAGGACTAAGATCCTAAGTAAATTATGAATTATTAAAGTGAAAGATATAAGTTTCTGGCATGTGTATGGACTATGGTTTCCAATGCAAACTCCCCTAAGTCTTGTAGTCGTACAATACAATTGTACCATTTAAATCAACCTCTCTATATACACTTTATATTTTATTGCCTTCCACATTTTATTTTAACTTAGCAATTGGTACTCTCACCTCTAACAAATTAAAGTCACATATTAATTTTGTACTTCCAAGAGAACCATGTGACTAGTTATGTCATAAATAACTTACATAAAGTGTGGGCTGAATCAGTTTCTAAACTTTGAGTTCTTAGATTCCAGTTCCAGAGAAAAGTATCCATATTAATGCAATTCAAAATTTAGTTATCGCTGAAGTAAAATTTAATTAAATGGAATATTGCTTTAGTGATTAGGATTTGAACGTCAAATTTTAAAGAACGACTCATTTGTATTGGAGTCGCTTAATACAGGGTTTAGGGGCGGAGGGCCATAGCTCTCATGGCTCTGGTGGCGGATCAACAGCCCGGCCAGCCTAAACACATTTACTTAGACTATGGTAATTTTTTTTATACTTTAGGGATTAGTTTATGACAAAATTGAATTTTTTAGAAGTTAGTTTAAGGTAAAATTGAAATATTTTTGTTTAAAAAATTAAGTCTTTTCAGTACAAAACCGAAATTGTGTCCTGGTTCTATAAATATTATGGCTCCGCCACTATAGTATGCACCCCCCCCCCCCCCCCCCCAACATCTTATTGGAGTCGCTTAACACAGGGTTTAGGGGCGGAGGGCCATAGCTCTCATGGCTCTGGTGGCGGATCAACAGCCCGGCCAGCCTAAACACATTTACCTAGACTATGGTAATTTTTTTTATACTTTAGGGATTAGTTTATGACAAAATTGAATTTTTTAGAAGTTAGTTTAAGGTAAAATTGAAATATTTTTGTTTAAAAAATTAAGTCTTTTCAGTACAAAACCGAAATTGTGTCCTGGTTCTATAAATTTTATGGCTCCGCCACTATAGTATGCACCCCCCCCCCCCCCCCCCCCCCCCCAACATCTTATTGGAGTCGCTTAACACAGGGTTTAGGGGCGGAGGGCCATAGCTCTCATGGCTCTGGTGGCGGATCAACAGCCCGGCCAGCCTAAACACATTTACCTAGACTATGGTAATTTTTTTTATACTTTAGGGATCAGTTTATGACAAAATTGAATTTTTTAGAAGTTAGTTTAAGGTAAAATTGAAATATTTTTGTTTAAAAAATTAAGTCTTTTCAGTACAAAACCGAAATTGTGTCCTGGTTCTATAAATATTATGGCTCCGCCACTATAGTATGCACCCCCCCCCCCCCCCCCCCAACATCTTATTGGAGTCGCTTAACACAGGGTTTAGGGGCGGAGGGCCATAGCTCTCATGGCTCTGGTGGCGGATCAACAGCCCGGCCAGCCTAAACACATTTACCTAGACTATGGTAATTTTTTTTATACTTTAGGGATTAGTTTATGACAAAATTGAATTTTTTAGAAGTTAGTTTAAGGTAAAATTGAAATATTTTTGTTTAAAAAATTAAGTCTTTTCAGTACAAAACCGAAATTGTGTCCTGGTTCTATAAATATTATGGCTCCGCCACTATAGTATGCACCCCCCCCCCCCCCCCCCCCAACATCTTATTGGAGTCGCTTAACACAGGGTTTAGGGGCGGAGGGCCATAGCTCTCATGGCTCTGGTGGCGGATCAACAGCCCGGCCAGCCTAAACACATTTACCTAGACTATGGTAATTTTTTTTATACTTTAGGGATTAGTTTATGACAAAATTGAATTTTTTAGAAGTTAGTTTAAGGTAAAATTGAAATATTTTTGTTTAAAAAATTAAGTCTTTTCAGTACAAAACCGAAATTATGTCCTGGTTCTATAAATTTTATGGCTCCGCCACTATAGTATGCACCCCCCCCCCCCCCCCAACATCTTATAATAATACTTGATACATTGTCAATATTCCTTGATATTTCATAAAGTATGATTAACTGATTTATTTATTTTTTGTGTTAATCAAATCCTCTATGCATAACTGCAAAGATTATCTTTCAAATTTTGTGAAACTTAAATGAACGACAAATTCTCCCCAAAAATTTTAACGGTGCTGCATCCACAAACCAACCTATTTCATTCATACTAAACTTAATCATTGTTGATAGTTCTTGTTAAAAAGAAATCATTGTTTATAGTTTAAATTCATTTAGTATATTTCAATATAAGTTATAACTTGTTCTTATTATTATATGAGTTGAGAGGGAGTATTTGTTAATGTGGTGCAAGATGTCCTTACTGTACTGTGTACCCAATTTGACTATTTTGATTTGGTAATAAAAATAGATGAACATAACTTGGCAAAGAAATCAATGGGTGATTGAATGAATACCGGAAATAATATCTCTATATAAATGAAACTTGGAACCTAATTCTTTGATAGTGCATAAAATAAAATAAACAAACAACCATTGACTTGATTTACTATTATTAGGCAATGATTTGAACATGATTGGGGTGCTACTAACATGATCCGCACTCCATTGCACTATTTGGGAGTAGTTAACCAATGATAATCTCGTAATTGTAACCAAATAAATATTAATTTGGTGGGACGGTGGGTGATTAATTTTAAGTTAGTTGGAGTATATGATTGGATCTTGTTATGAGTTCTCTAATTAAATACAACTCCGTAGTAGTACTAGTACTTACTATCACCTCTTATCTTTGAAGCACCGACATTTCTCGAATTAGACGTGTCCGTGTCGGTGTCCGACACGACACCGACACTTATAATTACATTGAATTATATCATTTTCTCAAATTATTATCGGTGTCGACGTGTCAGTGTCCGTGTCGTGTCCGGTGTCCGTGTCTGTGTCCGTGCTTCATAGCCTCTTATTTATACAATTTGATTATATTATTGAGTTGCTTTAAGGTATTCGGTAGCATAATCCTAAAAATATTTAATATTTTTTCAACTATTAATTTATTTAAATGATAAAAAATTTAAATCTTTAAATAAATAGTCTTATATTTGGTATCCGACTCTTATGTATTAATGTTTTCTTTCCAACTAATTATATATAATAATAATGTACCAAAAAAAAAAAAAAAATAAAATAAAAATATATATATATATAATAATAAATTCTTAAAAGTGAAACTTTCGCATTCTTTTATAAAATGAAAAATAAAATACAAAATGGAAGTTTATTAATAGTTCCCTACATGTTTAATACTAGTATATATTGAAAATATGATAAAAAGTTGTTACATCTAAAAATATTCTAAGTTGTTAGGCAAATAAGACAAACAACTAAATTAGATTAAGTTAAATTTTTGGTAGCCAAATAAAAGATAGTCGCACTAGAATAGTCGAATACGAAATAAGTTATACTTTCTCAAGTCAATAGAGTTTACAAATGTCCTTGGAATGTAAAAATTGGCCAAGATATGCAAAGCTCAATAATTCAACATTTTTACTTGTATTTGAAAATTTACTTATTATTCATTTCTTAATTTTGTACTCCTAGTCCTAGTAGTTCCCAAAATTTCAATATTGTATTCAACATTTTTTGAAGAAAAAGATATCACAACTAACAGACAATTCCATCCTCGACTTAATCATTTCAAGTGCAAAGAGAATCACAATTGGAGTTATATATTAACAAATTCTTCAGCTAATTTTTAAATTTGACAATATTTATTTAATATTTTTTCTTTTAAATCTTTTCAAAATATTCTTGAAATACACTTGTCAGCAAGTTTTAATACAATTGACCAAATGTTTTCCCATTTATAATCAAATCATTGGAATAAGAAATCTATAGACTTGGTATAGGGATGTGTGGAGTTCTAGGTAGACCCACAATATCATATTCCATTAATTTAATTTCATCATGTATCTAAATTAAGTTAAGTCTATTTCGTTGTTTGCCAGCATAATACATCAAGAAATATTTGTGAAAAAGACAAATTAAGTACCCATAATCTATAGATCTAACTCCCCACGTAGGCATTGTGTCTGATTATTAGAGATTTCATCTCCATATGCCTCTTATGGCTTATGTGTTTGGTGTTGTATTTCCTAGAAGATTCCAAATATTTTGTTGTTTTTGGCTTAGCCATTTTGTTTACTAGTAAAAAAATACGATAGAATTTTAAGAAAAGAATTATTGATTAGAGAAAAAGTACCAATAATAGATAATGTATAGGTCAGGTCTTATAGCAAAAACTCATCATATATAGATTATTTAAATTTTCTTTTTTTGAAACGTAGAGTTGGTTCCTCTGTTGCCGAGGAGACTCATTTTGGAATTGTGTTATCGGAGCTGAGCCAAGCTCCGGAACAGACCCCAACTGTGAGAAAGGCGCTAGACGAATTAATGTCAAGCGAGATAAAGAAAGCAGCTGATTTTATGTGTAAAACCTAGTCACGGGAGAGTCTTTTCTCCAATGAGAATAAAGCAAGTTTTTGGTTTACCTCTGTTCTAAGTTTTTTTTTTCTTTCTCAATTTCAATATGAACAAATGTAATATGGAATATTTTATACCCCTTTTCAACCTTATTGCAAAGCGTAATGATAATATTTATTGAAATTTTCTTTTGTCATTCTATTTAATTTTTTTCGTGCCTTACGAATTTATCAAAGTATCCATGTCCGCTACTTAGATAGCGGATACTTCTCAAAATCACTTACTAGAATTGTTTTTAATAATGTCCGCTACGACATTTTTCAAAAATTTCTCATTTTTATAACATCCGCTAATTAAGTGACGACGCGAGAAGAAAATAGGACGGGAAAAGAAGATCTCATATAATTATTTGTAGGCCTTTAATTTTTTTCTTACTTGTGCTTAATAGGGCATTTTACAAAATGTATTTTTCTCTTCCCACCTCCGTATTTCTTTTCTACCCCTGTTTTTCCATTTTGCCTTTGGATAATTATTTAGTAACACGTTTTTCGAATTTTATTTGTGTTGAAAATAAACTTCAGAATGTGTTTTCTAAATTTTTTTAAAATTTGAACTAAAAAACTTTGGAAAAACGCATTCCAAATTTTTTATACAGAAATTAAAATGGAAAAACGGGGAATAGAAAAAAAAAAACACGAGAGAAAAATTCTTAAAATATAACACAACAAATAGGCCTAATGTTTTATTTTATTTTATTTTATTTTTTTTTGGAATATCAGTATTTTTGGCAATGAAAAAGAAAAATTGTTGTGTTATATTCCAATGCAAAAAAAACAACTATTAATTTTTTTGAAGAAACAACTATATTCCAAATTTTTTTTGACAGTTTAATGGAATATCAGTATTTTTGGCAATGAAAAAGAAAAATTATCTACCAACTTACTTGATTAACTTAAATAACTATTAATTTCTTTTCAAATGCAAAGAGAAAATAATAATGAGATCTCCCCTCCCAGCTGAACCGAACTTACATAAATAAGAACATAAAGAGGGAAAACAACATAATATTTAATACTATTTAGGTGTCATTTCGAAACTTATGTGGAATAGCTACTAAATATAAGAATTCTTGCTGGAATTTGCTGAAAAAACTTTTTGATATATTATTATTAACTTCAGTTCTATATATTAGCAGCCGCACCCAAAATAAACTAATAGCGCGACTTAATTTCACATTAAAAAAAATAATCAAAATTGTTTTCTTGACAAATAAAAAAATAATACATGGTACACCAAAAAAAAAAATACATTCATATGCCAGATATTATAAATTGTTATATTTAATTTATAAGTTGAAATCAAAAGGCTTGATATGGGGAAGATATAAAATATAATATTTAATTTTCTATTAGAAAAACTTCTAATTTTCATGTAAAATTGGTACTATACAAAAACATTATTATATAGAAGATGTGATTCCATCTTAATTAAGTTGGTATCACCACAACTGGCAATCATTTGCTCATCCAAAAAATATATTTAAAAAAAAAAAAAAAGAACAAGGAGGGAATAAAACTTTTATATACTTGCACGGGTCTATAGACAAATTTCTTTAAATAAGAACAATTAACATTTTTTTTTCTGTTTTGTTCAAAAAACATTTTTTTTCTTTAGTAATTTTTTTTTTTTAAGAAGCCAGTAGATGCTGAACAATTATTCTAATGTTAAAACTTTGTCTAATTCTATAAAGTATGGAACAAACAAATATAATAGCAGTGAGAAGAATGGTTTCAAATTATATTAAGACATAAAACGATGAAAATTCTTTAAAAAAAAAAGAAAAAGAAATGTTAAGACATACAACTGCTTCCAAATTAATCAAAATAATTAGAATTTGGTTGAGAAGTCTAATGGAAGTGAGAAAATGGTTCAACAATGACTGATTTTCTTGAAGACCAAAAGGTGCTGCTGAATGTTGTAACATAGGAGTTGTGGATAGAGATATAAGGAGAAAGAAAAAAGTTGTGTTGAGTTGCAAAATAATCTAAAAAAAATATAGATTCGATTATTTTTGTTGTTGTCAGGTAGTTTAATGATTGAAAATTTCACTCTTAAAGTGAATAAGTGAAATATTCGGAGTTTAAATTTCGAACCCTATCTTATCTTAATCTTAATCTTATCTTATCTTAATCTTAATCTTAATCTTAATCTTATCTTAATCTTAATCTTAATAAAAGTTAAGTTAAGCCCATCTTAAAACCCTACTTAAGTTTATCATTTTACCCTAATTTTTCCCTCCTAATCCACTCTTAATAATCACTCCAACCACTTATTTATGACATCCTTATTTCTCTCATATAATTTACAAGCACTATGCATACTAGATAAATAAATCTCATAATACTTTTTAAAGAAAACGAAAAACAAAAAAGGCCACTAACATAGAAAACGTGCAATACATTTATTGATTCTTCAATACTTTTTATTTTCTAAAAAATGGTTTTTCTACCATCTCCCTCTTTCCAAATATCTCTCTCTACCTTTCTCCTCATTTCACGTGAATACCAAAATATAAAATTGAATTTCTACCATTTTACTTTTTCTTCATCAACAATAAACAATTTTCACTTCTAATTCTCTAAATTTTTTTCTCTCTTCTTTCTCTATTTTGGTGGCAAGGAGGTATGTAGTTATGTAGCGTGTGTTGCTATTTTTATAAGGTCCCCAAAAAGAATGAGTCACCCACCATTGATTTATATTTTATAATTTTTCGTACACTAATTATTCTCCTATGTACTCGACTGGATAATGAAATAAAGGAGTAAAATGTTTGATGAAATTAGTTAATGCTAACATGAATCTTTAATCTTTTAACTATTATTTTTTTTGTGTCTAATCTCAATTTTCACTTCCCCGATTTTTACTGCATTCAGTTCATATTAGATGGTTTTTCATTTTCTCTCTATCAACTTTATTATATTCTTCAAATGTATTTATGCAAATTCCATTTTGTTATCTCTATCTAAACTATTGTATGTCTTTGATCTGTATGTTTACTTATCAAAATTTGGTCTCCCTCATGTCTCACTTTCTCTCTGTTCTTAATTTTTTTTAGTTTCTATTTTTCTCAAAATTTGGCCGCTCTCATCTCTCAATTTCTCGATGTGCTTAATTTTATTATTATGGATTGTTATTATATTTTCATTCTCTAATTTGGTTCTATTCTATGCTGACTTAGTCAGCCATATAGGAGTGCACGTGTCTTCCCTAACTCAATTTAAATGAGAAAAAAAATCTATATTATTCTACGTTTTTTATGTGAGATATTTTATTTTGATGTTCGTTAGCTTATATTTTTGACATGTTTCTTAATTTGTTACTAATTTCAATTGCTAATGGGATCCTTAATTTATGTTTAACTTAGGTTACAATTTATTTTCTTATTAATTTGCTTTGATTTACTTTGTTGCACTATCAAAATCAAGTCTAAGTTTTAAAATTGTTTTCATCTATTTGTACAAACTAAATGTGAGTGGTATCGGTATATGATCTCACCGTAAACAAGTTCATTGTAGACTAAAGCATATAGGCTGCAATTAGGCAATAAATTTGGTGGATATATATGTGACTAATTGAAAACAATTTGGTTGTTATATGACTAACCAAAAATAAAGGTGTTGGATATTGTTCTGGTTGTTCTTTCGTGACCATTTAAAAGAGAAAAATGGAGCATGTTTGGATGTACATATAAGATATATAGTCTATTATGTAACAAAAAGATAAAGAAATAAGATGAATTTATGCGGCCCAAAGGAAAATTGCCGGGTTATTTTGTTAATAATTACTGGTTGAAGTTTGAGAAATAACATTCTTTGATTGATTTGGATTTAAATGAAATTGAAGTGTTGGTAGAGAAGAAGTGTTGGACATTGTCTTTCTATTTAATATCCTATTTTCTTAACAAGGAAGTATATACTTTGGCTATATAACAAGCATATTTCTAATTATATGAAACAAAAGCATTTGCTTAAGAATGGTGAATTTTTATATGTCATCTATATTGTGCATTTGAACCTATTTTGCAAAATCCTATCTCAAATGATGAGTCGCAAAAAAAATTGTAACACAACTAACCAATAAAATTTATAAAAAAACAAACATACCCGGTGCATCGCACGAATACTAGCCTAGTATTTAAAATTCAATGTTCCAACTAACTAGACTAAGCTCATAGTTAGATGAATTAGTGGATTAAATTCTTATCCCTATTTTCAACGAGAATTAATCCCTAATTTGAATATAAGATATATCCGCTAAAACTCTAGTAAAGTAATCAAAGACTTCTTTTATAGTTGTATCATTTCAAAGATGAAAGACACAAAGATGGTGAAGCAAAGAAGCTCCATAAAACAATAGACATGGCAAATCTCATAGTTCACTTGAAAGCAACCATTATATATTTTTTTATCGAATTTATAAAGCAACTTTAATGAGCTTTTCTTTTTGCGTCCTTCGTAGTTTTTCCGGCGTCTTTCTAATTTTTTAAGTTAAGAATTCAATTCACACTTTAAATAGCGAACGATAAACTTTTTTTAATCTCAACCCAAACGTTTGCACCGGCACGCCACCCATGAATGAAAATATTATGAAAACATAAATTAACTAGTTAGGATGTGAACATTATTTGCTAATTAGAGTGCGAACTCTCTCTCTCTCTCTCTCACATAGAGTAAAGTTCTATAAATTGAAATCTCTTTTTCAATTTTTAATCACTTGCTTATATAGTGTTTCATTCAAAAAAAATTCTTAAGGATGAATGAAACAATCATACTTTAACTTGTGAACCATGTTTCATTAAAAAAAAATCATGGGAGGTGAAGGACAAAAATATTTAATTTTATGAGGTTCGCTAATTAAGTAGCGAATTTTTTTTTCTTTTAATTTTTGCTATTTACACATTCACTACCAAACCTATGAGAGGGTTAAATCAAAAGTTGACGGGTGCGAAAAAAGAAAAACACAAATTTAATCGAGCCATAATTCAAAGTTAGGACAGGCCCAAGGCCCAAATTTGTGAATGAATGACTTTATTATATGCCTCCCTTTTTTGTCAAAAAAAAAAACTAAAAGCGTTAAGTACAATAAGTAAATTGTCACACTAGAGGGACAAAACACCATTTAACATAATTAAAATATTTTGCATATCAAAATGCAAGAAAGGTAAAGTTTAATTAAATAAAATTAGAATTAAATATTAATATTAGTAAGATTAAAATGTTGTTTTCTCTCAAAATTAATCACTTGCTCATATAGTATTTCATTCAAAATATTTTCTTGGGAATGAAAGAAAGATTTGTATTTTAACTTGCGAACCATGTTTCATTAGAAAACAATTCATGGGAGGTGAGGGACAAAAACATTTGATTTTATAAGATTCACTACTTAAGTGGCGAACTACTTTTTTTTCTTCCAATTTTTTCTATTTACACATTCACTTCCTAACCTGCGAAGGGGTAAACTTAAAAGTTCAGGGGTGTGGAAAGAAAAACTCAACTTTAATAGAGCCATAAAGCAAAGTTAGGACAGGCCTAAAGCCCAAATTTTGAAGGAAAATGACTTTATAGGCCTCCCATCTTTAGTTTACCATGTCTATTTAGTTTGTTTTTTTTTCGATAAAATGTATATTTGGGTTTTAAAAACCAAAAATGTTAAGTACAGTAAGTAAATTGTCACACTAGTGGGACAAAACACTATTTAACATAATTAAAATATTTTGCATATCAAAATGCAGGTAAAGTTTAATTAAATAAAAATAGAATTAAATATTAATTTTAGTAAGATTAAAAATGCCTCTATTTTAATAAAGTGGTTGAAGTAAAATGATTAATCAATTTTAGTTTAGAAAGAATGGATTCAGGAGAATTCGAGTTTGAATCTTGACTAAAATAATTATTTATTATGTATATTTTATTTAAATTTTTTTACGGAACTTCATATTATCATTATTTATTTTCCTTGAGAATTATAAGGTTAAAACAAAATGATACTATTTTTTATATCCCACTTTAAATTTATCTTTAAGCCCCAACAAAATTGGATTGATACAAATTGAATAGTCTTTGTTTGGTGTTGGTTGTTCACAAATCTTAACTCAACTGATATAAATATTAAAATTGTTAGGTTGAATGTTTTGATTGAAATTCGAACTTCATTCCTTCACTTTGTGTCTATGATTTTTTAATGACTTAATTATCATTTTACCTATTTAAAAAATTTGGATCGACATGAGTCGGCAGAACTTTTTGTCAAGATTGAACAAGTTTTTTAACAATTCATTTGTCAATGACATTTTCAAATATGTGCTAACTTAGTGTACCACAAACTATATTCTTTTTCATTTGTCTCTTCCATTTTTTACAATTTGATGAAGCCACCACCAGAGTTATGTGCTAAATGTTAGGTATGATTTAAGCAGCTGTGTTCAACTAAAGTAAGACATTTTAAAATGGAGAGTGTACCAAATTCTACAATGTTAATGTAAATTAAAACCATTAAAATGAATGATTTTGTGCTTTGTCTCTTCCTTTTGAGGCACTAGGAACACAGTGGATGCAGTTGGACTAAATGTATATACTTATTGCAAAGAATTGTTGGAAATCCACTTCTTATTGCACCCCATTACGTAGCTTTGGGTGAATAGACAACTCAAATCACTTTAATTTTTTAACGTTATAAATTGTCATTTTGATTTTTTAAATGTTTGAGGTGTTGTTATTATAGTTTATTTTATGGTAAATAAGTTTTTATCCTTGTAAAATAGGCGATTTTTGTGTTACTTTTCTACAATTTTTTTTAGGAATATCCGTACAATGTTTAAATTTTTGTTTTGATAGTTTATTTTACCCTCTATGTTGGAAAAAAAAGATCGGCAGACAGATAAAATACACTACCAACTTTTTTTTAAAACATTGCAGGAGGTTTCCTACAAAAAAATTTCAAGGGATAGCACAAAATTTACATATTTTGCAGGGAATAAAGACCTATTTATCCTTTTTTTAATGAATCTAAATTGTAAATATATCTCAATTATCTCTTTTCTGTAATTTTATAAATTAAATGGACTAACAAAAATATTAAAAAATTTAACAAAAGACTTACTCCATAAACAAAATTACTAACTGAAAAAATACTTAATTGTTTTAAAATTTTTAATATATTCAGAGACTATATATGGTAATTGTGTCTTATATAGTATACCTTCAAAATCAAAATAGAATAAGTATACATAATATGATCCATCTCATGTTTCTTTTGTTTTTACATCATTGATGATAAAAAGTTAAGTGAAAGTTATGTAAATGTGGTGACAAAAATAAGCATGCTTTATCTTAACCTCTAGCAAGGCTTTGAAAATTTTATATGATTTTCATAGGACATTGTCCCCCTCAACCATTATGCATATTCCACTATCCTCTTGTCCAAGATTCATTTGTCAGAAAATGACACAAAAATGCAATCACGTTCCTTTATTTTTATTTTTTTTTAAAAATAAACAATCACAATTCCTTATAAAACGAAACATGTTGGACTTTTATATCACTTCATGAATGCAGCAAATTTATCATTATAAAATATAAATATCAACTACCAGAAAAATCTTAAATATCGACGGATAAAATTTGTTTCTAAAATGTAAATATTCTGTCACTAAGTAGGATAGAGACATATTTAATCCTGTCGGTAATTTCCTCGTCTCTAAACTATTAAAGACGGACAAAATCTATTTCTAAAATGAAAATATCTGTCTCTAAAATAAAAATATCTGTCTCTAACTGCTTTTTCTGTTTCTAATTCCATCTCTATTAGAGAAGAAATATATTCTATTTCTAAATTCTTGTAGTATTTCAACTTTTTATAGTTGTGATGGATCCTTGTCAATCTTTTTTCTTCTTAAACTTTTTTGTTGTTTTCCTTTGACCAACTTTTAAAAGTAGGAGTTGAGTTACAAATAAATTAGTAATGGAGGTCTTTGTTTTTCCTTTTCTTAAAAAAATAATTGAGGCTCACTTTGATATAATAAAACAAAATTGTCTTATCAGTTTTAAAAGAAAAATTTCTTACAAAATAAAAATAGAAAATTTTTTTCTTTAAAATTCCAAATTGTACATTGTTTTGATTGCATTATGGTTATTATTGTATTAGTTTTCTTTGCGTTTGTAGGGTGGTCTCAACTAAAAAAAGTACTATTATATTTAATCATTATGCCTCAAACTCTTTTCTTTAACATACTTCAAAATTAAAGTTAGGTTATGAAAATAACATCATTAATAAAACATAAATTGACAAAACGAGTTAACTTGTCAATTCTACAAGAATTTTGATAAGAGACACACCATACTTTTATTAACATTGCTCTATAAAAATATATTCCTCCTTTCTATAAAGGAGTGCAAATTTAAAGTGCTAAAAAAATTTGGACAACAAACTTAACGAGAGTAAAATTTTATCTTCATCAAATTTCACTACAATGTTTATCAAATCATCAATAATACTCCCTCCGGCCATTTTTATAGGCAAAACTTTCCATTTTCACGCTTATTAAGAAATGCTAATTTTGTGTAAAAATTGAGTTAGTTGGACTAAAATAACCCCATACACTACATTAATTATTAGAAATAAAAAGCCATAACTGATGTTTTGAATAACAGCAATGATGCCATATAATTACTGCTCCAAACTCTTTTCTTGATTAATGATAAATTGAGGCAGCAATAGTTTAATTGCATTGCACACGTAACCACTTTAATTGGCTATGCCCTTATGCATTCCTCGTAAAAATAAAAGTGTGCCAAGTTGCCAACTTAGAGTATTGGGAACACAATAGTAATGGGTTACTATTGGAAAAAAGACAGAAGTATTAAAATGCTGGTTGAATTTAAAAACAAGGGTATTTTAGGAATAGTGGCACAAATTTGATGACTTTTGCTTATATTTAAGGACAAATATTATTGTTAATTTTTGCTTATAAAAAATGCCGAAGGGAGTATTCGGTAAGCATATTTTCCTTTATTGTATTAGTAGGAGATGTCTTGATATTCCGAACACCATAAAATTTAGCAATCTTGAATGAATCTATTCTGCCTTTGCACTATTTTATGGAACCAAATAATGATGTTATCAAGTTTTAAGGAAAAATGTCTTGCTATCTCAACCGTGTATGTAAAATTTAGCAAACCCAAATCTAGTCCCCCGCATTAATTTTCGGTGGAAAAGTTACTTCTCGGACATTCCCATATTTTTGGAAGACTCTAATTTTCCCGGTTGTCGTGTTTCTCTTCCAGTTTTATCTATCAACGTGCCTCTTGCCTAACATCCTCCCCCCCCCCCCCCTCTCTCTCTCTCTCTCTCTCTCTCTCTCTCTCTCTCTCTCTCATTGTGCGAAGTTTCTTATTTTAACTCGGTGTAAATTCATATAGTGAGTGATAAATGAACAAATTAAAGGTAATTAAGTGTATTAAGTATTAACTACGATCATATTTCAATTTTTTTTTCCTTTTATGACTTATATTTAATTTGAAATATATTTTTGAATCACATGATTTTTTTCTCCCAGGTAGTGTTATATGTAGCAGAAAAAACTTGATAGACGTATGTTAAACGAACCACTCTCAATGGTTAAGATTATTGCATTTATAGAAAATTATAGATGAGTGACTATAAAAAGAGGAGATCCTAATTTAATTACCAATATTTATCGTGATATTATTATAGGTGTTTTTTTTGGCTACAAGTAGCATTTTTGTTTTTTGTGTGTGTAAATTCAAGCACGAGGATTAATCTCTCAAACCTTTCAAATTGGATGAAAACACGCCCTAAGAATTTGAATAATATATATAAGTCTATAAATATGGTACTCGTTCCGTCCTAAAATAATTAAGCCAATTAATTACGTCACACATATCAATGCATAATTTTGACGATTAATATTTCATGCATAGAATAATGATTTCATAAAGAATACTACCATATAAGTCGTGCATTCAATCCGGTTGTTAGCTACATACATACGTTACGGTTTTATTTTTTTATTACGTAAAGAATTAAATGAATTAGAGTCCTGCATTACTTAGTACTATTACTATAAGTAGCAAAGAAAGATGTTGAAGAAACGGAAGTATTAAGTTGGTTGCTTCTTTCTAAACTTAAAACGCAGGCGTGTTAATTAATTGATTAATAAAAGAAAAGTGATTATTAGTGAAAAACGCGATTGCATGCATTGCTTGTTGTTTTGGATCAAATTCACAAGAGAAGCGTGTACTAGTTAGTGGTGTGTTGTTGGTGTCAGCATCAAATCAAATCTTTCTTATTATCAGTATGTGACGTCAAATGCGCCTTGTCAGAATCTCACTCTCCTTCAATTTTCCATATTCCTAACCACATTTTTTCAGTTTCCATGTCACATTGTTTCGCCACTTACTACAAATAAATACTACCATTATCTTAGGAATCTTATAGTTAAATTGTGTTATTTGTTATAGGACACCGAGGTAAATATAATTAGTGGATGATCCTATTAGAAATCTGATAACGGGCAATTCAATAGATTGCAGAGAAGATTTCATGCATCTTAGAATTTGAGAATTAGACATAAACTAATTATATATAAAATCGATTTGTAAGATGAAAATTGTTTTATTTTATAAATACATATATTTAAGTTATATGACAGTGACTTCTTAATATGTTGGCATTTTCTTAAAAAAATATAAGCTGCCCTATAAATTTTGTTTTGGTGAAAAGCACTCCAGACAGATGTGATAAGTAGTCAATAACATATATTTGTGATTAATCCATTTGTGATGGTAGGTGTCGATCCTCAGTCATTTTTGAAAAAATATAGTAATTTTAATTTAGAAGTTCACATAATATATTTATAAGTATTATTATAAATATTCACAAGAATTATTGTAGAACCAATTTTTCATCCTAAACTTCTTTGTTCATAAAAAAAATAAAGAAAGAATTGCTCTAATAAAAAATCACTAATTAACATTTTGGAAGTATATATATATATATAATTTTGAATATGTCATGATAATTATTAACCATGCATGATTTTTTAACTATACATGACTAATGGAGATATTATAATTAATTCAATCTTCAATTAGACAGGAGCCTGACTTGACCAATACTAGTAGATTAGAAATATTTTGATTAGTAAATTTTGGATGTCTATTGGAGAGACTTTTGAAATATATATCTACCTACAAATAAACAAAAGGATAAACATATACTAGTACTATATCCATCCATATAATGGACTTAATGCGCAAATCATTTCCAACTACTATTTTTTCTTAAAATGTTGAAATAATATTTTGCAACAATAAAGAAAACTTAAAGTTGAATTATATTGGAGAAGAAAAAGCATGTGACAAAAAGGTGTGGAAAATGTTTTCCACTCTCACATAGAAAATGATTGTAAAGTTTTGTAATTTAGTTAAAAAAGCAAGGGTCATTTTTTTAATTCTTATAACCTTTTGATTAGGACCACGATTTAAAACATGTCCACATTCATCTTTCATATGATGTGCACACATATATTGCCGTTGGTATTTACCATATATATATATATAGTAGAGAAGTGTGACATTAACTCAAATAAAATTGCTTTTGCATATATAAAGAGAGCATAAGAGAGAAAGAGAATTATAACAAATTATAGCTAGTTAGGAGAAACGCAAAGATGGAATGGAGAAAATGCTATTTGGATGTGATATTGGTGCCTTTGTCATTTATAATTAGCATTGGTTATCATTTGTGGCTTTGGTATAAGGTTAGAACTCAGCCACATACTACTATTGTTGGCATCAATGCTAGTGGTCGTAGAAATTGGGTTAATGCTATGATGAAGGTACTTATGTTTTCATTTTTCTTTTTAAATTGATTTCATCATTATTTTTTTCATAATTATGAATCATAAAAGTTTGATTATTGTAAACTTAATGAAACCGATTTTTGTTTAATAATATATGCACTATGAATCAATTACCTAGGTTTAAATTCTTTAATTTTCAATTATAAAAGTTAATATTTGGTTTGGTCTTGGTGTTCCATGTTAACTCTAAATTATCTCAATGAACAATCTATTATGTTCAACTAGAGCAGAAGGAATCTAAATTATATCTTATTCTTATATATAAGAATCTATTAAGATTATATCTTAATCTTAATTTAAGTCAACAAGAGCAGGAAGTGTATGTGCAATACTATTAAACTGGAATCACTTGACACTATAATTGACCTCCCGAACAAAATTAAACGGGTGGTGAAAGTAAAAAATACTATTAAAAAAATTGAACAAGGATAATCTAGAAAGAAAAAATGTGAAATTTCACTCTAATTATGTTACTAATTTTATGACAAGAGAATTTGAGAGAAATTTTATATTTTTTCCATCATCAATAATTTATGTCATTAAATTTATTATTTTAGTATTTTTTTTTTCAGATCGATATATTTTTTCATTGAATGTATATATTAAACAATGTTGTCAATATTAATACAAAAAAAAGAATGTTGTCAATATAACTTTGGTAGAGTATTTGTTGTGTACACTTCATATATATTACATCTTTTTGTTAAAAAAGAAAAATATTGTCAATATAACTTTAGGCTTTCTATTTTCGTAGAGTATTTGTTTCGTATATCATCCTTTTTTTTTTGTCAAGTATCATCATCGGACGTTTCATTCATGTTTCATTTTATTATAGTCCATAGAGCACAAACTTTTTCCAATCGTGTTTCAATTTACCATAGTCCAAAGGGCATTTCCTTGGAGAATAAAAATTAATATATAGAGTATCTATACCATTATTGCATATTCGATTTATATTATCTTTAGGTTTAGCTTTTTCTTAATTTATTATTGTTCGTACAAGATAAAATTTCATTCTAACAACCAAACACAGAAAAAAGCACAATCGAATGTTCTTTCTTATTGGTATAATTAGGTGAATATCCAATAATTCAAGTGGGTTGTTGCTAGATAATATTCATGAAAAAAATCCACTAAGTAATGTAATATAATTGCTTAAACTTTAAAGTACAAATTCTTAGATTTTGTGCTGCAAATTGTTTATATAAAGTTCTTAATTTATATCTATTCTCATCCCTACCAATAGAATATCAACACATCTTCTTAAGGATAAACCACTACCTAGCCATAGTTTTCACACTCTCATTTTCTAATTTTACATAAATACTATTTAACTTTTACCTATATAATAATTTCTTAAAAATAAAAATAATATATAAATATAACGAATAATAAATTAAATGTTTGACATTCGAAATAGTTATTTTGACTCAGACATCAGAAATATAGTTACCACATAAATCAAATACTTTTTATGATTTACGAATTATGATTGATGAACGGTATAATCTTTTTTTTTACACTTGACGAAAGATATATAAGAATTAAACCGTAAAACCTTAAACCATGACTAAGATATGTTGATTATGTCAGGACAATGAAAAGAAAAACATCCTAGCTGTTCAATCACTAAGGAATACAATAATGGGGGCAACCTTAATGGCCACAACCTCAATTCTACTATGTTCAGGTCTTGCAGCAGTTATAAGCAGCACATATAGTGTGAAGAAACCACTCAATGATGCAATTTATGGAGCACATGGAGAATTCATGGTAGCACTAAAATATGTCACACTCTTAACAATTTTCCTCTTCTCATTTTTTTGTCACTCACTTGCAATAAGGTTCATAAATCAAGTCAACATTTTAATCAACACACCACAAGATCCTATGTCACTTGTGACACCAGAATATATATTTGAAATTTTGGAAAAAGGTTTCATTTTGAATGCTGTTGGAAATAGGCTTTTCTATGCAGGGCTTCCTATGTTGCTTTGGATATTTGGTCCTGTTTTGGTTTTCCTTTGCTCTCTCACTATGGTTCCTGTGCTTTATAATCTTGATTTTGTGTATAGTAGTGGAAAGGGAAAGATGAATGTGGATGATCAAAAGGAGGATTATGTTTAATTTTGTTGTAATATGTTTAATTAAATATATATGTAAGATATAGTAAGTACTTGCTATATTATAGTGATATCATCACCATCTTATGTTATATACAAAAAATTGCTGAGCAACTTTTAAATTTTGATGTTGTAAACTGCAGTTGTTGGTTTAAATTAAATTATGCAAATTAAAAGGTTTTGTTCAAGAATTGATGCATTTGAGATGGCCATTGTAACATAAAATGTTGTGTTTTTATTTGTTATTGAGTTGTTCTTAGTCAACGTATATGTTTTCGAATTGGGTTTTGTGCAGTCGGAAAATATATAGTGACTGCAGTGCGATCAGTCCAATAATTATTGTCGAATTAAGATTGGATGATTTCGAATTTAAGCTCAAAATTTTTATTTATAAACATTAGAATTCAATTATAAAATTTGGACCGATTAATTTTAATCATATAGTCCAGATGCACTTAGTGCATGTAATCTGACTATATTGAATCCAACATAATTTCACCATTTATAATTTTGTATACATTTTTTGAGAAAAAAAATAAAAATGAAAGACCATTGATACCATATTTGAGTAAGGGACTTGTGGAGTCTATCATCAAATTTAATATTACCTTAGTCCTAAAAATGTTGTTACCCGTGTAGTTTGATATTAATAAATATTTTTTTTATTGAGATAGAAGAGTTTACAGATCGCGAATCTTACATGATTTTTAACTATAGACAATATAAGAAAGAAATTTGTTGAGTTTTTAAGATTAAGGTTTTAATTTGTTAATTTTCCATTGGCTTTTGAGCTGTTAATCAGGTGTATTCTTAAAATGTATCTTACTTTATTAATTAATCACTAGTATTGACCGCACTTGGTTATTATTATACTATCTTTATCTTTATTTTTATCATTTGATTGATGATTAATTATTGAGTACAAAGGATAGGAAAAATGGAAAAAGTTTATGGCACTTGCAAGTAAAAGATCACAATATGCCTGAAAAGAGTGTAAAAGATCATATAAGAGATTTACTTACTCCTTACTCTTGCACTTATAGTTTAATTTATTGGTCAATAGTCATAAGTGGATTCATAATGTAATTTTCTTTTAGATGGTTCTAGTCATTTGTATTTCTGTCATTTTCTTTCTATTTTGTACTTGTAGGTACCACCGTACCAGACATGACTTATTTTTGGCCCTTTTTATTACTTTAATCTATTTCAAAGTTTTGATGGTTTGTGGGCAATTTATGAAATCATTCATAAATGAAGTTTTCTAAAACTCTAGCAAATTTTTTTGCGGTAATTCCCTAGTTTTTAGAGAAGAAGTCCAATAATTCAAAATTTGATTGTGAGATTAATCAAGTCTAACCAAAAAAATATCTTATTATTTCTAGTATCATGTGCAATTTTATAAAACCCTAATTAGCTAATCACTTGGGCGGGAAAGTATTTGTTGGCTAATTAATGACTAGGCGCCTCATGATGATTTTATTGGATAACTCAAAAAAAAAATCATCACCATATAATTAGCTAATATAGTTGGAGATCCCCAACAATTAGGGACACACCATAATATCACATGAAGACAAAAAAAAATCTCTATAGTTATATAAAAAAAATATATTGAACCACACAAACTTATTTATTATTGTTATTATAATAATAATAATAATAATAATAATAATAATAATAATTATTATTATTATTATTATTATTATTATTATTATAATATAGTTTTAAAAATTCAATTGATACAATTATGACAAAATAAAATAAAATTAACAAGAGTAGTCTTTCATTATGATTTTAGGCGTATGTTAGTATCTCTAATGTGCAATTTTATAAAATCCTAATTAGCTATTATTGCTATTATTATTATTATTATTATTATTATTTAGTTTTAAAAATTCAATTGATACAACTATGACAAAAAAATAAGAGTAATCTCTACTTATTATGATTTTAGGCATATGTTATGAACAAAAAACTTAGGATTTTAAAAATACGAGTGAATTTTTTTTAAAACATGTAAATCAACATGACTTACAAATATGCTCTATACATCAATATTAATTTATATTCATATAATATAATATAATTAATTATATATTATCAATATATCAATTATTAGTAGATAATAATTGATTATGCATCAATATATCAATCAATTATTAGTATATAATAGTAATTGATTGTGCCCGTTGTACCAAAAAAAAAAAAAAAAGTAATTGATTGTGCCCCGTGCGAATGCACGGGTAAAAAGTCTAGTTACTACTAAATATTGAAATCACGTTTAATTTATGAATTATTCCTATCAACAAAGTTAATACTGATTCCTGACTTAGCTTATCCATGAAATAGGGAGTATATCCATAGTTCTAGCTATATACAGAACTATATTCAAATATTAGTTGGTTTACTGGTGATTGGTGTTGAATTTGGTAGAGAGAACTACGGTTCGATCTCCCGTAACTACATTTAGGAGGGAACTGAAATAACTTGATGCTAGAACTCGTCCCAAACTTTAGACTACTAGGACCCCCTTCTCCGAAGAACCATATGGTGAAAAAAATATATACAAAAAAGATTAGAATTTAATTGGCTTAATTGCACTTTTGGTCCCCCTATTTTACCAAAAGTGCAATTTTGGTCCCCCTATTTTAAAATCAAACATTTCAGTCCCCCTATTTTGATTTTTGTTGCACTTTTGGTCCCCCACCTTATTTTTTAACTAAGTGGCAATACATGTGGCAAAAAAAATGCAACATCACCAAATATTTTAATTTTAAGTATTTAATTTCCAATATGAAAATATTATTTTTTTTAAAAAACATGAATAACCAAAAAATAAATTTTTTAAAAATATCTGAAATATTAATTTATTTAAGAAAACTGAAAAACACCAAAAATTTTAAAAAATATGAAAAACAAAAAATATTTAATTTTTAAAAAAAAATCTGAAATATTAATTTTTTTAAAAATATCTGAAAAATTATTTAATATTTCAGTTTTATTTCAAATGATATTTTATTTTCAGATTTTTAAAAGTAAATAATAATTTCAGTCTTTTAAAAAGCTAATATTTCTGATTTTCATAAAAATCAATATTTTTTTAAAAAAATAATATTTGAAATATTATATTAAAAAATCTTTATATCGAAAAAAAATTAAATTTATTTTTAAGAAAAACTGAAAAAACCAATTTTTTTTTTAAAATCTGAAATATTATTTTTTTAAAAAAATATTAAATAAATTTTCAGATATTTATTTAAAAAAATTAATATTTCAATTTTTTAAAATATTTTTTGTTTTTTCAGTTTTTTTCTAAAAATAAATTAATATTTCAGATTTTTAAAAAAAATTATATTTTATGGTTTTCCAGATTTTTTTTTAAATTTAATTTTTTATAAAAAATTAGTTTCTTTCATATTGAACATTAAAAAATTAATATTATAATTCATTTCTTTCATGTTGATGTGGCCGTTTTATTTCATGTTGATGTGGCCGTTTTATTTGCCACATGTATTGCCACGTAAGCGTTTTGGTTGCCACTTAGTCAAAAAATGGGATGGGGGACCAAAAGTGCAACAAAAATCAAAATAGGAGGAGTAGAATGTTTGATTTTAAAATAGGGGGACCAAAATCGCAGATTTGGCAAAATAGGGGGACCAAAAGTGCAATTAAGCCAATTTAATTTATATACACCGTCAATGTAAAATTATTTTATACATACATCCAATAATATATCAGCACATCATGTATTGTGTTTAAAAACACATGATGTGTCATATTCATTAAATGATATGGCAACATATCATTGTAGGTATATGTTAAAAAACTTTACACCGACAATGCACAACAATTAAACTCAAAAGATTATATGATTTTTTAAAAAACAAAAATATATAATTTTGAATCATCAATCATGAGTGCTTTACACTTACAAATTTACTACTAAAATGTAACAACAAAAAGTATAGGTGCTAAGGTTTATTCAAACCTTACACGTTTTACTAATTGTTTGGCAGTTACAGTTAGTTTAAAGCCTAATTATATTGCATAACGTATTGGTAATGTTATTCCACTTTTGTTTATTTTTCTGTTTCTGTTTCTTTTCTTGTTCTACCAATATCACATGTCCATGCCTAAATTTGATGCAAATTTAATTTGATACCTTTCTTTACTCATCAGAATTCGAATTTGGACAATTATGCTCATGCTTTGGTTTCACAGTTGCCCAAAACTTTATAGATGACAAAAGAATATTAATGCAGACGGCTAATAGTAGTTAAGAGTATTTCTTATCGCTCTGTTACCTTCTCGTGTGTTCTGATAGTTTCTTATTTTATTCTTTTGTTATTTAAGTAGTAGATGTATAAAGGTGGGTGTTTTTTATTTCTCAAATTTCTCAATTTTTATAACGTCTACTATTTAAGTAGAAGACATAAAATATTTTGGTAATTTTATAGGACATGTGAGAAAATTGGCAGTGACAAAAAAAATTCTCATTGTACTTGTAGATTCAAGTGATTCAAATTAAACAAACAAACTAAATCAAACAAAATTGAAAAGTAATTGATTTAATTTAGTTCAGATAAAAAACCGAATTGAATCGAAGAAAATTAATCTAGTTTTATCCAGTACTCAATTTTCATTTTTTTTTTAACCAAAACAACTTATTGTTAATTTTCAACTTTTAAAAAATGATCCATCAGTGAACCAAACTTTTTACTAATACTATTTTTTATAAATATTAGTAGGTGAAATAATTTGGTTCGATCTATTAGAGCTTATGCAAATGGAAGTTATTTATTTTTAACAATGAAATAAAATTATGTTAGTTTATTTGGTGTTGAATATGTTAATTTATTTGGAAGATATTATTTTCCTAATATATAGTATTTGCAACAACAAAAAGATGGTGCAAAAATTGATCAATAAACATAAAAGGCCCAAAACCAAAACGATAGAAAAAGCCCAAAGTGTGTAGTTTTATACTTCAAATTGAATATGATGCTTTTTTACCCCCCCTAAATTTTCATTTTTGCACTTGATATAAAACTTCAGGATGCGTTTTTTAAATTTTTTAGCCCCGAATAAAAACTTTGGAATGTGTTTTCCGAATTCGAACCAAAAAATTTTCTAAAAACGCGTCCCGAAGTTTTTTTCAATTTTAAACTATAAAAACTTCTGAAAACACGTTATGAAGTTTTTAATTTATTTGGAAGATATTTTGTCAAAAAAATAATAATAATAATTGATTTGGAAGATATTATTTTGGTAATATATAGTATTTGCATAAACAAAAAAAGGGTGCAAAAATTGAACCATAAACATAAAAGGCCCAAAACCAAAACCATAGAAAAGGCTTCAAAGTGTGCAGTTTTATACTCGAAAATGAAATTTTCCATTCCCACCCCATGATGCTTTTTTACCCCCCTGAATTTTCATTTTTGCTTTTGATATAAAACTTCGGAATGCGTTTTTTAAATTTTTTAGCGTTGAATAAAAACTTTGGAATGTGTTTTCTGAAGTTTTTTTAAAGTTTGAACTATAAAAAACTTCTGAAAATGCGTTCTGAAGTCTTTAAGGATAAAAATATAATTTTGGGATGTAAAAAAGAGTTATGGGGTGGGAAGAGAAAATTTCCTCCAAAATTCTTCTATTTTTTCATCTTCACTCTCTCTTCTGCATATCATCACCAAACAAAGTACAAACCCTTTGATTGTGATGTTAGATAAGCTATATTGTAAAGTCAGGAATGTATTTGGAATGCAATTATAAATTGTTAGGTTCATGTGTAGTTATCCTGGAAGTCAAAGCTTTATTAAGTAGAAAATAGAAATAAGATATAACTCAACTTTGCTCATTGCTAAGCTTAAGTATAATGATTTCTTAAGATGATAGTTTTAGAACATCACCTAAGTGATTCTCATTAAATATTGAATTTACGATAGAAAACCAAAGTAAAACTGTGAGGTTTACTTTTCCATTCCTCTTTAACTAGTTTTGAAATGTAGCCCAACTTAATATGTTTTTATCCATGTCTTCCATGATCATCTAATGGACTTTGACCCGCATCACCTCCCCTTACATTATGTTTTGTGGATTTCGAAATTCAATATTGTTTCCATTGTGGCTATAGTTAAATAAATTTGAATGATTTGATATATAATTGAGTTTTTCAATGCACTTGAAGATCCCAAAGCTTTCTTTAGATCGAAAACCAACTAAAAACCAAATGATTGAGATGTTCACGAAGTCTCTCAAGGGCTCTCGAGTGGACTATACTTGTAAAAGGTTGTCAAAACCGGACCGGCCGGTCGGATCGTGAATCAGTGATGTATCTGGTCCGGTTAGGCTAGAAAACCAGCCTGCGGGCGAACCGGTAAAAAACCGGTCGAATCGGTCCTGAACCGGAAAAAATCGGTTAAGCGGCCGGACCAGGCGGTTTGATGGTTCCGTTTTGTTTTTTTTAAAAAGGATGTCAAAACAACGCCGTTTCATATATATATATATATATATATATATAAACACCAAACGATGTTATTTGATTTTATTTGTAAAAGAAAGATTAAAAAAATAAACAAGTTACAAACGATGTTATGGTACTATTTTGTATTATTGGACTTAGTTATTATGTAATTTTTAATTTAGTTTGAATTAGAAATTTTATGTTTAATGTCATAAAGTTTTAATTTTAGACAAATGCTAACGAGTGCCCCCGGGGCACTCTTTAATTCCTTATATAGTAAGTTTTTAAAGGATTTTTTATGGGAATGCGTAAAGTTAACGCATTGAAAATTGGAATGTTAATTTTTTGGATAAAAAACTTCTTTAAATGGAATGCTTAAACAGTGCCCCCGGGGCACTCGTTAGCAAGACCCTTAATTTTATATTAACTTTATGACATTTTATCTTTTTTATGTGTAAAAATAAGAAATATTAAGTCATTATTTATTTATTTTTATTTATATATTAATCAAAATATATATTTAATTGAAAACGGTTAGACCGGTCCGACCCCGATCCGACCGGTTGAACCTTGAACCGATAAACTCACCGGTTCGATGACCGGCACTACAAGAAAACAAATTTTTTGAAAAAAAATTTAAATAATTTTTTTTAGAAAAAAAATATTTAAATAATTTTTTTTAAAAAAACATATTTAAATAATTTTTTTAAATAATTATTTTACATAAAAAAAATGTTATTTAAAAAACGTATTTTATTTATTATATTTAAATAAAACATATTTATATAAATATTTTATTTAAAATTATGATTATTAATTTTAAAAATGTATTTTATTTAAATAAAAAATATTAAACTAAACATACAATAAAAAACATAAATTAGAAATATAAAATTCAATAACAAATAACAAAATACGATAATTGTCATACATTACAAACCAAATACGATACATAGTCGAAATACGGGATTAATGTCATAAGTTACAAACCAAATACGAAAGTCGAAATAAGCGGTAATTGTCATAATAAGTTACAAACCAAACACCACGATAGTTCCACAAACTTAACAAAATAAAATTACAACATGCACAAATATCCCTTTATGCATTTTCACTTGTCCTTCCGCCACTTCTTCCTTTTGTTCTTCCGCCCCCTGTAGCACTTCCGGTTGTCCTTCCGCCACTTCCACTTCTGCCTCCGCTTGCCCTTTGGCTGGGTACATTAACTTCATTTACATCGCCGCCATTAATAGCATTCCAAAAATTGGAGTCCTTATGTTGCTTTGATTAATAAATGCTTTCCGTCCATTTTGAATACCAATCCCGGTGTTTGTTGGAATTTCTCCGCCTTGATTCCAACCAGCGGTATCATAATGACTAGCACGAGTAAAACCGGGAATATCCATTCCTTCTCTCATCAATGAACTCAACATTGGATCTTGTTGGAGATTATCAAAGAACCCATCAGGCAACTCAAGGTTAATATCCAAATCAACATTTTGAGGTCGATACTCATCCTCATGGATCTGATCTTGTTAGTAGGATGATGATAGTCGGTTCCTTCCAATGGACTGATTTTGTTGACTTGGTCTGGAATTTTGTTTATTTTGCTGCATCTGATGCTGAAATTGTTGCGAACGCTGAAGTTGATGGTCTTGAAAAAGTGACTGTTGTTGCTGACGCTGATGTTGCTGACGCGGTTGTTGGTCTAACTGGTTTCCTAAGTTGTTGCTGACGTTGAAGCTGTTGCTATTTTGAAGATTCTGATGCTGACTGACGGCCCTAATGTCTTCCAACCATTCTGCCCTGGCTTGAGCTTTCCAAGCTGCCATTTCCATTTGTCGTTCAGCTCTAAGTCGCTGTTCCATTTCTTCAATATTTTCAACAGGTGCAGATTGGCCAGTAGACATGCTGGAAGAGTTGTGTTGTGATTGACTCGAAATATCCTTATATCCATGTGTTTTCTTATGAATGAATGAAGATGTACAACCCTGACCTTGGACATGTCCTCTACGTTTCCCCCCTGAAAACTCCACAAATTTGTCTAATATCTTGTTCTAAACAAACATTATAGTGAAGATGAAATATATATATATATATATATATATATATATAATAAAATAAATGCTAACATTGAACAAACATTAAAAAGAGAAGGAATAAATACTTACAAATTTTATAGTGAAGATGAAAAATTAAAGAGGAGGATTTTGGAGTGAAGATGAATTTTAGAGAAGGTATAGAGGTTTAGAGAGATGGAGGAGAAAATTTTAGAGAGAGAGGTTGAAAGTGAAAAATGAATGAAGGTATGTATTTATAGGGGAGGGCGCTGCTTCCTTCTTAAACTCCGAATCATTTTGCGGCGGCCAAAGCCGCCGCTAAGTACAACGGTTATTTTTTTTTTTGAATTCCTGGATTTACCGGCGGCCAAAGCCGCCGCTTTCTATAACAACTATAATTTACCGGCGGCCAAAGCGGCTGCTAGTTCCAACGGACGGAAAATTTGAATTCTTACAAGATTTTGCAGCGGCCTAAACGGACGGTAAGTGTAACGGTCAAAATTTTGCGGCGGCTCCGGAAACTTTTGAAACTGGTCAGAATTTAGCGGCGGCCAGTAAGTTACTGGCTGCCAAAGCGGCCAATAAATTATTATAGGATCCGCCAAAAAAATAGGGTTTTCTTGTAGTGCGGTCCGATTCTAAAAACCTTTGTAACAAGCTCGGCTCATATGACATATATGATCCGGTTTGAGGGGGAGTATTAAGAATCAATCAATATTGATTTGTATTTATTGTATTGATTACGTTACCTTATTATGTATAAGCCATATGATTATAAATAAAGACCTAGTGTGGTCTCTTTTGACACACAAACATTATACAGAAAAATACATCCTCTATAGGATACAATGAAAGCTGTTGCAGATGCTCATTCAACAAGATCCTTGAAACTACATTATTTTCATTTGAGTCATTGATATATACTTTTATTGTTGTTTTCTTAATGGTTATGGTTCAAATTGTTTTGTTCGGTTCAATTTAGTTTGACGATTCGGTTTTTTTTTTTTTTGGTTTTTTGGCCCACCCCTATGGTGGATGGAGTTCTTATTGATATGTATGAAGTTTGTTTCTTTGTTGATTATGTAATTTGTTCTTTTTTATAGGTAATGCTTTGTTGTGTAATGAAAACTTGGTGTTTTGTAATCTGATCAGGTTTGTTCTTGCTGAAAAAAAGTAACCTACTATATATGTTGCCCTTGAAGGAGATGGTGGATGAGGTTTCATTCTTAGGCCTATAGTTTTGGAATAGGTTGAACATATTAGAATTTAAGCTTAAACACATTTTTAGTCTCTAAATTTATTTATGGAAGTTGGTTCTTTAACTCTTTTCTCTCAAATTGATCATTTGATTTCACAAACTGAACCAGATTTCCTTTATCCAAACTTCCTATAAGGCATAAGCACAGGGTAAGGGTAATATCTACAAATTATAATTGTTGTAAATGTGTCTTTAGTTTTTAAAATTGTTCTAAATGTATTGTAAATAAAATAATTGTTCTAAATGTATTTTGGATTCAGAGTTTAAGTTTTGGAGCACTCTTAAATTGAATTTTCAAAAATTATATAATCCTAAATTTTAAGTTCTTAAGTGGATTTTGGAATTGAATTTTCAAAAAGGGCATAAAAAGAAGGTTTAATTGGATATTTGTCCGCTTAATTAATTTATTAGTTTCATTTTGGTCTATTAACTAATTCATGTTATAAATTGGTTCTTTAATTAATTTATTAATTTCATTTTGGTCATTTAACTAATTGTTGTTACAAGTTGGCCCCTTAACTAATTAATTAGTTTCATTTTTGTCATTTAACTAATTGTTGTTACAAATTAGTCCCTTAACTTAATTTCCGTTAGCCATTTTGGTTCCTTTCGGTTAACTTTTTTCAAAACCCATTAAATATTTATTCTTAGTTCTAACGTTTTCTGAGACACATCACAGACCATAGTTTGTCGCATCATCGGCCACGTGTACATATTTAACGGTTTGTTTAAAAAAGTTAACGGAAATAATCGAAATGGCTAACGAAAGTTAAGTTAAGGGACCAGTTTGTAACAACACTTAGTTAAGAGACCAAACTGAAACCAATAAATTAGTTAAGGGGATCAATTTATAACAACAATTAGTTAAAGAATCAAAATGAAACCAATAAATTAGTCAAGAGACCACTTTGTAACAACAATTAATTAAAGGATCAAAATGAAATTAATAAATTAATTGAAGGACAGAGTATCAATTAAGGAAGAATGTGGATGTATAAAATAAAGGAATGTGCAAAAAGCAACCTTAATAGTTAAATGCTCATCATATTCATATCTAATCCACAAAAGATTAGTCATACAACAGGATTAACAAGATGATTTTTAGGAATACCTTGATCCATGAAGAAAAGTCTTTTATAGTGATCCTGAAA
The DNA here is from genome assembly GCA_954870985.1 of Trifolium fragiferum. Taxonomy (NCBI): domain Eukaryota; kingdom Viridiplantae; phylum Streptophyta; class Magnoliopsida; order Fabales; family Fabaceae; genus Trifolium; species Trifolium fragiferum. Next base: position 8,912,941 of record OX940796.1, read on the forward strand.
CAAAGAGATTTGAAGGCTTGTATGGTTCTTCCTCAACTGATACCCTAATGTCTCGATTCTCTTCAAATGGGGAGAAGCGAATGTTTTGCTTACGTAAGACCATAGTTTATATATAGGGTGATGACCCATTAGGATTCTCATTATCCCGAAATGGACCATTTATTCTTGACATTCATCCATTTGAACTCATATCCAATTAATTAATTAATTAACTAATTTATAAATAGAAATCCAAATAGCCTTTTAACTTCTTTTTTTGTCAAGTAGCCTAGTGACTAGAAAATCCAACTTAAAGGTGAATAAGTGGAGTATCCGGGTTCGAATCCAGCTCCTGCACATATAGTGCTATGTCCCTACCAATCGAGCTAAGCTCATGGGACATTAGCCTTTTAACTTTATTTCTATATTCCAATAAATAGCTAATATAATTATTATTATTATTATTATTATTATATATATATATATATATATATATATCCACATAATTATTGGAATATAGAAATTAAATAATATTTAAATTATAAAATAATCCAACAATAAAATGTAATGTAAGCTCACAAAGCGGATCTCCCTATCTCAGCTGAACACTTTCTATATGCAAGTGTCGAAAATTGAAACACTGATTGTTTGCTTAAAGGGTCTAAATAGCACTTAGATCAATTTATTTCTGGTAAAGTCCCATTTGAATTAGTTGCCGACTTTATTTGAGAGTTAAAAAAAAACAAAAAAAGATTACTTCAATGGGGAAAAGAACATAAATCCACTAACTTATTTGAAAGAATATTTTTGAAAGAAAGAAGAGAAAATTGTTAAGTTTACTATTTTTCTTATTTGTAGATATTATAAAGAGAGAAGCAAATTATGAATTATTCAAAAAGTCTACTCAATGTATTTTTTTGAGCTTTTTCATATTTGAAAACTTTTAATTTAATAAAAAAAATTTCCCCTTATCATTTCTCTTCTCTTTATCATCAAAAGTTTACTATTCCTTTTTTCCCCTCTCAAATTTTCAAACAAGATCTTAATTGTTTATATACATACACGTGGTTGGTGAAACCACTAGTATGCCCATCTTTTCATTTTTCATTATTTTCTCTTTTCCGTTTCCTCCACTAATAAGCTCTTTATGTAAACTTTATGGCGTTATTTTGACTATTAAAAATAAAAGGGTTAATAGCCTTATACCATCTTGCAATGTTGGCGAATTTTGCGTTATTCCCCTATAATTTTTTTTTTTGACATTACCCCCTTGCAATGTGATTTTATTTTTTTTGTAGTTCATTGCACCCCCCTGTAATGTTGTTTTGTTTTACCCCTCTGGGGGGTGAAATGAACTGCGAAAAAAAATAAAATCACATTGCAGGAGGGTAATGTCAAAAAAAAAATTATAGGGGGATAACGCAAAACTCGCTAACATTGCAGGGGGTATAAGCCTATTAACCCAAAATAAAATAGCTCTTCAAAATGGTTGCAATAATCGATGGCTCGAGAGTGATAGTGAAATTGTTTCGAGATTTTATAAAAACTTGTCACGTACTATCCCACCAAATGGTTTTATTCTTCCATTTATTTTGAAGGATTTTATTGGACATTAATTAATCATCAAATTAAATATCATATGACTTGCAGGGTTTGAAATCTTATAATTTTTATTTTTAAATTGATTAAACTATGTTCAAGTGAAATTAATTGTCATCATAAAATAAAATGTCATGCTATTTAGTAGTAGTATTTTCGGAACACTAATTAAAGATATAAAAAAAAGTTTTATATAAAAAATAACATTATATATTTTATTAATATTGACAATATACTAGCAAGTTTCAATGTAATTTTATTATATTGCATTATTTTTAACGTACTCCGAAAACAATAGTTTTAGCATTTTTCAAAATTAAATAGAAGTTCATGTAATTTTCATTTAGGTGATTGAATAAACCATTTTCTTTTCTTTCACTAATATTACTTGAAATAGTAACAACACCAGTCAATTTTGCTAAAAATTGGAGATCTTGTAAATGAGCTTAATTGGAAGCTCCACTCACTGAATTAAACAGGTGCAGTGTTTTCTTTCTTCTCTCCAATGGAACAAAACAAACGTGCTTTTCAAAATGATACGCAAGTAATTGATCAATGATCAAAGGAGGACCATTTATGTGGATATGTGGAAATAAATCCAGCTCAATAATTTATATATTTTACTTTGACTCTACTTTTCTACCATTATATAAAAACAAATATTAGCATATGAGGCGTTGTTGGATTCATTTCGATAAATATTTTTAAAATATCAAATTTTTATAATTTTTACTATTGTACAATTAAAAATATTAATCGTCAAAGTTATGCATTGGCATGCGTGACAGAGTCAATTGACTCAATCATTTTGGAAATAAGTCAATAAGTCATTCTGGAGTAGTAAATAAGTCAATACCTTTTGTCTCTTAAGATCAACCAAAGTAATAAGCTAACTTATAGTTTATTGGAGGGATGCAAGATAGAGGGACATAAGATATAGCAAGTTAATTTGATGCAAATTAAAATTTGACACAAAATAGAGGATGGAGGGATGCAAGATAGAGCAAGTTGTTGTGAGCCCTGTTCCTAGAGATCCGGGATGGAGGGACACAAAATAGAGCAAGTTAATTTGATGCAAATTAAAATTGATTTAGTTATGGGTAAGGTAAACCAGAGGAAGACTTGCAATTGCACAAATCCAAATAAAATATATTTGGACATACACACACAAATTCAAAAAGTTAAAATAAAAATAATATAGTCACATCAATTAATATCATTTTATTTTATTTTTTTTAATTTTTATTTGTTTGTGTGAGTGTGTCTGACACCTTTTATTTATGTTTGTGCCTATACAAGAATTTTCCGGTAAACCAAAGGTCAAGATTCTCAATATGACTATGTGTCTAATTGTTAAGTCTAATACTTCTTTCGTTCCAAAATATAAGTCGTTTTGACCATATTACACAAATTAAGAAATGTAATCATTGTTTTATAGAAAAGAGAAATTATGAGTAAGTTTACAAAATTGTCCTTCATTAATTGTATGAGAAAGATAAATGAAAGAATTGAAAGAAGAGAGAGAAATAAAAAGTTAATGGTATAATAGGAAAAATAACATTAAATATTTCATTGGAATTGTAAAGCGACTTATATTTTGGAACAAATTTTTTCTCCAAAATGACTTATATTTTGGAACAAATGGAGTAAGTAATAAGATAGTTTATAGTTTAGAAAAATACTAAACAATGCACCTGGTGTATTAGTTAAACATATTAATATAAATTTTTTTTTTGAAATTTGTGCATTTAATGTGTTAAAGATGCAAAAAGTTATTTCTCTAGCATTAATTTTGTCTCTTTATTTCCTTTTTGGGTATGGTTAATTAGTACACCGCGTACACTGTTTAGCAGGGCCGACCCTGTGGGTGTGCAAAGTGTGCCACCGCGTAGGGCCTCAAATATTTAGGGGCCTCAAATTTTTTATATCAATTTAGTAAAATTGTTATTTATGTAAAAAAAAATTTAATGATTTTGTTATTACTAAAAATATTTTATTGCATAAAAAAAACAACATTATTAGAAAGTTGACAATAATATTAGTTCGAAGATGTATGTTATTGATTTAAATATGTCTTTTTTGGATGTTATTCACTATAATGATTATTTTTTAATTTTTTTGTTATTAATAATTTTAATAGAGTATAACTCTTTCTAAAATACAAATTATTTATATTAGGAGTTCATTTTTAATAGTCGGGCAGGGCCTCCAAATGCTCAGAAACGGCCCTGCTGTTTAGCATAATCCGTTAGTTTATTGGACTAACTTATAAGCTTGTTTAATAAAATGAGATGTATCACCTTATAACTTTTTGTTTTTTTACATTTTAACCTATTTTTATCCATTTTATTTTCATTTTTTTTTATTTTTTAACAACATAACTATTCACTAATTATATGTACAAAAAAAAAACCACTCGCTAACTATGTGCTTTTATATCATTTTATACTTATAACACTTAAATTTATCAAACGTTTTAACTTTATTTTACTATGTTTTTAGTTATAAACTCTAAGCAAATTTTTTAGTTATCAACTAATTTTTCAAATATAAACTAACTTATATCTCAATTTTAGCAGACATAATCAAAATCAATTTCACACCATCTCACCTCATTAATCATAATTGTTCTTCGCCCGTTAATTCATGCACGTGTACGGCAAAAGTTATGGTCCATAAGTCCAAAATTTATGGACGGTCCATAAGTTCCCTACAGCCATTAGATCTACCATTCCACGTGTTCTAATCTTAGAGCCTTACAGTTCACACGCTCGCAACTAACTCGCACGCATACAACGAACTCGCACCAGCTTCACACCATCCTTCTCCGTCGTCGCCGATCTCTTCCTCCGACGAACTAAAACGATCGCCACGATCTTCCTTCTCCGACGTGATCGATCTGTTCTTTGGTGCCGGCGTGATATATCCGGCAATTGCACAGGTGCGTGATTGAACTTTGATTATGGTTAATGTTTGATTTGTTGTGATCGATCTGTTACTTCATTATAGTCTCAATTATTGATTATGCTCAATTATTAGAGATACATTTAGATTTTCTAAGAAGTTGGAAGTTACAGATGTATGAGTTTATGCTTGATGTTTGATTGTTGTGATGAGTTTGATTATGCTTAATGTTTGATTGTTGTGATGAGTTTGAAGATTCAGCAAAAGTACACTTTGAATTTTGAAGATTCAACAAAATTATAATTGAGATTTTTGTTGTGTTGATTTATAGTTTGAGACCAAATAGATCCAGCAAAAACTGTATGATGATTGTATTAACAGGATTTTGTTAACATTGTTTGATTATTTTGTTGATACTGTCTGCAACCATTTGGCAGGTAGAATGGTTTCAGACAGTTGGTCAGCAACACCATTTGATGCTTATAATGGTTTCCCTCGTTTTACAGGGATTGTTGTTGTTTTTAATTGATCCGGTGTGATAATTGTTTCTTATGTTTTTTGAGAATGTCATGATGAGTATATATATATATATATATATATATATATATATATATATATATATATATATATATATGAGAGTCTTTGTGGAAATATTTTTCTGCTGAATTGTGTGGTTGTGTTAGTTGTGGGCTATTATTTGATAGGGCCAATGAGATGTCACATGGTATTGTTTCATGCTTAAAAACTCATGCCAACTGAGTTGCCCCTTTAGGAAAAGACTTTACAGCCACTAAGCTAATTATCACATTCTTGCAGCAGACAAGCTCAAAACACATATGTATCAGCCACTATACTGATTTGTGATTAATGATGTATTCTAAATTTCTTATGCCTTGTGACTTGAATTTCTTATGCCATGTATACTGAATTGTCAATTATGATGTATACTGAATTGTGATTAATGGTGTATAGGTTAATCTTGTCTTGTTACTTGACTTGTTATTTTAGATTTGATTTGCTACCTAGCACTAGTATTTATGTGGTTAGGGTGATAGATATGTCTGTTGTTATGTTTAGAATAGATTAACCTAGATGATTTTGTTGATACTGTTTGATTATTTTGGTAATACTGTCTGAAACCATTCTGGACCAGGAATGGTTTAATACAGTTGTTCATCAACACCATTAGATGCTGATAATGGTTTTCTTATTTTTTACAGGAATTGTTTATTTCTAAAATGGATTCGACATCGACTTCATTACTCATTCATGCTGGTAGCTCAGAAACTGATGTTGATAGGTCTCAATGTTATTCGCCTACGAATAAGGAATCATGGGAGTCTTTAGGATTTCGAACTATTCAAGAGTTTTATGGTAATTATGCAAGAAACACTGGATTTTCTATTAGGACTCAGTTGAAATCGAAGATCAATTCACAAAACAAGAAATCAGACAAGATACATTATGTCCGTTATGTCTGTAACAAAGAAGGTTTCAAGGACAAATTGCTTTAATAAATTCGAAAGCTAGAATGTCAATGAGAACTTCATATGAAGTTATGGGCCAGGGAGTTGGAGGTACAGGGAATCTTCCTTTTCGGTTTTCAGATTTAAAAAATTATTTGATGACAATTCGTCAAAAGGAGATGGTGGTCGGTGAAGCAACCGTAATTCAGGAATTCTTTAGAAACGAAGCTCTTTCGAAACCATCATTTTATTATGATATTCAAGTAGATGCTGCAGAAGACATTGCTAGCATTTTCTGGGCAGATGGTATTATGCAACAAGATTATTCTCTATTTGGCGATGTTATTAGTTTTGACACAACTTATCGAACAAACAATCAATATCGTCCATTAGGTTAGTATTTTGAACTTTTATAAGTTTTATATGGTTTTTGTGGTACTGATTAGTTATAGTGTTTTTATGTGGTTAGGGTGATAGTTATTTGTAAAAGAATCTATTAATACTGTTTGATTAATTTTTTTATACTGTGTGAAACCATGTTGCACATGGAATGGTTGCACCCATTTGTTCAACAAAACCATTTGATGCTGATAATGGTTTTCTTTAATACAGGTTAAAAAATGTGAGGATCAATGTAGTTAATACTGTTTAATAATATTTTTTGCGATGATAAACTTAGTATTTAATGTAATCAGCATGCTACCTAGTTGATCTGGGTTTCGTTATAATGTTAATACCGTTTGATTAATTTGTTAATACTGTCAGAACCATTTTGCAAAAGGAATGGTTTTAGTATGTTGTGCAGCTAAACCATTTTATACTGATAATAGTTTTATTGTTTTATGTTGCAGCTGCCTTTATTGGTTTTGATAATCATCGGAAGAGTGTCTTATTTGGTGCTGCATTACTGTATGATGAGACGGCAGCCACGTTTGATTGGTTGTTTAAAACTTTTTTGAAGTGTATGGACAATAAGAAACCAAAGACAATATACACTAACCAGGCTGGTGCATTGTTGAAGTCAGTTCCAAATATCAGCTTCTGGTGAACTATCATCTAAGTCTTCAATAGCAGCTGCAGCAGCTGCTTCTGGTGAACTATCTTCTGCACCAAAGTTCAAAGAAAGATTAAATGCAATTAGGTCAAAGAAGCGACTAAAGAGTGATTATGAAAAAGCTAGAGAAAGGCAGAAATTCCTCATACAACGGAAGAAAAAACAGAGAGTTGATGATGAGGCTTTAAAAAAGAAAGTTGGAGAAGGGCTATGAAGGAATGCTTTAAAAGCTAGCAAATTTGTTCTGGTGTAAACCATTAGTAATGATAAATGGTTTTAAGGTGTTAAACACTGAAACCATTTTTCTTGTAAAATGGTTCTCATATTTGTGTGTGTAAGATTGTTCTAGTCGTTTGTTAGTTTCTGATCACTTGCCTAAGAAATTATAAAGATTTATTTTTTTTGGTATTATTATGTTATCTAAGAACCATATTGTGTTATTTACTAATAGAAATTGTTAGAGGTTCATTATTTAAGCACTTAGTAATTATATTTGCTTATGTATTCATGTTTATGTTTTGAAAGTGACTTTATAAAGAGAAATGATGAGGCTTAAAAAAAAAAGCTGGAGAAGGGCTAAGAAGAAATGTATCAAAAGTTAGGAAAGTTGTTTTGGTGTAAACCATTAGTAATTATAAATGGTTGTAAGATGTTTTACACTGAAACAATTAGTATTGTAAAATGGTTTCACAGAGAATTTTTGGAAAGCATATATCAACTCATATAGTGTTTTCTGTCATATCAATTGTTATTTCAATTCATTTAATAACCTTATTAGTCAATGAAATCGTAGGATTATATGATTTGTCCGAAAAAGGCATGATAATAATTTTTTTATGTGTAACGGGGTTGTTAATTACTCGTTGGTTTTTTTCGGGCCATTTTCCATTTTATGATTTACATGTATCTCTAATCTTTCTTTCATGGGGTTTTTCCATTTTTCATATGGTTTCGTGTTTTAAAAAGGAGAAAAACGTATTAAGTACAATAATTCAGAGACATGGGAACACCAATTATAGGATGACGCATCTTCAAGCACTTGTGCATAATTCAGAGAAACATAGCTACTGTTTGTAGGGCACAAGATGTTGTGGATTATTAAACAAATTGCCCCTTTAACCCATGACTTTGGCTTTTCCAATATCTTCATTTTTGCCTCAAAGTCGGTCACTTTGACAACAGGAGAGTAATTGCCGTCGAATCCCAACTCTTTCCTGAGTCTCTTAATAGCTGTTACTGAGCAGTTATCAACATTGATGTGCTCCCCCGCCATTGGAAGCCCATAAACTCGGTGCACATCTTCTTCTCTTAAGGGCAGCACATCTGTTTTGTTTAATCTGATCCACATATTATCCTTCTCAAAGTTCTTCACAACCCATTCCACAAAGAAGGTGTGGATTTTTGTCCATTTACATATATGTGTCATCCCTCCAAAACCAGTTTCGTTCAAAAAATTAATTATCTCATCTTTTCTCTTTTTCCCATTTATTGACATCATAAGGTCGTAGAGCTTAGGTATACTCAGCTTATGCCGTAACCTCTGATCAACATCCAAAATCTTCTTTGTATCTTCTTCATCTGAACTTCCATCAGATTCTTGTTTCTTTTTGCCACGGCGCACCAGCTTTTGGCTACTTTGTTCCTGACTTTTACTACTCCTTTGTTCCTCCTCTTGTGTCAAGCCAATACCGAAGGTTGGTCTTGGCTCTAGGTCGTTAGCTTTTTTAACCTGCATTAATCAAAACAATTATCAGCATGAAATGGTTTTGATTTAAAACAGTCTGAAACCATTCCTTGTGTCAAATGGTTTAGAACAGTCTGAAACCATTTAACACCAAAATCAACTAACAAATTATAAACTATTTATTTGAGAAGTAAAAATAAGCAATTTTAGCAACATATCAACAACACAACAAATACAGAAGCATGAAAGGACAAAACCATCTGATTACTTGCATTCAAATAAATTATTGCTTATACATTCAACCTATAACTTACTGAAGCAGCAAAACCATCTCAATGTGATTAAAACCATTAAGTTCAACAAATGGTTTTAGAGAGATAATAACCTATAACTTACAGTTCAACAAATGGTTATTATCAAAGATATAAATAGTTCAACAAATGGTTATTAAGGACAAGAATTGTTCTCCCATATGCATCAATAATGGTTATTATTCATTGACATAATAACTTTAACTCATGTGATAAAAACCATTAAGTTCAACAAATGGTTTTAGAGTAAGAAACAATTGCACACCACAATTTATTACGTTTTAGAGATAATAACTCATGCTGTGAACCAAATCAACACTCAGGAAAACCATTTTGCTCAATAAATGGTTTTAGTTTATAACCTCCTGAAACCATTGCACACCAAAATTTATTACACACATGCTATGAACTAAATCAACACTCAGGAACCCTTTCCAACTAACAAATTATAAACTCTTTATTTGAGTTGAAATGAGAAGTAAATATAAAGTGTTGATTTAGGGTTTCAAAGATGCCTACAATTACTTTCAAAAGTGAACCATAAAACCATTTCAAACTATTTTAGCAACATATCAGAAACACAACAAATTTGAAATGAAAAGTAAAAATAAACTGTTAATTGAGTGATTATCAACTATAAAAACATTTGCAATGCCTAGAACTAATTTTAAAACTGAAGCATAAAACCATTTGCAACAATTTTGACAACATACCAACAACAGAGTCACACACAAATTTGAAAGGAAAAGTAAAAATTAACTGTGTAATTTAGGTAGTGAAGTTCAAACCTGTTTTGATTTATTCATTTTGGCATTTGCAAGTGATTCTTTGATGTTGATGCTTTCTTTGCGCAGTGATGGTGAACTGTGATGATGATCATTTCGTTACTTGGTCATGATGAAGAGTGATGATGAAGAAGCTGCGATGGTGATGAACGATTGCGATGGTGATGAACGATTTGCAGTTTTCCGGCGACGGTTTGAGTTTCTGATAGAGAAATAGATGGAGGGGGCGCGTAGCAATTTTGGGGGGGGGGGGGGGGGGTAGCAGATGGGGGGCGCGCGTAGCAGTATGGGGGGCGCGTGTAGAAAGCTTATGGACGGTCCATAAGCCAGGCTTATGGACAGTAACCGGACCCCACGTGTACAATGACCACATCACTAATTTAATTTTCGAAATTGTAGGAGGGCTAGTTTACTTTTTGTTTGTAGTAGGAGGGCTAGTTTAATGTTAAGCAAGCTTATTATTTTAGGTAGAAATCTGTGATCATACCCAAACAAAATTGTGTTGAAGTATAATTAGTTCGCTCTAAGTCTTATCTTTATGTTAAGCCAACCTTAAATATAGATGTTAGACAATTTGGTCTTCAATTTTTAGATACAAATTTCATTTGATTTTCTTTAGTTTATTCACAATTTATGTGTAATTTTACTTGTACGTAGTTTGATAAACCTAACTATTATAGTTGGCTTCTTAAAAATATTTTTTGTATAAAAAATCTAACGACAAAATTCTTTCTTTTAACACACATCAAGCGTAGAGAAATGTGATATTATATATTCAAATTTGCACAGCAATAATATATCAAATATTCATACAATTTTTTATTATATGATATGTACTTACTATTTACGGGACCCGTTAATATTGTTTTTAATATTATTGCTTGATATTTTGATTGTATTGTCTTCTAGCAAGGATTGAATTATTTTAACAACCAACGAAACATAATTAGTTCAAAAAGTTTGGTATATTGAGTGATGATGATAACAAGAAAAAGGTGAAGTTAGAATATAAAAATAATGAAAGCTTTCTTATTACCTTTGATTAAAAATTAAAACAAAAACATGACCACGTTTCCAACTTTTTATTGTTTATAAGGTTCGGTGCTTGTCCCAATCAATCACCATTACTTTAATAAGAACTTACACATTAAGATACCTACTTTTAATTGCTCAAACACTAGTTGCCACTCTTTCTTTACTTTGATGATGCCATTCCATTGTCTCATAAGCCACATTCAAGATGGAGAGAAAATGGCTTTAATACTTTTCTAAAAGTAAAGTTTTTGTGAGAGTTTGGAATTTGTACCTCGTCTCAAATGAGTGGTTCCTATAGTAATATTTTAGTGGCATAATGCTTTCTTAGATTTGTACCCATTGTATGTTGCTTAACCACTTTGTCACTTTGTTAATGTGAACTTTTTGCATCATTAAATCTTTGATTGCCAAGTGTGATAAATAAGAAATCTTAAAGTGCGTTTGATCTGTTAAAAAAAATAAAGAATTGGACAAGATAATTTCAACTGTACTGTGTTTAATGTTAAAACTGTCATTGAAACTTGAAAAAATTAGGAGTCAAGAGACAAGACAAAAACCGATATTCTTGTCCCCCACTGAACCATGAGACAACTTTTTATTCTAAATACAAATTGTTTAAATCACCAAAATAATACTTTCTCCAACAAGCATTATACAAGACAAAATTTATTCAATATGATAAATGTTTGTCTCATGTTTTTCTGTCTTATACTGTTTTGTCCAGTATTTTTATTTTACAGATCAAACATATCTTTAATATTGATTCGGATCGCCGATTGTAACCGTTTAGCACATATATGCAACAGACAATTTCAACTGTAAACTTATGATCAACAATTTTGCTATATGTAATATATACATTTGTCAATTTAATATAATATTCAATTTTGAAAATTCTTTTTTATCGAACGGTCGACAACTACTCGATAGTGTTAAATTCAAATGCCTTGATGTTATTTTTTTATGAAAATAACATACATTTGAATTTAACACTATTGCCACCAAATGATTTTCTTTTCTAATCTATTAACATGATGACATACGCTTGTAAAAGTAAACTAAAGACAAAAGATGTGCTGTCTTTTTCTTTTTAATGTAACCCAACTTTTGAAACTTTTATCTACAATTTGATAAATTTGAAATTTAGTGTACTTGCTCTAGAATGAACCTTAATTTTGATTTGAATTTAATTATGACTCTTCACTAGGAAAATGTTATGTGTTACGGAGGTTGTCTATTTTGTGCACACCAAAACTCCAATAATTCTACTGCTTTTCAAATCTATTTATTTATGGGGATAGGTATGAACACCATATTATTTTCATAGATCTTGTTGAGGGCGGCCTTATGGGGGTGCGGCAAGTGCGACGGCAACGGACCTCAAAATTTTGAAGGCCTTAAATCAAATTTTTGAGGTTCTATAATAATAGTTATATATTGTTTGTTTTTATAAGATATTATATGTACTCGATAGTTTAATTTTGAGATCCTATAATAATGGTTAAATATTACCAATGTTCATAAAATATCATATGTTTGGTGAAAAAAATTCAAATCAAATAAAAAAATAATGATTTATATAGAGGATAATTTTTTTTATTAAAGATCCACTTTTAATATTTTAACCGGGCCTCCAAATAGTCAGGACCGACCCTTGTTAATACTTGTCTTAAGGTTACATATTGAAAAAATCACGTATAAAGTAGATTTTTTTTCTTTCTTGTAACTAATATTTTTTATGCGTAAGAGTTAGTGGTTAAATAAACTCCGATCACTCTTAAAGAAGTTCTAAATCCGTACTGTTTGAACCAATTTATTATTAATTTTTGCAAATTTTTTTTTAATCAAGTTGTTTAATAATTAGAAATTACACCCTAAAAGAATAATAAATAGAATGGCCGGAGTTTAAACTCCAATTTCTACATATATAATATGATATCTCTACTAACTGAACTAAACTCATAGAAACAATTGCAAGATTATTTTTATCTCATAAAGAAAAGAGGATCTCATAACATTAATTATCACCCTCTACTCAGATATATCATATTTGTTTCATTTCTCTTCCCTCATTCTTGAAAACTCATTGTTTGCATGATGCCATCTTTCATTTCATCCTTAAATCCAACTCTCAAATTACCCAAGGTCATGAATATCCTCAATCATCCACAATCATCATTCACTAAGCATCTAAATCTAATTGATTAAATGACTTGGTCTAATCAAGTAAGGGTGTTCTACTTAAAAGTTTCTAAAATACATGTCCATATTTATTAACCTAAGCTATCAATTTAGATTCTTGATTTTGCAACATATTATACTTAGCTTGATTATACACCAAAATATAATTGATTTATAAGCATCATTTGTATTTAAGCATTTTCTAGATCAATTATAGGCATAAAATTAAACGATCAAGTAATTCATTTAAACTATAAAGTACATAAACATACATGAACACCAAACACATCAAACTCAACCTCAAAAACATTTCCACACATCATATCATAAATCTTACACAATAAAATCTATCAAACAATTAGGAAACCATCAAAAAGACACACGGATGATGCTATATTTTACTTTGAGTTTAAGTTTGATACATAATTGATGTAAAAGATTCATATCGTCAATAAATCAGAATCAATTATGTCTGTAATTTTCAAAATAGTCGCTCCTTCAAATCTTGAATAAAAACAAATATCTATTTTTTTTATATTTATTGTATAATTGATGTATTTGATTTATATTATAAATCAAATATATCAATTTTTTAATAAATTTGAAAAACAAATTATTTCCTTTATTTGACATCAAATTAAGTATAACAAAAATTATTTTAATAATTTAACGATTACGATCATTATTTTTTTTTTTCACCACAAGTTGAATATAATTTGGGGTCAGTTCTGGCATCAAGTGGTTCCAACCCCTACCAAATTCAGCATTAATCATCATTGAATCAACCAACAATTGGTAACGATTATAATTATTTGACCGTGCAAAAAATACTCACAACAAATGCGTATATGAATGAAGTCGTATTACCATAAAAAATTGAATTAACTCTTTTATTTTAATTTTTTGTTTTTTTAACTAAAAAAAATATTCGCAAGTGTTCGTGTGATGCCACGTATGACTCTATGAAATTTTCCTATTTATACGCACGAAGCAGCTTCTCTTAGTCCCTTTTCTTTTTCTTTTCTCTCTCCTCTTTTTTCTCTCTCCGGCTAAATATGGAATCAAAGTGGAGCAACATTCTAACGCCGTCGACGTCAATTTTCTCCACCAGCTTCGAAGATCTCAAATGGATCGCAACAGAATTCGATCATGAACTTTACACCAAGCGACTCCAAACACCAAACGAATCAGCTAACGACAACGACGTCAAACCGTCTAAAGTGGATCCGTTCATCGGCGTCGGTGATGTTTGCTCCGGTAACATCGCCGGTGCCGCCGATTTTCGAAATCTGGTCAGTGCTCTCTCAGTCTCACACACTATGCACTTTTTTTGGAAATTAATCGGAAAAGCACGTTTTAACGCTTATTCCTCTAACGTGATTTTTTTTATCAACCAATCACTTTTAAGCTTGCTCCAAACGCTTCCTCACTAACAATATAAAAATAAATTAAAAGCAATTTATTATTATTATTATTGTTATTATTATTATTATTATACTTGCATAGTAGGGTTTTTTTAGTTTCCACCACCTTTGATATGTGTAATTAACTTTACAATTAGTTGTTAAAATAACTAACTTAGTTAAAGTGTATAATTAGAATTACGATGAAGATGAATTTGACGAGATTACTTTAATTTTATCGTGATTTTGTGGAAGTTATTACTTAAAATGATTATTCTATCTGCCGTAAAAATTTCATGCAATTTTACATGTAACTAACCTCGACTGTTGATTAGAGATCATACAATTACACACGATAAAATAATTTTGATCTCGATTATAAATTTAAGATTGAACAATAAGATAAATTACAGCGACGTCCTATTGTAACAGCAAGAAATTCAATTTTGTGGTTTGTGATGAGGTTTTGATCTCAATATCAATGAATTAAAGTTTGATAGAGTAGAGAGTTTAATTTGTATGTGAATGGAATTTTGGTTTATATAAAGGGTGATTGGGTGAAGCAAAGGAACTTGTGAAGTCCACGTCAGCAGGAAACTTTGTTTATTGGTGAAGAAGGCATGCTGATGTGCACTATAGTCTTTTTTTTTTTATTATTGATTGATTGATGATTTGATAAATTATTATGTTGCCTTTTGAACTCGTGGGAACGCACTACTTTATGAGGATCTTCACTTAGTTTGTCATTTACTTTGGAACCCAACAATGGACATGTTATGTAGATGTTCATGACACAATATTTGGTATTTTTTTATTGGTTTTACATATATTTTTTTTACCAAAGATGATTTTATTCGAGACACGGTCATATATTAAATGTGGACACTAAATTTGATACCTATATGTTAAAAGGAAAACTTATACAAAGTTTGTCATTGGCTTGCAAGTTGCAAATATACATACAATGGTTATATTATTCACTTAACTGCTTTGCAGTTACACTTGTCATCTATATTCAACGGCTTTGCAGTTGCTATATGCGTGCGGCCGCGAATGGAAATTCAATCTCGACAAATATGGAGAAATATAATTGACGAGTAAACTTTGGATGCGTATCTTAAATGAGGGAAGCAACTGATTTAATGAGATTTCTGTTTAGTTGAGAGGATGGAAAGAAAAATCGCTCAATTTGGTTGTTTGGTTAATAGTGAAAATGTTTCTTGTAAGAAAAAGTTTGAGTGAAAGTGTTAATTTATTTTTTTGTATCCTTATCAAATGTTACTTGGTATTTTCCCTCCTCTCCAATATATGTGAGCTAGAATTGAGTAATCAGCTGAATTTTGTTACCCTTTTCTTATCCTATAAAATGAACCATGAAAAAGAGTATTAAAATAACCCTCTCCTAATTAATAAAAGAAAACACATCCTCTTCTTGCAGTCTATTTACCACAATCAAACACACTATTAAAGAAATTGCTTATTATACAAGCATCAACTAGAAAAGGAATAAAAACAAGCAAACATGAGTCGTTCCTTTTGCCTTCTATAAACAAGATCACATATTTTCTTCCAATTTTTTAAATAAAATACATTAGTTATGTTTTAGGTCTCTCTCTCTCTCTCTCTCTCTCTCTCTCTCTCTCTCTCTCTCTCTCTCTCTCTCTCTCTCTCATTTAGTTTCTATTAGGTGGTTTGCCAATAGACTCTAAAATATATGTATCATTATTCTATTTCTACTTTTTATGAAGTGGTCCTAATATTTATTGTCCACAATCTTAGTGGGTCATTGTGAAAGAGTTGGAGTGTTTGGTTTGGTTACTTCATTGTATATATTGTTTATCTTTTAGGGGATCTTTTCAATGTTTTGATTTATACCTTTGCATGGAAAATTATATTGAAAACCTTACTGAATTTTTATTTTGAAAAAAAAGTGTAGAAATAGAAAGAATATCCTTAAAGAAGTTAACTAATTCTGCTACATAAAAAAATTGTTAGGCAAAATAAAACTAGCATTACAATATGAAATATTCACACAAAAAAAAGTAGCATTGCAATTATTAATTAATTCAGCTTTCACATTTGCAGGATGCAGTAACTTCATTTTCAACATGTGGTGAACCAACAAATAATACTCTTGTATCCTCTCAAAACCTCACTTCCAAGCATTCCACCATCACTGCAACTATTGAATCTCAGTCATCCATTTCTGCTACCGGTAATACTATGTTGTATACATATCATACATATACTTGTAAAAAGTTTGCTAGAAAAATTGTATAACAAGAAAAGTTAGAAAGAAAAACAACATGAAATATATTTTTTAAAAATTTGTTTAGACTAGTTGGATTTTGTGAGCTCATCGGGGTCGGATGACATACCTCAATCCCTGAAAAGGTGGAGAATCAGATAATCATATTGCTAAGTGTTAGATACGTCAAAATTAAGATTCTTTTTGTTTCGTCAATAATTAATTACCTCTTTTAAAATACACACTATATATGATAGTGTATATTAATTACATGTTTTTTTTTTGTATATGAATTTCCTAAATTTAGGAAATTCACTTGATGTCCGAACTGATCCTCGAACTAGATTTAACTGGTGGTGAAAAAAAATAATTAAGAAATCCATGTAATAATGTAGTTGGCAAGTTGGGACTTTCGGATAATTGCAAGACATTTTTTTAAATGATAATTTGTATGACTAAATTTGAAGCTCTATAAAAAGATTCAAAAAGTAAGGTCAAAATATGAAATATCTTTGTGCTTTTCTGGTATGATGCAATGACGGGTCTTATGATAAGTTGTTAAACTGTAGAATCAACTTTTTTTCAAATACAAGATAAGATTGCTTACCCCACCATTGCAACAGTCTACATTGCAAGATATATATAACACTAAGTTACCCTTTATAGATAACTTCATTATATATATGCAAATTTTGTCACTTAATTTGTATAGCACTTAATTGTTCATATAAAAAATTTAGTTTGTATATCTTAGAGCTTATTTTGGATTGAAATGTATGATGGATAGTTACCAGTCCAGTGTCAGCTAATAAACCAAGCAGTAGAGAAAATCAAGTCAAAGGAGTGACTACTACAAGTGGTTCCTCACGTGATCCATCTGATGAAGATGATGAAGCAGGACCTTGTGAACAAAGTACAAACCCTATAGATATGAAACGCCTTAGAAGGTATAATCTCAAACATTAATTTGATTCATTGTTAAATTATTTCTGTATATCCCTCAATGTTGGCTCAAGGGTGATGCAACTTAATAAAGTCCTAGTTTGAAAGAGAAAAAAAATCATTAATTTCTATTAGTTTTTATGAAATAAAATTGCCACATGGAATTGATGACAAAAGGGCTCAACCTAAAGTATACATTGATATATTTATAAAGCAAAAGTCACACATATTGTCAAAAAAGTTTGTTTTAGGTCATGTATACCTCTTACTCATATATGTATTTCCACAAACTTAGTGCACATTTGGATTATAATTGATTTTGTCTTTAGAATTAATTTTAATTTGAAGTTAAAATTTGTAGTTTTTGCTACAAAATTTATTGTTCAACTCGCTTACAAAACATATCTAAAGACAAATTATTTTACCTTAAAATCCGTGTTTAACTAAATCAATTTTGTCAAAAAAAAAAAAACTAAATCAATTTTGGAAAATCATTTCAATCCAAATTAATTTTCACCTCCGTTGAACCAAACAAGCATCTAACATAATATTCATGATTTTAGGAAGGTTTCTAATCGCGAGTCTGCCAGAAGGTCGAGAAGAAGAAAACAAGCACATTTGGCAGACCTCGAGCTTCAGGTGATTAATAGAATTATCTAATTAAATATTTAACTTCTTACAAATTTAATTACATATATATTTTGTAACAATATTTTTTTTTACACAGATCTTTTAAATCATTGGTTATCATTTTTCAATTTTCATTATTCATATTTTGTATAGCAATTCAATTCAATTTCCATCCTGAGATTTTCATATATTGTCTCTCAGGTTGAACAGTTGAGACTTGAAAATGCAAGCCTATTTAAGCAGCTTACAGATGCCAGCCAACAATTTCGTGATGCTAATACTAATAACAGAGTGCTAAAATCAGATGTTGAAGCTTTGAGAGCTAAGGTATATCATATAAATATAACCACTATACAAATTCTTCTATGTGTATTAGGATCATATTAAGGAACTAATAATGAAGGAATTAGCCTTAGATGGAAAACAAAGTTTCCTGGTTTGAGTTTGTGTTTCTAATTAAGGATTAGTAAAAATTATTGAGTTGCTAATAATTAAGGAATTTTCTGTGTAATTTAGGTGAAGTTAGCAGAGGATATCGTCTCTAGGGGCACGTTACCGACTTTTAACAACCATCTTCTCCAAAATCAGAGCCAATTGAACACCACCCTACCACAAATCAACACTAGTAATCTCCGATGCATGACGCATGTTTCGCCTACCATCACCGTCCACGGAAACGATGCTTCATATGGTGTTAGTGGGCAGAATTCAGCAATTGGACTTGGAGACTTTGATATATCTTGCAGTGATTTTAACAATGGAGTCAATAGTGATGCTGTGAGCTCTTTGACTAGCATATGGCCATAAATATTTTACACTACCATAATATTGTAGTGTTCAGTTAGAATATCTAAGTTTGTGTATGCTTGTTTTATATTATTAGATTTGCATGTTATGTTGTAGAAAATAGTAATATTTTCTATAAAAGACTATATGTATACTTGGTGGTGTTGTATGAAATGGTTTATGGTTTATTTTTCTTTTATTTAGTCTCTCCTTGATTGCTTTTTACATTTTAGTGAGTAAGATGGTGAGTAAATAGAACTCATTGGTGACTGATTTCATGAAATAGGTTGATTGAAGTTGAAATCATGGGAAAGTAAATGTTTGTAGAATACAAGATAATGTTGCAAAGATTTTAGTTTACAGAATAATGCCATAATGCAATTATACTTGGAAATAACAGTTGAATGATATAATGTAACAAGATTACCAAAATCACAGTAATACCAAACATCGACGATTCACACTCTCACTATGAGCAATAAGGAAAGACATCCAAAAAATCCACAATAGGATGAAAGGAAAAATCTTAGTACATTCTCAACTGCTCTCCCTTTTATCAGAAGGAACACTGGTAGTGGATACAAGATTGAACTGCAATTTTCAATCATATATTATGGATAGTAAGTGAAAAACCTTTTTGCTAAAAGAGAAAAAAAAATACTATGGAAGGATAAGGATTTCAATCCTCTCTTTCAATATTCATCTACATTTCTCTCCTAACTCTGTTAATTTCACTTTATCGTAGATTTTTTTTAATGAAGAGAGAGTAAAATTAAGAGATAGAGTTAGGAGAGAGATGTAGATAATATTGAAGGAGATGATCCAATTTTCAAGGTTCATCCTACATTTCGCATGAAATACAAAGCCACGCGGATATCAAAAGTTCAAATTCATGTGTACACAATTACATACATTATTTTTCTGAACAATGTCAGGAAGCAAACCTAGCTCTTGCATTGATTAGCTTCTTGAGTACAAGAAGAGCCCCAATGCACACATAAATTATCAAGGTGATAGATAAAATGAAAATTTATACATGAAATAATGTTTGAAAGATGGTACAAAACCTTCCACTCTCAATTAATCATAGGCCTCTGAATTGCATCTCCCTGTTGCTGAACTGCATATCTTAAGAAATCGTCAGGCACGGGAATGTTTAACTCTGAACAAACAAGTTGGACAATTTTTCCAGTGACACCGCCAAATGACATTTTGTTCAGTGTCACAGCAATAGAAAATCTGTTAGTAACATCACAAAACCCTGTAGACCCACCCATTCCTGAGTGACCAAAGGCAATGGTCGATCCATCTTTAGAACTAAACCGCTTAAATCCTAAGCCAAAACCACCACCCGGTAAAGTTAAGTTCTCGTACTCCCCTGTACCCAAGAACTCATCTACAATCCTAGGATTCCGATAGACAGTACCAGAAACATGGGTTCGTGGATTACTATCCACATTGCTACTACCAACATCATCACTAGCACTACTATCTCTATTGTTTCTGCCTTCTGTAATCTCAGAATCTTCTTTGCTAGAGACTTTTTCATAACTTTTGTTAATTGTAGGTAAAGTTGCTACCGCCCTTCCCATACATTTCCGCTTTTTGGGGGGTTTCAGAGAAGATAATTTGGGGATATGGGGATGACTTCCAAGTATTGGCTTAGAAGAAGAAGAATGAGGTGGTGGTATCTTGCCACCATCAGCTAGGGCAGCATAGTAACGTGCAAGTGCCCTGGCAGATAAATGTCCATTAGCAGCAGGTATGATGGCTCGCCGAGCATTAAGTGTATTGAAAAGTGGAGGTAGAGTGGTTGCAAATTGAGCAATTTGTTGTGGCTGGAAGGTGGCGGGCAGGTCAGGACGATTACCGATTGCCGCGAGCTTGCTTAAATCATCTGTATCTACAGTTAGAGCTGCAAGACGTGATTCCACCCCTAAAAATATTAAGCCATGAAGCATGGTTAGAATTTACAAAAGAAATCGAAATCAGAATTCTTCCGGCTACTTAGGCACATATAGAAAATAAAATGGAAGGTCATAGTATGCCCATCAGATATAAATTGCTTATCATTCCTAAGAAAATAGTTATTCATCAAAACTTGCCTGGGGGAATTCCTACATATAGTTCTCCTTCAATCTGGAGGGGACGAACTATTGATTCTTCAAGAATCTCCTGAAATTTCTTTCCCGATGCATGCTGTTTTATCCAAATAAATTATCAGAACATGATAGAAATCCTACAGGTAATTTTACCAGCAATTGCTTTTCGCGGCTTTTTAAAGAATAATAATTTCAAACTAAATGAAACCATGCCAAAATTCCTATTTTTTTTTATCAAAATATAAACTAATAAAAGAATATGCTGATTTTCAACACAAGGCTAAAACGATCGAAACAATTTGAATGCCACAATAAGCACACAAGTCATACACGTTCAAGGTCTCCTTTACTAGCAATCTTTTTTGGCAACTTTGTGAAGAATAATAATTTAATACTAACTGCAACAATACAAAAATTCCAATATTTATCAAAATAGACATTAATAAAAGTCTATTCTGATTGTTAACACAAGATTATAGAGGCATGCCACACTAAGCACACAAGTCATATATGTTCTAGGTCCAAACTTAGAGCGCTCCCAATCGAAAGTCATATACTTCATTTTGCATCATTGCAAACAAGTAATTCTCAAACGTATCATTTTATTACTCTTCCTTTTTTTTATATGAAAAGTTAATCGCTCTTTCTTTATTCAACACAATAAATTAATAGTCCTTTTTTATGATAAAATGATCCTTCATAACCATGATGGGGTTTTTTGTGTTTTTATAGTGGAAGTTATATGAGTTATATTTTTATACGGAGAGACTCTTCTTCAGATATATATTTATATAGAGATAGAGATTACTCTCATACTCTCATTTTTTTATTCATGGCTCTATAGCTCTCTATATATAGAGCTAAATTGTAGAAAAAAAACATATTGCTAAATCATATCTTTAAATAAGTAACAAATACTAAACTATTCTAAACAGAAATATAAATCACAAATCCTAATGATATCTTAGTAATATCATATTTCAATATAAATCTAAAATATACTTAAATCTAAAACTTCAAAAGATATTTTGGCATATTATTACAATATGAATTTAAGTTGTCAATACAAAAGATCTCGCATTTACCTCAATGATCCCACCGCACAACCAGCCAAATGACAAATAATGATAACTCTGCACCTTTCCTGGTTCAGTCTCAGGCGCTGAAATACAAATGCGTTTTAAACATTCATCCCAATCTAAAATTAGAAGAGGGTTTTCTTGACTCATGTCTGCCATTGCACTATGCAAACCAGATGTGTGGTTAAGCACATGATGAACCTGGAACAGAAGATTAAACCATTATTAAAAAGAATAGTTTCAGAACATTAGATAGGAGGAAATATCAGTATTTGACCTTAATGGCTTCTTTCCCATGTGATCCAAACGATGGCCAAATATTTGCGACATTCTCTTCAAGGTTTAGTTTTCTGCAAGATAATAAGCAGGAAGAGCTATTTCAGGGTAAATGTATAGTGCACGAAAGTGTATTACTCTATCCAAGGACATTATCTTGGTACAACGGCTGATAAGGGGTAAGATTTTTGAGGGATTTTGTAATAGATATGTTGAGACACTGTAAGGCTTGCAAAATTTCCTATTTTTCTTTGTTATTTTGTATTTTGATCTCATGTTGTGGAGGACTCCTTATCCTCCAAACATAACGTAATTTTTTATGTTCTTTTATCATTATTAAAGAAGACTGTGATCAGGTACAGGTGATCGATATCAAATAACACCTATATCAAATGACATCATGCACCCAAACCACCAGCTTACGCCTTACAATTCATATTTTCCGACAACCATACTAACAATCGAGCAGACACAAGAGCTTATCATATATGAAGCAACATATTCGGCTGTTATCAGGAACATTTCATCCAAGGATGGAGAAAATGCACATGGTATTAGAAGAATTATCGACAACATTGTGGAAAACCAATATGAAGGTAAACATCAGCGAAAGACCACAAGCAAAATATATCTATCTTGGCACGAATTTTTAGGCAGAAATAGGTTTACTGCAAAATAGCATGTAACTGTAACATGTAACAAAGCACAGCCCCACCACTTAGACTAATTTCGATGTGAAATGAAAACCTTAGGGCATGTTTACTTTCTTAAAACATTTTCAGTTTTCATTTTATAGTAAAATCTACGTTCATTTCAAATTACTAACAAGGAGATGGAAAACTCATGTAGACGTAGTAAACAATTGTGATAGAAAGAAGATAGCAGACAAGCTAGGAAGAAAACATTTTTAGAAACAATGAAAACAATATTTTTGAAATTTTCAGAAATTCTGAAAATGTTAGTTCTATTTTCAAAAATTTAAAAGAAAATGGTGAGGGAAATATTTGATTCATATCCTCTTATGTTTATTAATTGAAGTAAAAAAGAAAACACGAAACGTGGAAAGTAAACGTGCTCCTATTCTTCAAATAGACAAGTTACAGCAAAAGTCAAGGGGCAATAAAACTCAATTGCCGTAGCATCTTACAACATACCCATTGTCAATCAGCCAATGTACCATTCCTGCGGTGATACCCTTTGTAACAGAAAACACTGGAAAAAGACTATCAGGTTTAACTGGACGGGGATCATATTTTCCAAGCACTCCAGCTGCAGTGTCAATAATAACTTCTCCATCTTTGTAGGCACACACCTTTAAGAGAATGAGGCAATTTATTAAAACAAATAAAGTATGCTTCATTTACTTGCTGGACATCAAATGCAAGGGCAGCAACAGTATGTATGAAAAAGTGGAATACTTAATAACTTTCATAATTTTCACCCAAATCATTAATAAATTAATTAAATTCCTGATATAAAACCCTCATTTAGTCTAGTGTAGATAAGCTAACTGGCCGTAAGGAAAGGTGATTAATAATTATAATTGCATCAAGCTTAAGTATACCTGGATTCCAAGTATTTTATCATTATTTCCCAGCTCAATTAAATGTTGCCTCAGCTTGGCTTCAACATCAGAATGGACTGGGGAATCAAACACCCATCTATCATTTACCGATGGTCCTCTACTAATAAACCTGGGAAGTGCACCTCAGATCAGCCACAGGTAAAAGAAGCAATGAAGACGCTAAAAAAAAAAAAAAATAAAAAAAAAAAAAGAAGAAATAAATAAATAAATAAGCCCTGCATCCAACTCAGCCACCTGTGAAACAAGCAATGACTTACCCACTCAAAACAGATTCTGCAAATGGCCTCATTATGTCCATATATACTATGGTAACGTTCATGGTGGCAGAAAGCCCTACATCCAAATCAGGCAAGTAAAATAGGTTGTAGAGAACAAGTAAGTGTTACGGTAATATCACATTCACAGAGCACAGTAATATCACATTCACAGAGCGAGACAACAGACCTCTTAGAAGATTAAGAACCCTTCCAAATATTACAATATCACCAGGAAATGCATCAACCTGAAAAAGTTTAAAAAAATGTTTGTAACTAATATACGACCCGCTTCATAAATATGGCATGGAAAACGATAATGCAAGTTTATATCCAAACTCACAGGATTAAAGCGTTTCATTTCTTTTTGGTTGAGGTTCATTTTCTCCTGTATAACCTTCATATTGGTTTTTCTTTTATCGTCAAAAGATTTCATTGTTTCCTTAGCATCAGGAAAATACATCAGAATTAGATAAAAAATAAACATCAAAGAAAGTAAAGAATAGTATACTTCCAGGAGCTTAAGGCATACTTACCATTGATTCTCGTGCTGGTGTTGTTGCACGGAAAAATATAGCTGTCACCTCCATTGCCTGCTCTGGTATGTCCAGACGCAGCTTAAGCCCCATTTCTGCAAAGGCGGACAGAAGGGCCACATGGTCTCCCTATGATAAAAAGGCTGACAAGCTCAGTCATTATTTAGAAACATCTTTTGAGCAACACTTACGGAAAACTTATACTCCCTCCGGTCTTATTTATAAGCAAAAGTCAATAAAAATTTTGGCCTTAAATATAAGCAAAAGTATTAAATTCAACTTTAATTAATATTTTTTTTCCAACAACACCCCTACACATGCATTTATTCATTTCTACAAGTAATCTATGTTGGAGTAGTACTAATGATGATTACATCTAAGTAGGAGTAGAATTCATAATAGGCAAAAGGGGATTTTAGAAATTGTCCGAAAATTACACATAAAACTAGGATAAAAAGTCAACTCCTTAATAAGTGTGCAAAAGAGAATTTTTGCTTAAAAAAAAGTCCGGAGGGAGTACCAATAATGACAATCCTAAAGAAAATGTCAAAGCTCAACTCAACATCCACCAATACGGTCTACTAAACTTCTCATTGAAAATTGGAGGCCATGAAGACCAATTTGTGAAAGAGTGATTTCAACACATGTCAAAATTAATTGATTAAATTAAATTTTTAAAGTTTTACTAACACTGATATGTAGGGCCAAATAAATTTATTCAAGAACATTATCACTATCACTTAATATGATTAAAATTTTTAATGGCACAATAGCATCTTAACTTTTATCCTAAGAGCTAACCTTCAATTTAAAACCTACCCCTAAATAACCTACAAATTCTGAGTTGATATGCTCATGAAAACAAAAATTGTAACCACTAAATTAACAATGTATATAACTTCGTCAGTATACCTACAACCATCAAAAAGCATAAAAAGCACCAACCTCAACAGATGACAAAAACATCTTTGCAAGTGCTTGCTTAATGGTGCATGAAAGTTTCTTCGTAAGTCCAAAGTCAAGTAAAATGGGACGATGTGGAGATTCCTTGCTTACAAGAAAGTTTCCTATACATGGAATAATTGGAAAATTATTACAGAACGTTATTATAAAATTTCTACAAAGAAATGAAAAATGTTGTACATGAAAACATAAACAGGCACGATATACACACACAGAGAGATGGACAGTATACCTGGATGAGGATCACCGTTGAAAAACCCATCAATATATATTTGATGGGCATAGGCACGAGTAATCTCCTCAACAATCTTTTGTTTATCTACTCCATATGCTTCTAGGGATTCTAAATCATTCAACCGAATACCATCCATGTACTCTAAAATAAGGACCTTTTCTGTAGCCTGTCATTTGAAACAATCAAACTATATTATATATATATATATATATATACGATAAACTGCAAAGGAAAAATACAGAAGAATAAAAAGGAACTGCATTTCATGTTAAGCACATAAAAAATTAAGGTACCAATAGGCATACTAATTATATGCATGCACAACAAGGAAAACAGCATACTTATACCTTGGATGGAAACTGCATTTAGAAAATGTGTCAATACACATATCTACAGATGGAAAAAATGTTTAATTGCATTGCTATGGGACCTTGTAGAGAAATATGTAAACTTAAGTTATTTCTACTTCTACTCTCACCTAAATAAATATGTAAAATATGTATGTCTAACCAGGTCTGGGTTTGAGAATGAATGGCATCATGCCATCATTCCAAAATGATAAGGACTTTATGGAAATTTCGAATATAAAGGATCACTTAATTCACACATTTTTTCCTTAATACTCTCAGATGCCTCAACTATATTACGATATAACTTTATGAATAAATAATTCAATCATAATATTTTACAGATGACGAGATATACCTGAATTACATCAGGAATTAAAACATCCACTCTATTGGGATTCAAATTTCCATCATGTTGGTTTCTGCAGCCAAGATTTTTTGCTACAGTCCTAGTGTTTTCTACAGAAATAGAAGTGTTAATAAGATATCCTCTACAACAAAAGCACAAATAGAAAACTCTTCAAAATGAAATGGTTGTCAATACATAGTCCATTAATTTTTCAACAACCAGACAAAGAAGGCCCTTTAGAAACTCTGTGATAAACACCAAATACAGATAATTCTGACCTAGACAGAACTAGGTAAATATAGGGTCTTGAAAATCCAAGCAACTAGCTCCAACCAAATATACCAAAGATATTTTCAAGCACGGATTTCATTTTACAACATCGTAATTTAGAAAAGACCAGAAAATTACCAGCTTCAAGATTGAAGTCGAGTTCTTTAGGAGCTTCTTTGCACCATTCATCAATCATAGGATTAAAGTTATATTGTGGCTCAGCCCATGCAATCCAGTCAACAATTGACTTTGCATTTTTCAAGTCCTGAAAAGCAATATAGGTAACAAATTATTTAAAAGCCTCCAATGACCTTGATATCAATATATTCCAAAAGATAAAAGAAGCAAAACCTCCAGTATGACTGTCTTGATGCCATCGTGTTGAACCTTAACAACCACATCCTGTCCATTGAGCAGAGTTGCACGGTGGACTTGGGCTATCTGCTTAAAATGTCTGGCTCAGATTTGAATGAATCAACTCACTCAAGTAAAAACATTTAAATACAGAGATTCTTAACAAAGTTAAAAATCATACTCTGACAGCAAAAATATTTTAAGGATCTTACCGATGCTGTTGCCAAAGGCTCATTGACAAAATCCAAAAATAGCTCATCCATTGATTTCCCCAACTCTTTCTGTACGGTGCCATAGACCTTCAAATATAAACTACACTGAGAAGTCTAGTAGTGATGGTAACTCGAGAAAAATATGAAATTCTCATGTAGATTGGCAGATGATAGCCCTTATTCTTGTTCATGGATTGTGAAGTTCATTTTCAACGGAAATTAAGAGTAAAATAAGCTATGAATTTTTACACTAACCATGTAACAGACAAATATCATTTCTAATGGTAAACAATATTAGGAATTTTTATCATGAAAATCATTTCCCAAAAACATCTCCTTTTACTACATAGTAATTTTTTAAATCAAAAAGTTTCAAGAAAACCTCTTCCAAGGGTCGCGGAGGAAGGGAGTCCTGTAACTGCTTCAAATTATTTATATAAGCTGGAGGAAGAACATCTGCACGCGTTGACATATATTGGCCAAGTTTCACCCACAAGCCTTCCATCTCTATTATCAATTTTAGAATTCGTTTAGCATTCCTCTCATGAGCCTTCTCCCACATTGCAGCTTGTTTAGACTTGCTAACCCATTTCTCTTTTTGTTGTACACCCTACAGACACAAATACAGGAAAATAAGAAGTTTAATAGACTTATTTATTAATATAATAAAATAAAATCTGAGTAACAAACATAGCTAACCTTATAATCTAGGTATACTACAATGGCCATTGTAAATACTCTTACACGTCTTCTGTATAGGTTTCCCAACCCCATCCTGACGGGCACGCTGCAACATAAAATAAAGGTTATGGTAAATTTAAGACCAAAAGATACAGATATGGTGGAAGAGTGGATACTTTGTAAAATATATATTTCCACCAATCAAGAACCAAGAAAGTCAGATAATAACAGAATTTAGAAAAAGCACCAAGAAAGAACCCAAACAATGTTCAATTAAAAAACGCATTTTATGGCATCAATACAATAACAAATGTTGTAAACTCTAAGTGTTTCAACAGTATTATAAATGAGGTTCTACGTGTTGATTAACGAAGAAATGAATTCAAATAAAACACAGAGAGAGTAGAAGAAGAGTAGTGAGTACCAAGAAGCATATTGCACAAAACAACTATGAGATTATTAAATATCTCAATATAAACAACACTATACAAATTATGATTTTTTTTTATGTGAGATATAAAAATGTTCACTGGAAAGTCAATGTCATGAAACATATATTGTTCCTAACAATGCACTGGAAATATGCAACAAGAAAATCTGGCAGATAAAAAAGTGAATGAACTTTGCTCTTTTGAAATCAGAATACCGAACTAGAGGATAATTAAATACTCCCTCCGTCCCAATTTATTTGAGCCATTTAGAATGTTTATATTATTCATATATCTTGTTTTGACCATATTTTTCTCTCAATAAATAAAAATAAATATTAGCATATAAGATGTCGTTGGATTCATCTCGATGAGTATTTTCCAAATATTAAATTTTTATAATTTTTACTATTATACAATTAAAAATATTAATCGTCAAAGTTGTGCATTGATATGCGTGCTGAAGTCAACTGGCTCAAATAAATTGGGACGGAGGGAGTAACCCATCTATAGTAATTCGGTAACATGCTAAGCCGGCAATTATTTATGTGTCAAGAAGACATTTTGACAGGCATTTCCTGAAATTTAGTCTTTCAAGATACAGACTTAACAAGGAAAATCCATGAACACCAAAAAACGTTAATCATTGACTCAAAATCAAGTCCAGTAATATAAATCTTAATCCCAAGTATTATTTACAGCTAATCCCACTACTAATAATAACCATAAATACACACTTTTCTAGTAAATTCAAGAAGGATTTAGCTCCTCTATCGTGACTACTCAGTAAAGTGAGAAAATCAACAGTTGATATTTAATCGTCTATGATTTATTATGCATAATATAAAATATCAACCATCGATTAATTTATCAACAGTTGATATTACTCACTTTACTCTCAAAAGTGAATTACTCACTTGACAAGTCTTATCCTTTCAAGATTGTTGTTCAACCGTAGGGTCATTTCACTTCTTAAACCTAAATTATTAATATTTTGGTTTGTAGACGAAGTCACAATAACCACCAAAAACTCATACACAACTGTGAAGTCTGTGAAGTCTCGGGTTCAAACCCTGCGAATATGTTCAGTCTAACAATATTGATATTTACTGGTTTAGATAGACGTTACCGACCAAAATTTAACTATACAACAACCTTAAACAATTAAATTAATTATATTCAACTCTTACGCAGAAAATAACTGATAACAAAAAAATTCACATCCGTTAAAAGTACAATTATTATAAAACAAAAATAACTACAACCTTAAATATGCATTAATTCTTGAAATACAAGAAAAATTCAGGGTTTAACGATGAAATTGAACTAATGATGCATACATCGTCAATTACGATTAAATTTAAACTGAAATTGAGTGATAATTGAGATGATGAAGACGATGAAACAATGAAATTGATGAATTGAGATGATTATCGAAAGAAAGAGAGAAATGAGATAGGAATTGTTGGAAATTGAAATAGAGAAAGAAGAATCGGAGAAGAGAAGAGTGAAGCGGTGGTTATACCTGAAGCAAGCTTTGGAAGGATCAGTAACTAACCGCTTGGACGAGAGAGAGAGAAGTGTGAGTTGTTAGAGTTAGAAGAAAGAAAGAGTCTAAACTGACAAAATACATAAATGCTATTATAATTATAGTTTTTTTATAATAATTGTAATATAATTTTTTTTGACGCATTATAATAATTATTTTATATAACCAAAAGAAATTATTATTTATTTATTTTTGTTACATATAATATTATAATTATAATTATAATATAAGTATGCATTAATTTATTTGTCAAAAAAAAAGTATCATTAATTTTGATTACTTTTATTCATAAAATAGCAAATATAAATTGAACAACAAAAGATAAACCTTTCCATATAAAACAATTTTTTATCTTGAATCATATTTTATGGACAATTAAATAATATTTCATAAATTTTGAAGAGAGTTTTATATAATTAGAGGATATAAATCTAAGAAAAATTAATTAAAATGTCTTAAACTTGTCGCATATAATTTAAATTTTCAAAAGAGTTTTATATATAACTTATATTTGAGGGAAAATTTGTCCATAATTTAGTGAAGACAAACACTTAGTTTTCTTTAATCTCTTGTACAATTTTGAAGTCAAACCCTTAAGTTGTCTTGTCTACATTTTTATTTTTCAACAAACGAGTGTACACCATCAAAATTTAATGAGATATAATCTATATATAATTTATTTTTTTGGTCAAGACATATAAATTGGTTTTATATATAGATTCATATTATTAAGTGAGAATGCACTTTGTAATCATATTTTATATATTTCTTCCGATCTTAATTATAAATAAATTTTTATTTTTTAAATTTATTGAATATTTAATTTAATCTTATTTATAAATTAGATACAATAAATATTCAATGAATATAAAAAGTGAAAATTTGTTTATAATTAAAATGGGAGTAAGTAATTGCAAAATGTCAAGGCCTATAGATAAACTGGACCGACTAGTGATTAAACTATTAAAGTCGTTTAAAAATTAATTATGTTGAAACGAATTTTCTTCGAAGTCGAAACGACAAGTAAGAAATGTCGTCGATTTGAATTGAATATTTTGGGTTTAGTTTTCTTGGCAGCGGGGTAATTGTGTACCAGATTTCTGGAAGGTGGGAAACCAGTGCCTTTTTCGTTCGTAGATTTGGACTGCAAGCTAAGTACAAAACGCGTTTGCGTAATCACTTTCCAAGTATGATGTGTTTGGTCATCCATTATATATTTTTTACTCCCTCCGTCCCTTATTATAAGCTCCTTTTGGAGTTTTTCACGCATATTAAGAAAAGTTGGTAGTGTAATTAATGTGTATTTTTTAGATATCACAATTACTAAATTGTCCTTGGTGAAAAGATATATTTATGACTTTTCGTATTTCAATGCAAAGTAGGGTTATGTTTGGAAAAGTAATAATAAATGTGCATTGGAAATTGAGAAGGGACTTATATTTAGAGACAAATAAAATCTTTGTAAAGGTGCTTATAATTAGAGACGGAGGGAGTAAATCATACGGAGTACTTACAATATTTTTTGTACGTGTGCATAAATGATTTTTATTTAAGTTTGTGTCAAAGTATTTCTCTCTGAATAAATTAGAGATGAACAAGATTGGACAATAAAGATTTAGTGTATGTTTGGTTTCAATTCTGAAGTAGTTAGAATTGATTTTGAATGTGTAGAATTGATTTTGACGTGTTTGATTTTTTAAAAGTATAATTGATTTTACCTTCAGAATTGATTCTACTTAAAGCTAAAAATCGTAGCTTCTGATTCTAGAATTGATTTTTACGTTCAAAATTTTTTAAAACTCATTTTTGCATGAATATATCCAAACATAAACAACTTTAATTAACTTAAAATCAATTTTGGCTAGAATCAATTTTACATAATCAATTCTATCAAAATCAATTCTTACCACTGCAGAACTAAACACACACTAAACAATTTTACAGACCAAAAAAGAATAAATAAAGAAATAATATTCCATTTTGAACGGTAAAATAAGAATAAAATAAAATTGACAGTTTGATGCAACTAGTACCAAAAAGTGTTTTTGATTTTATGAGAAAAAAGTAGATAGAAAGAAAATTATAAAATTAATGAACGAATTTGAATTAGAGTTAGTCGAAGCTCATTCATTAGTTTTCGTAATTTTATTTTTTTCTATTTTTAAAAAAAAATGTTATATTTACAAATGACAATTCTCATAAAATTTAATAACTATAAATTAATGATCATAGATAAGTGTTCATTTAAATTTGATTACTATTATACCGATCGTTAGTTGGTTAAGTGATAATTGGCGCTGTAATTGATAAAAATGATCACGATTCAATCTTCCACAACTGCGATTGGAAGATGTCATAACTGACCGTCGAATTAGATAATACGATCTAGTACATCGGATACTAATTGTGTAAAAATAAATAAATAAATTTGATTGCTGCTTTTAGTTGCGTCTTGAGGTGAAAGGATTCCTTCAAAATTCTCCCTCAAATTAAATGGACTCTAATCTGTCATTTGAATGTCCGTCTTATAATAGATGGTATGTATTTACATTTTCTTGCAGAAGTCCTTAAAGCACTTAATATATCTTTAAGGCTTGGACTACTAGTATCAAGTTCTTCTATAGAATTTGATGGATTATTACAAACTGAATTAAAAATTGAAGTATTTTCTATATGAATGTTAGTGTTGTTGGGTGTTGCCAAAAAATCATTCTCCACATCATCTAGCTTAAGGGACTTGTAGTGACCTTCACAAGATTCCATGCTTGTTTCATTTGTGGTTGATGTATCATAATCATTTTTAGAATCCAAAGATTGTGCTTCATTGTATTTGGAGGTATCCATTGAGGCATTTGAATCAATATTCTTTTTCTTCAAAGAACAGTTCCAATGATTCTTTATAGAGTTTTCACTCCTGTAAAAAGTAAAAAAAAAAAAAGGTAAAAGTAAATATAAATATATGGATTTGGATTTTCTCTTTTTTGTTTTTTCAGCACCAATTTCAACTATCTATCCATTTTTTTCTATCTTTAAAAAAAATTATTAAAAAGTATTGTCGAAATATCAACTTCAATATATGGATTGGAAATCCATCCATTGAAAACATAATAATGGATGGATTGAATGTTTAATGGATCAAATTGTCACTCTTACTAATGCATTAATTTTTTTTTTTTAAGATTTGGTATTTAGTTCAAAGATCGACTAATTCGAGAGACATCAATCCTACCATCCACTAGCATCGATATTAGTTTAACTAAGACAGCATACCACTACATGTGGCCGCACCTTTTTACACACAAAAAGTTACTGCATCATTAAAATCATAAATTTAAAAGTTCAAATCATCTATGGTTGTTGTATAATGTAACAATCGTAGGAAACAAAAACCATTAATTTATCGATTCCTACGGCTATTATTGCACAATACAACAACTATAGGAATCCAATTTCCAAATTAAGCCTTAAATTTTGTAAGAGGTCTCCTTGATCACTAGATGTATCTAACTATCTACCTTCTTCTTTCCTTATCCTAATTCTACAATTTTAACAAAATAAATGCATATCATTTTAAATAACCTTTTGTAAGTACATAATAGAAGTGTTTTTCTATCAATACCTTCCGGGCAAAAACTTGGCTATTTCAGCCCAACTATTCCCATATACTTTATGAGACTTGAAAAGAGTCAACTCCTCTTCTTTGGTCCATGCAGTTTTTATTATATCTGGATTTAAATGGTTATACCACCTAAAAGGAGACAAAAATAAAATAAAAAAATAAAGTAACCATTATATTCAAATGGTGGTATAAAATATGAATTGTATTGTCGCATAAGTGCTTAATTGGTAACTAGCTTAACTTAGCTACAGAGACATTATTTATAGAGATTGAAGTTTGAATTTTAGATTTTTCACTTCTTCGCACTAAATTTTATGAGTCTAGCCACTAGATTTCTCAAGAAAAAAAATGTACTTAATAATAATATTTACCTTTCTCTACATTGTTTACCTATGCGACCAGGCAAGGATTTTGCTACCTGAGACCAATTCTTTTTCCCATGTAATATGACAAGGTCACTTAGTAGTTTATCTTCCTACAAACACAAAATTCAGTGGTTAATTAAAATGGTTTATCCTCCTTAAATTTAATTGACATTAAAGAGATATATAATGTAATTTAATTTGCACCTGTTCTGTCCAAGGTCCTTTGATAAGATCAGGATTAAGAACCTTTTGCCAACGATGCAAGCATTGAACATCTGTTCTATCAGGAACAGATGCAGCTGCAAAAGATAATGCGATCACTAAATAATCTTACCAAATAAACTGTGATTTAACAAAAAGAAGTTACCTAGTTTCCAAAATCAAAAGTTTTTAGTCACAAATGTACACATTCACGTTGTTAGCACATCAGATTGATGGAACAAGATCGGGTGGTGCAAGCAAATTTAGATTTAGTTTTTTTACTCTAAAATACCGAGCTTGAATAAGAAAATTTGTGACTGTGTCAGTGCGTGAAGTTTGTGACCGCACCGAATCTAATTCCTACTATATATGTTGGTGGCGCAAAGACAAGATTTTAGCTATACTAAAGACAAGATGTTATGAAAATTAATAGCTTTATAACTTACCTATCTTTTTCCAACTTTTTCCATTATATTTTTCAACAGCAGCAATCAAAAGTTTATCCTGTAAATAAGAAAATTACAAGAAAAGTAAATTGGCAAGAAATTCCTTTTGGTTGAATAGTTTCTTGGCAAACAAGTAACTTTAAGAATTGAACCATTTGTTGGTTCTTACCTCCTTATCTGTCCAGCCTCCTTTGGTTGATCTTCTAGTAGGACCAGATACCCTTCTACTGGTTATGGTAACAAAGGAAATTAGACCAACAAGATGAGCACATTTCGATACAAACAACAAATAAACACATGCGTTCATAACTTTGTCTATATGTTAACCTATGTACAAAGCATTAAAAATATTGTCATTGATTCGACCTTCACTAGATTGCGCGTGACATAATGACTTGTGCGAATGCACGGTTCTTTTGCTAGTTCATACGTATAGTTTTAAATAGGGGTCTACAATTGCAACTGCGGCCGCCTATGTTGCCTAGGTGAGTACGGTACTTGTGGATACCGGTACGGGGTACGACATTTTTAGAAAAATTAATGTACGTGTATGGACATAAATTAAGGTACGGATATGTACCCGGTACTAATACGGGTACGTGACCGGTATTGGTACTCTCCCTCAAATGGAGTATCCGTGCATCATAGCCGCATTAGATATCGTGCAATGTAACTGTAACTTAAAATCGCAGCTAAAGCTATAATGTCTCCATGTCTGGGTTCAGTCCTCGGCACAAAATAGAGTGATTCTATAAAAAAAAAAAAAGAACAGAAAAATAGTGATAAAGAGACTAACCGTTGAATAGAAGAAGCAGGTCTGTGAGTTTCTAAATCATTGCTTTCAAATTCTGAAGAACTTAACTCCAAATTCAAATTCAAATCTTTGTCATGTTCCATGTTTTTTATACCACCAAACTATATAACAAAAAAAAAATATATCAAGAATCATAACATTAAAAACCAAGGTTATTTACTCTAAAAAAATCTCTATAAATAATAGAAACCTTTTATGACGCAATTCAATTAATCTGTAACTGAACGTGTTAATTGTTATGAGTTCACGCAAAAATCAAAAACCAATTTTAGAAAACACGCAAAGGTTAAATTAAAGGCATAATCAAAGGAAGAAGCGTTATGGACCTATGTTTGTGTGGTGTGTGTGACTATGATGAAGCAGGCAGAAACGTTTATATAATTGTTAGTTTTAAGGAGGTTTTAAGTTAATTAATTTGATTAATTGGTAACTGTTGCGTTGAGATAAAATAGGAAAGCGTAAATATAGGAAGTGGACAGTAATAGATTAGGTTAAGTACAAAAAAGTACAGACGGGTACAGTAATTTTATTTTATTGTTATATTTTTTCCTCTTGTGTTTTTTGGATGAATGGTATACCTAACTTATTTTTGAGCTTATGCAAACGGCTTATACAATTTTTATGTATTATTATAAGTTTGTCAAGTTTGTTTATGATAAAATACCTTATAAAAATTCAATTTTTACTAATTTGAATTTATAAAATAGCCCGAAATCACTACAAGAAAAGCCTTATTTTCAAACAGATTTTAAAATCACTTACTGGCAGAATTTTTCCTCAATAATTTATTAGCAGAATTTTCCGCCACGAAAATAATTTATATTTAATAAGTTGTTTGCATAAAGTCAAAAATAAGCTAGATCTAACGAACCCTTATATTGACTTGAACATCTTTGGATGCTGATTTTTATTTTTTATGTACCTCACCCACCGTGAAAGACAAAGTCTTGCCGTACTTTGAAGCTTCCCCACTGCGTCGTAATCTTCGTACGGTGAACTTCACCATTGGATTGATCTAAATATAATCTACATATTGAGCATAGTTTGTGAAAGATCAATACTTGATTTTCTCACCGCCGTAACTGTTTTCCCTTTCCGTTATGCAGATCCTAGAGGAGAACATTCATCCATCCGGGATCGTCTGAGCAAATGCTTAAAAAAGTAATCTCGATCTCCTACTACAATACAATCATCTGAAATATAGTTACCCTCAAAAGATGGAAGATTCACCTTATGAAAAGAATCCATAGCATTGAACTCAAAGTTGGGCCAACTATAAGTGTTGCGATATGAAAATTGTCTTATTTAAATTTGTTTATTAACAAATAAAATTAGTGTATATTTTCGCCGTTGTTCGGATTAGATTTATAAAAAAAACATTATTTATTATTTTATATTTGAGATCTGCAGGTTTCAAGTATGAAAGTGTTGCCAAAGACCACAAATAGCGTAATGACATCATATTTGAAAAAATCAAAGAGTCAAAATATTCAATCCACCAAACACAACAGATTCAAACAAACGCGTAAGAACTCGGAGAGTCCAATACATTAGTAACCAGACCCGTGCGGGTTATCAGAACCATACCCTTTTGGAAACAATATTAAATCGTTGCATTATTTTATTTTTCATTGTTGCACAAGAATTTCAACACCAAATATTTTAAGGCAATCTTCCCTCCAAACTTTTTCACCAAAAAAAAATATTCTTCTATTTTTTTATTATAAAACCAAAAAATTATTCTCTCCATTATGAAAAAATCTCTCCAGACATTAAAAATAATAATTAATATATAAAAGTAATAATATAATTATTAAAAATGTAGTTATTTAAAAATAATAATTAATATATAATATAATAATATATTTATAATTTATGGGTCTGTTAAGAGTAAATGTGCAGAGATTAAATTCCTTAGAAGATGAGAAAATTGATTGAATTTTTTTTGTTTTCTTTTCATATCACAAAGAGTTGTGATTAGCGGCTTAATTGGATCGGTTTAGACCAGTTTTGAATGAATCCAATGTTTGCACTAATGAATTTTTGATTGGTTTGGTTCGATTTTTAGCGTTTTTCAAAAATGAATCCGAACCAAACTTATCGGTTTGATTCGGATACTTTAATCGGTTTTTTCTGGTGTATTCCATGCTATTATTTTTTTCCGATATATTTTTGTCCAATAAGCTCATCAAATACAAAAAACAATTATTTTCCCATAAGTTCATCAAATACATATACATAATACAACCATATTGAAAACAAATACAAAATACAATTCTCTTCGCTTAAGTTCATCAAATACATAATACAATCATATTGGAATTAAGTTTATAAGTTCATCAAATACAAAATATAACCATATTGAAATTAAGTTCATATATTATTCAAATGAGAAAGTGCAATAAAAATAAAACTTCAAGTCTATTCCAACTTAAATCGAAAAAAAAATAATAATATTAAAACAACGCTTGAGAAGTGTCGAGAGCAGTTTGAGGATGAAGTGAGGTGAGATGAGAGCAGCTTGAGGATGAGGGTGGGTGAGAGCAACGTTTCTGAATTTGCGGCTATAAGTGTTTCTAAGTTTGCATTTTGAAGTTAGAGTTTCTAAAAGAGGCAAATTTTATTTTATTTTATAGAAGTAGTTGGGCCAGTTGTAGTTTTTGATAAATATGAGCTGCCTAAAAAAATTATCATATATACTATATATTGGTTTGATTCGGTTTTTCCATTGGATCTGAAAACTGGATCCGAGAATCAAACCAAACCACTTCGATTTTTAATTGGTTCGGTTCGATTTTTAATCGGTTCGGTTCGATTTTTGATCTGAACCATAAAAGTTAATTTTTTTTCGGTTTGGATTGGTTTGAATCATCGATTCAATTGGATTTTTCTAATCCGCTTACACCCTTAATTATAATATTTGTAAAACCTAAAATGGTTATCAATTATAGTTTGATAATATAAATATAATTGTTGGACAACTCAATTTGTGTCGTCTTAAAAAAAAAAAAAAACTCAATTTGTGTGAAAATAATATTTCTCTATCACAAATACACTTATAAATACTACCGATGACTCTAACAATTTTCTATATTTTGGGATTAGATGACACATGTCCTTTATCTGAATGGGAAACAAATAACAAACTATTATTCCTTAAGTTTTATTCTATTACATCAAAAATGATTGTCGCATGATTAATTTTGTCTTGTAGCCACTACCTTTTTTTTTGTCAACTTTAAATACATTTCATAATAGGGGACAAGTAGAAAGAAACACCACTTACCCAAATTAATACAATAGGAGATAAGGAGATGAGTCCAATTTTTACACCCTTAGTGAGTCCTCATAACGTTTGGGCCTTTTGATAGTCCTTTTGGGTTTGCTGCTTTGTTCAATATCAATAGCTCACTCTTTTTCTTTCGATTTCCCTATTTCACGGTATGCTTAACTTCTCTCTGCTTTGGATTTTGATTATTATTTTTTTTTTTATCAGTGTTTCTGATCGCTGTCGTTTCGTGATCAAAATAAGTTTTAATTAAGAATAGTACAAGGTAGTTAACCTTGGTCGTCTCACAAGGACCTCTGATGTGATGATTAACAAAAATAAGAACAATAGATAACACAATTAATAGGGGGTTTTTGTTGGAAACGATTTTCAGTTAAAGAGGAGACAATCGATATGATAAAAGCAATCAATCAATTGATTTTAGGAAACTTCGTTCATTATCTATCACAAGTTTCTAGAAAATATTCTTTTCAGTTTCTATTCTTGATTGATCATAAAACTAACTAATCAAGCGTCAATTAGTTTTATAAGAATTCGGACTGAATTAGCAAGCGTAAAAACAGACTGCTCGATTAATCGTGAGAGTAAATAAGCGTTACAAGAACACGATCAAAGTCATAACGTAAATTCAATCAATCCTATAAACAAGTGTCATAGACTCTATCAATTTCTATCCGAATTAAAATTAAACAAGCGATAATTAATTCGAATAACCTCACTACGATTGCAAAACGACGATATATATAATCAAGCATTATAGATAAACGAATTGCATGCAATATGATCAACGTTGGAGACAACGAAATTCATAGAGAAAGAATTAGAAACATAAATTGTAATTGCATTAAGAATTAAACCTAAGATTGAATTGAAGTACATTTCCCCAACGGATTGATCTATGATCACGGCGCCACAATAGATATTTTTAATTGTGACTACTGGATGTCTAACCCTAGACTGCGTTTCAGTTTAAATATTACATGGGAAATACGGGCTCCAAGAGTTACGGGCCAAAAACATAAGTTTGGGTCGAAAATAATTATTTAAATAAAGTCTGGAACTTAAACGCATTTATTCAACTCCTTTGCGCTCCGAATTGGCTTCTGACTTCAACATGAAAGTTGTAGCTCTATATCTTAGCTTTCCAACGCATTTTGGCACGCTTCGATCTGATATTCCTAGCTCCATATATGATCTGCGCAATGAGAAGGTGTCAAATTACTGCTTATAACGAAAATGAATAACAAAACTGAAATATTAGTAAAAGTAGACTCTAAATAGAAAACATAATAAAAACACTAAAATACTAGGAGAAGTCATAAAATTGTCATAGCACAGGACGAATAAAAGTGCATTAAAAATGCATTGATCATTTCCGGTTTAAAAGACATAAACAAATTTCTAGCTACGGTGACTAACTTAAGCTTGATGCTACTTGCGTTCTTTATATCCACTCAACCGGCAACACTCGTATAGAAGAAGCCCAAAAAAAGTCCCATATTCTCTTAGGCAACATTTTTCTTAGTTCTGGCAACAATTTTCAAGTGTTGTTAGAGACGATAAATGTTGTAGTGTGTATTAATATATGCTTAAAGTATGAAATGAATAAGTTTTGTTTGTCACATAGAAATCAAGAGTATATGTAAACATAGAAATTTTTTCATTATACATATATATAATTGATTAAAATAAATAATTTAGGGATAAGAAAAATTTCATAGCTTGATAGTTGCGGTTGTGGATATAATCTACCTTATGCATAGAAAAAATAGATTAACGGAAAAATGAAGATAAAATAAACTTATATAGTAAATATCTGGAAACAATGTCGACCCTGAACATGGTTTGAGATGGAAAACTGCCTATATATATATATATATATATATATATATATTGTTATTTTTAATTTTTTGAAATATGAGATTAATGGTGTATTTGGATTGTAAAACAAAGTGAAAGGAAAGAAAGTAGAAGAAAAGAATGTTAAAAGAATGAAAATGAGTGGAAAGTAAATGATTTTTTTATTGTTTGGTATGAGTGAAAGGAAAGAAAGATATGTATATTTATCAATGACATAAACACCCTTATTATATAAATGTTAGTGTATATTTATATCAATATGTAGATATGAGCTATAATGTCTTTTTGAACCAAAAAATTATCCACTTCTAACTTTTTTTTTCATATTTGAGTGGATATAATATTAATGTGGGACCCATATGCCGCTTTCTTTTCTTTGCCACTTTCTTTTGTTCCAAACGAGGGAGAATTCTTCTTTCCATCAATTTTCTCTCCCTCCCACAATCTTTTCTTAGAAACAAACATAGTGTAAACGTAAAGAAGTAACAAAAAAAGAATTAAGCAATTTTGTAATTTTTTAAATATAAGATATGATGAATTATTCACCACAAAAAGTAGCATCGAACAACTAGACTAACACTACATTTTTAGGATATTGCCCAGTCTCTGCTAGGGTTTGCTTTATTCTCTTTTGAGAAGTTTGTTCAAAATCTTTTACTATTGTCGAATTGATAGATTATAATGCAACACATCATGTCACAATCTATAAGAAAATAAATGGACGTAAAGAGAATGAGGAAGCATAGAGAGGAATGGGTATTATCGTATTTGGCGTTTGTGATTTGGACTTGGTTATTGACTTGGAGAAGCAGAGATAGGAATTGGTATTACCATGAGGAAATGAAGCAAATAGAATGAGGAAGCAGAGAGGGGAATGTGTCTTGTCATAAGAAAATACTTAACCAAATCGCCATACAAGAACACCTCACTGGAGAAAG
This sequence comes from Trifolium fragiferum, assembly GCA_954870985.1. Lineage (NCBI taxonomy): Eukaryota > Viridiplantae > Streptophyta > Magnoliopsida > Fabales > Fabaceae > Trifolium > Trifolium fragiferum. The sequence goes on from OX940796.1 coordinate 8,954,700, forward strand.
AATAGAAAACGCTTCTACCTTAAACCCATTTTCTTTTGCTTCCTCAGAAACTTCTTAGATGATAATGAAACGCATCATGTCACAATCTGTAAGAAAAAAAGTCGACACAGATAGAATGAGGAAGCAAAGAGAGGAATGGGTATTACCGTATTAGGACATTTGTGGTTTGGACTTGATTATTGACTTGGGGAAGCAGAGATAGGAATGGGTATTACCATGAGGAAATGAAGTAGAGATAATGAGGAAGCAGGGAGTGGAATGGGTATTACCATGAGTAAATACTTAACCAAATCACCATACAAGAACACGTCACCGGAGAAATAACATAAAACAATATTTCCTTAAACCCATTTTCTTTTGCATCCTCATAAACTTCTCAGATGATAATGGAACGCATCTTGTCACAATTTGTAAGAAAAAATGGACGCAGAGAGAATGAGGAAGCAGAGAGAGAAATGGGTATTACAGTATTAGGGCATTTGTGGTTTGGACTTCATTATTGACTTGGGGAAGCAAAGAGAGGAATGGGTATTACCATGAGGAAATGAAGCAAAGAGAATGAGGAAGCGGGGAGAGAAATGGGTATTACCATGAAGAAATACTTAACCAAATCACCATACAATAACACCTCACCAGAGAAATAACAGAAGACGCTCCTTCCTTAAACTCATTTTCTTTTGCTTCCTCGGAAACTTCTCAGATGACTTGGCTAAGAAACAAAAAGTGGACCAACAGTCCCCAAATTTGCGTATTGTTGGTTCATAGAGTGACACAATGACAGAGTTAGACTACATTCAAGATCCTCCATCTTGGTGCGATATGACTTCCTCCGACATCACTGGTTTTGTTCCTGTTTTATACCCCCAAGTTGCTCATGACTTGGATATTTTGAAAAAATGGAACGATAATGAGGCTAGTGACATTCGGCATAGGGTGTATACTGATGAGGAAGAGAATGCGGTAGCTGTTAATTATTTGAAGAATCGTTTTGTTGCTAGGGATGAGCCATTTACAAAAGTGGTATACTGATGAGTCAGCATCTATTGGTTTGTAAGTTCTAATTTATAGAGATCATTTCTTGCTTTTTTTTTTGCTTGAGAAGATTTTGGTTTATATCCCCTTTTTCTTTATATACTATCTTTTATTTTAATCTATTTAGGACGATGTAGTTGGCTTGCTTATCTACTTTCCATTTGCTAAAGAAATGATCTCTATAAATTAGAATTACAAACCAATAGATGCTGACTTAGGGGAGATAACCCCTCCGGGTAAAGTTTTTCTTCAATGGTATATCAACCATTCATTTTTTCCGCAATAAACTATTCAAATCTATAAAAAAAAATTGGAAGATCAAGATGTACAGCAAATCATCTCTAATAAAAAACTTAGCGAAGAGGATCCCAATCCATCACCTTATAACTAATTCATCTACTATACTTATTAAATGCAGAAATATGTAAATAAAATATTAAAATTAAAATTACAGAAACATACTAAATTAGGTAAACATATTTGAAATTCAAAAAGCATATGTTTCAAACATAATAACCATTGCAATTGTTCGTTCCAAAGAAATGTTTGGTATAACCATCAATTATTATTTTATTCCTTCACTCACTTAGATCCCCTAATAATCTTTCACTGCTTCTCTCCATCCACCAATCTTGCTTTGCTCCTGGCTGAGTTCAGTAACGCCCACTCTGCAACCAAAATTTTAAAACAATTTAATTGGGTTAATTAGCACCAACAAATTAATAATTAAAACCATCGTAGCTACATTTTTTTTAAGGAAATCATAAACCCATGTTTTTAATTTCCAAAGGGAAACCAAAATAGTGAAATGTTGTTATTTATGGGAAATAATAAATTGGTACATATAGACTAAAAATTTAAAATTATATATACAAATTTTATAAAGATTAAATATATATTTAATTCAAAAATCGTCATCAAAAGTGCTAGTCATCAAAATCTTAGAATTTTATTGTTTGCTTAAAAAAATGTCAAGAAAGAACAAAACAAAAAACCCAAAGATTGTATCATTATTAAATTGTACTACATAATTATAAAAACTACTATAACAAAATCCTAAAAATAGTTATATTTAATAAACAAAATTAAATTACCTCAGGATGAAAAGTGAGAGCCACATGAACCTCTCCACAGTAATTCTGCTGCTTCACAACATTATAAGCAGTTTCAGGTACACTCCCATACTCAAGAACTGGTCCCAAATGGATTCTGCATATGTTTGGAAAACAAACACATTGGAATTAATTTATTAATTATTCCAATCCACCATATATACATTGGAAAATGCTAAACAATGTCCCGGGGCAATGATTAAGCATATTAAAATAAAAAAATTTGGTTCAAAATGCGTGTATTTAACACTTCAAAAGTATAAAAATTTATTTTTTAAATATTAATTTTATCTTTTATTTCTTTTTTTAGTATGTTTAACAAGTGCCCGGATGACACTATTTAGTATGACCCATATATGTTATTGCAATTTAAAAAACAATTATTCATACATATAAGGAGTTGACTCGATCAACTTCAATGGTAAAAATTCATTTTGTAATTTCAAAGTACATAATAGTATTTTAAATATCTCCACAAACTATTTTAAAATAACTATTAGTGTCATTTTAATTAATAATTAAAAATTTTCATTGGATCACATTTGTTAAAAGAAAATCATACATATGTGTTGAAAAACAGAACGGGGTCACAATAATTCGAATTGTGAAAAATAAAATCTAAAAATAAAAATTTATTCTAGTGAAAATCATTTTCAATGTGAACCCAATGACTTAATTAACTTACTTTGCCTCACCAAGGAAGTCATCCTTGGTAAATGTATCTTCATCCATTAGCCTCAAATTAAGTTCAGCAACATTGTCACAAACTGTGAAGAGGAAACTTTCATTCCAACGAGGATTAGATCCTGCATCTATAACACATATATAATAATTAATTCTAATATTTTATAGTTATATTTATATCCAATTGAAATGGTGAAGAATTGAAAACAAATAGTGAAACTTACTCTTAGCTACACTGCTTTTGTGCTCTTGAGTCCGATACGTGAGGATCACATAGGGGTCCATTTTCTCTGCTTATAAAAATATGATATAATTTTTTAAAAATAAAAATAAAAATGCTTTGATTACAATATAAAAAATAAAAATGCTTTGATTACAATATCAGTTATTTTAATTTGAATTGTTAAACTGAAAAATAAAATCAAAAACAAAAATGAATTGATTTTGACCAAAATTATTCCTCATAAATTTTGGTCAAACTTACATTGAAAAACTAAAAAATTGTCCATTTTGTATTGAAAAAAGTGTTTTGATTTCGGTTTTTGCAACCGAATTATGAAAATCAGCATGTTGAGTTTTCGACCATGAAGTGATTTTGACCAAAGTTATTTTTCACAAGCTTTAGTAAAACTTATATTGTAACAGCAAAAATTGACCAATTTGTGTTGAAAAAAGTGTTTTGATTTATCTTTTAAAAAAAGTATTCTCATTTAGGTTTTTACAACCAAATTATGAAAATCAGAATGTGGAGTGTTTGATCTTAATTTGATGTCCAAATAATGATATTTGTATCAAATTCATGAACTGGTTAAAAGAAATTTCAAGAACGGTCATTTGATGTAATCACATGATTTAAACTATCGAATTTATATTTTACTATCAATATTTTGATTTTGATATATAGATCGGAGTACATATGAAAAATTTAGACATTACTTGTTCGATCTTAATACAAATGCGATTATAGGTGACCATTTTGATATATAGATCGGAGTAAATATGTGTAATTACAGTCACCGGATCACTGATATAACCTATTAAATCAGAGTCAAATGATTGTATCTCTACTTTAAAATTGTGTATTTGGTTCAAAGTTGAAACGTAGATACTAGATAATTTCAAATTATTAAATTAAAGTCGAACATCACATCTCTACTTTAAAATTTTGGATCTGATTGAAAATCAAATATGTAAGGTCACCAAGTCACAAATATAAAGTATTGAATCAAGATCGAAATGATCACTTCTCTACTTTAAAATTTTAAATCTAGTTTAAAGTGAATGAAGCAAATAATTTTATTTTGATTTGAAAATTCATGTCGCATATCAACATAAAATGCTGCAATTTATACAGGAAAAAATATTTATATGATATCATTTTTATATTTTTATAATTGTCAAGGCATAAAATTATAAATAATTAAACATTGAGTTTGCAATACTAACTGAAAAAATCACTGTCACGAAGGCCTTTGGCTCCGATGAGAACAACTTCAAGTGTTCCACGAGGCATCTTTGACTTCAACTTTCTCTTCGAACCTAGAAATGAAAATAACTCTTTTGATGAATATCAAAACTCCCACAAGCAAATTTATATGCTGTGTGGGAATTAAAGGATTTACAAAAAAAGAAAAAAATAATGTCTTAAAATTAGTGTTATTTAAAGTTCTAGATGGTTCTTTTTTTCAATTGTATGTTTTTATCATACAGTCTAATATTCCCTCCGGTCTTTTTTTATAAGAGACAATTTACTTTTTAGATTAATTCAATAAGTAATGTATTTGGTCTATATTATAGCTTATATACATTAATTAATTAATGAATTTAAAAGTCAACTATCTCTTATAAAACTCACAATAAAAATATGAAGGAATAAGGATTTCGATGTCGAATTTCGATCCAATACAGTAGAGGCGCCTTCACTGCATGTGCCACATGAGCGATCGCATAGAGCCTCATAAAAATGGAGGCCTAAAAAAAATTATAGGGTGGTAGTATTAGTAAATAGGGGTATAAAACGAAGGACATGTGAGCTTGTAAACGAGGGACTGTGAAGTCAAATATTTGAGATTTTCATTAAAATAAATATGAAAGATTTATTAGTTACAAAAAACCCTAAAAGAGATTGTATGGAGAGGCGTGTGATAAAAATTATCTTGTTTATCAAACTTTTCTTATATTAATGAAAAAATGATTATATTTTAGTGTTATTGATGTTATTTATAATTTAAATCGATGATAATACTTTTAAATTTTTTTGCATTTTTTTATTAGGGCCTTTTTTTAATAATTTCACATGGCCTCCAAAAAGTTGGAGACGCCAATACAGTGAGTTTCAAAGGTATTTACTACTTCGTGTACGTCGTTTGTATTATAAATGCATCGGTGCTTAATAATATCAATTTGGAAAAGTTTTTTTTTTTTACGATAATTTGGTAAAGGTTGTTGGTTTCTTCTTTTGTTAACAATTTCTTCTTATTTTATAAATTTTAAAGAAATTCCTTAATTTGTTTTAAATATCCTGATATGAGAAGAATGAAATACTTACCTATCCTAATATTTAAGTATTTTTACATATGTCAAAAATTAAAATTATTAAAAGCTATATATGGAATCACCTGTTTAAAGACAAAATTAAGTAATCTATAAGTATAATTCATTGGCTGTCAAAAAAACAGTATAATTCAATTGATCAACTATAAAGACATTGATATTCAAATGTTTAATTGATTTAAATTTGAAAATTTTCATTTTTTCTTAAATGTGAAATATGAGTCTAATCACTAATTTACTTGATAAAAAAGACAAAATTTATACAAAGTTTTAAATATTTTTCAGTAAAAAATTAATTTAAAGATAAATTTTATATTTTTCCACTTTTGTTTTTGCTAAACTTTTTTTGTAGTGTTTGTCTGTCATTATTCATCATCGTTCATTCATCATCATTAATTTTTTTTACATACGTTGCCATTCATTATTTAAGGTTCAATTTATTTAAAATAAATTTTATTGAGTCAACTAATTTGATTGAGACAAAACTGTCAAGAAGCTACTAAATTTGATTTAATGATAAAGTTTTAGGTAGTATATATGATGTCATACCTAATAGGGACGATCGTATCCGAACCAATTTAAAAGTAAAACTGTAAATTTTTTTTTGAGCAGCAAATAGTAGCAATTTTATTAACCACTCTACACATCATAAGACATGATATGAAAGAGGGAGGAGGAACAAATACAAAAAAGGCCAAGGCAGCAGCACAAGGCAAAAACAAGCACCAACAAACACCAACCAAACATCACTAAGGCTAGCAAAAAGCGCCCAGCAAGACGCAGGCTACAGCAGCAAAAAACAACAAAGAAAAAGCACGGAAATAACACCGAAGGGATTCAACGCATCATACAATTCAAGGGGCTCCATTTCCACTCATAGAACATGCACGGCCCTTTCGCCACTCTATCGATAAACCACCTCCACGAAAGGAGTTGAATTTGCTCGACGAAGTCCACACCAATCACGCTACCATTGTTAAAAATGCATCGTAAAAACTGAAAATCGTAAAAACCGCATTTTGTTTGGATGTATTTGGATCATTTTTTTATTGAACCGCGCACTGTAAAACCGCGCGAACCGCAAAAAGCGAAAACATCGGTATATTGGAAATCATGTGTTGAGTCTTCTGTATTGGCTGCATTTTTGGTGAAATAAACTTTGCTGCAGGATGTGGGATAAGATGCCATAACATCGTATCCGGCTTTTGGTTATGTGCGCGTGCGTGTTCTATTTAAGGAAATCGTGTTTCTCTCTCATGAATCATATCTGACACATTTAATCACGTTTTTAATCAGGCTTATTATGAGGATCATCATTTAATACTTCAGATCCTGGTCAAGCTTACTTTTATGAAGAATCTCCTTGGAGTATATTTATGGAAAGAATCTATTGTAATTAATGTGGTCAAATGGCTTGAGTCAAACAAATCAAGCTCATGATTAACTCTGATCAAGGACTTTTGCTGGAGTATTTAAAGGAAGGAGCTAAACCTAGTTTCTTCACCGAAACCAATATATCAAAATGTAGACTTTTAGGGTTTCGTATCTTTGTAAGCCTTGTGCTTTATTTGTGAGCCTCTCTAGTATCATCTTGATGCTTTTGTAGGATTGTGTTTTTTGAATTGTAACTCTGTAGTTTCTCCAAAGCTTTTAAGCATGGAGTATGGTTGTTTCTTGTACATCACTCTAAGCCTTTAGGTATGAGTGGTTTAGTTTCTAGGAGTGTGACTCCATATTTGTGTTTTGAAATCCTTGCTGTTTGTAAGGTTGTAAGGAAGTGAGATCAGGTATATCTCAGATCTAGGCTAGGACCCTAGGTTATAGACAATAGGGGAGTTGCTAGATGGAAAGGGCATAACTTGCGGGTTGTTGTCATCAGTCTAGGGCTATTGCTTATTGGACATCTTCCTGGATTGGTATCCCCCAGATTAGGGCTTGTTTAAGCGCCGAACTGGGTTAACAAATATCCCGTGTTTTTTTACTTGCTTTCAGATATTTGTTTTATTTATCTTGAGATTTACGCAGTAGGATGCTATAGCATTGTATACAGCATTACGTTTCAGGGTTAAGAAGCTATAGCATTGTATCCCACATCTTATACAGCGTGCCAGAAATTTCAATTGGCATCAGAGCTGGCACCCTAACATATTTGGGTGAGATTCATGAATACTTTCTGGCTTTATGGACAAGGAAGAAGAAGATGTTGTTATAGTTTGTGATATAATGCATGCATTCAGGGGGAATAATTGTCTTATAATATGGCATTGAGGGGGAGAAACATGTGATAGGTGTTGTTTGTGCATGATCTCTGTGCTGGTAAGTAGTCTCTTTCATAGCAATATGGTGACTGTTTACTTAGAATCACTTTCATAGAAATATGGTGATTGGGTCTCTTTCATAGCAATATGGTGACCTAGGTAGCTACATTCATAGCAATATGGGTAGCTTTTTGATTGCACAAATGCCGTTGTATGCTCAAGTTGAGGGGGAGCATATGTTTTGATGTTGAGGGGGAGTGCCTCTATGTTGTGATGTTATGCAGAATGTTGAAGCATCCAGTTTGCCTATGTTGAGAAAAAGAAATGTAGTTGAAGTATCTGTTTAAGTATCTGTATGGTCATTATTTGTTTTAGCCAAAAATTTGCCAAAAGGGGAGTTTGTTGAGTCTTCTGTATTGGCTGCATTTTTGGTGAAATAAACTTTGCTGCAGGATGTGGGATAAGATGCCATAACATCGTATCCGGCTTTTGGTTATGTGCGCGTGCGTGTTCTATTTAAGGAAATCGTGTTTCTCTCTCATGAATCATATCTGACACATTTAATCACGTTTTTAATCAGGCTTATTATGAGGATCATCATTTAATACTTCAGATCCTGGTCAAGCTTACTTTTATGAAGAATCTCCTTGGAGTATATTTATGGAAAGAATCTATTGTAATTAATGTGGTCAAATGGCTTGAGTCAAACAAATCAAGTTCATGATTAACTCTGATCAAGGACTTTTGCTGGAGTATTTAAAGGAAGGAGCTAAACCTAGTTTCTTCACCGAAACCAATATATCAAAATGTAGACTTTTAGGGTTTCGTGTCTTTGTAAGCCTTGTGCTTTATTTGTGAGCCTCTCTAGTATCATCTTGATGCTTTTGTAGGATTGTGTTTTTTGAATTGTAACTCTGTAGTTTCTCCAAAGCTTTTAAGCATGGAGTATGGTTGTTTCTTGTACATCACTCTAAGCCTTTAGGTATGAGTGGTTTAGTTTCTAGGAGTGTGACTCCATATTTGTGTTTTGAAATCCTTGCTGTTTGTAAGGTTGTAAGGAAGTGAGATCAGGTATATCTCAGATCTAGGCTAGGACCCTAGGTTATAGGAAATAGGGGAGTTGCTAGATGGAAAGGGCATAACTTGCGGGTTGTTGTCATCAGTCTAGGGCTATTGCTTATTGGACATCTTCCTGGATTGGTATCCCCCAGATTAGGGCTTGTTTAAGCGCCGAATTGGGTTAACAAATATCCCGTGTTCTTTTACTTGCTTTCAGATATTTGTTTTATTTATCTTGAGATTTACGCAGTAGGATGCTATAGCATTGTATACAGCATTACGTTTCAGGGTTAAGAAGCTATAGCATTGTATCCCACATCTTATACAGCGTGCCAGAAATTTCATCATGGGTGGTGGTTGATGTAAACAAGGGTGGAGATGTATTCTTACTATTTTTCTCTTTCAATTTTCTTAACAAAAAGCATTTTACAAAAAAAAAAAATGCATGTAAACCGCAGCCACTCATTGTGCTTAGTTTAATTTAATATCAATATATTTTAACTATGGTATAAACCGCAATCACCGAACCGATTCTAACCGCATTGGTTTGGTTTGGATTACTTTTTAAAAACCAACCGAACCAAATCGAACCGCATGCAATTTTATCTCGCGGTAGGATGACTTTTTGGCTCAAAAATTAACCTAATCACACCGTGAACACCCCTACTAGCTAGTTTCATTGTAAAAATACACACACTAAAAATTTGAGTTCTTTAAATAAGTTGTTTGTGGTTCAATTAAGACTGGTTCAAAGGTATGTAGGAGGAGCGATTGCAAAGAGACCTAAATCTTTAGGTGCACCAAAATATTTATTGATACATGTATAAAATTTGGTATGTGGGAGAGTTTCTTTTTAAGAGGCAAAAATAAAATATTATGGAATCAGGTAGACTCCTCAGCATAAGGTGTGTTATGGATGGCTACAAAAGTTTACAAAACATATCCAATAGATAACAAGTAAATACAATCAATCGATTCTCAAACACAATAAGGGGTTTGACCACCAACAATGAGAGTTTGACGCTAAAGTAGCATCTGTCGTCCACAACCATCTATAAGAAAACATTTTGACTTTGTCGAGAAGCTGATACACGAAGTTCTCCGAATTCCTGAAGATCCCGAGATTTCGCTCATTCCACATAACCCATACACAAGCAAGTCAAACAAGTTGCAGGAAGGACCGCCGAGTATGAAGACAACCCGCAGAATGAGTGAACTAAACAAAATGATATGAGAGGTTGTATGCATCCGCCGTAGAAAACCCAATCCAATCCCGAACTAGGTGCCAGAGGGAGCCAAAAGTTCCGCATGATAGAAACACATGATGAGCAGATTCTGCACCTCCACACCCTGTCACACAAAGGTTCTGAGCTGGAGAAATAATGCCTCGATCAACTATATTTATAAATACAGCTCAGATGGTAGCTACTAATGACATTATTCGTAGGAGTCGAAGTTCAAATATCGATTTTGCTACGCAGATGGTAGCTACTAAAGTGTCGACTCTAGCTGATAAACTACTTTTGTTATAACTCTTTTTTTTTTTTTTTTGGTTACAGTGATATTGGTACAAAGGTTCCAGACTTCCAGTGTCATTACCAATTATTAATCTCCATTAGAGAATATGTGGGGCACAAAAGGTGTTCTACGTTCTATCTTCCCAACTGAATTTTCACCATACACATGAGCCATAGTTAAACCTTTGATCACGTGCTTAAGATGACCAAAACTTTTAGCATTTGAATTAATTCGTTATTGCTTTCTTTTGTTATAATTTTATTGTAGATTTCATTTAATTGAACTTTTTAATATTGATTTAATTTTTAACTTTTATTTTTCAGAAAATATTTTCTTCAAATATATTTTTAATATAGAAAGTTACTTGTTAGCAACTAAATTAATATTGGTCTAATAAAGGGTCAAAGAAACATAGATCAAAAAATAAGAAGAAAAGAAAAACCGAAATAGTCAGTGGTGTGTGTTTGTGAAACAATAAGAGCACTCATGCATTAGATTAAGTGATTAATAGAGTGTATTTTTTTTTTTTATAATAGCAAGCAAAAGAAGAAACAAAAAAAAAGAGCAAACAATTAATAATAAGCAAAAGAAGAAAGTTGGGCTGTCTTTTCAACAAATATAATGGGCCGAACCCAATGCCAAAATCTGTTCATGACCAAAACAAAAGAAGAAAATAAAGAAAGAATAGAAGAAAAAATTAAATTTGTTGAGAGTGGGATTTGAACCCACGCCCTTTCGGACCAGAACCTTAATCTGGCTCCTTAGACCAACTCGGCCATCTCAACTTTTTGATTATTCATTACATATTAACCAAGATATAATATTACAACGTGATAAAGTTCATACAAGAAAAACCGTCTTGATACTTTTTGGGATATTAGGTGCCTAGCCTCAGATGGAGCAAAGCAGACTTCGACAATATTCTATGAGTGTTTGTTCTGCTTTCGATTGTTTATTTGTTTAAACTAGCCAAAATACAAAAAGGAATAAGTTGGTGAGTTTATACGATTAAATGACATGCATTTGGCAAATCGCATGTAGAGAATTTTCTTCCTAAGTTCTTCTTTGTTATAACTACTTGAATAACAATTTTTGCTGCATAGTAACACTCTAGAAATTAGGTTTCACACTTTCATTTACTAAAGAAGAAAGATAATTTTGACGAGATATGACTCTTTATTTTTCTCCCCACATCTTGGAGGGAGACTTGAGGATCTCAAGAGTCACGAGCGTCTTTTGTTGGTGGAGGAACATATAACTTTATTAGGTTATTCTAAGGATGTTATCTCGGATTGATTTTTAAAGAGGTGACTAAAAAGGTTGGTAATGGTCGCATGACTTCCTTTTGATTTGATCCTTGGTTGGGGGAGCCCCGTCGAGGACTCAGTTTCAAAGGCTCTTTCAAGTTTCAGCTCAGAGTACTAGTACGGTGAAGGAGATGGGTAGTTGGATCGAAGGTCAATTGATTTGAGACTTGAGGTGGAGAATATATCTCTTTGTCTGGGAGCTTAATTTCTTGGATAGTCTCAATAAAATTCTGGGCCGCTCAATAATCTTTACAACAGTTGATTCTTTGTGTTGGAAGTATGAACCAATTAGTTACAATTCAGTTAAGTCGACTTTGTTGGCAGTTAGTCGTTCCACAACTAATGAGGTGATCTTCTCTATATCGGAAGAAATGTTGCTTTTAAAAGTGTGGAAAACTTGGACCCATTCAAAGTTGCGATCTTTTCTTAACAACTTATGCATGATAGGTTACTCACTCGTCAAAATCTCTATTAAGGGGGCGTCCCGTCATTGGGGATGCTAGTGTTTCGGTCATAAAATTTGAAACATTGTTCGCAAATCAACCAACAACTTCTTTTTCATTGAGAAAAGTAACTTTACCAACAATTTTAGAATTTTCACAATAACAAAATCTGTCGTAAAATATCTTTCATGTTACGGTGTAACTCAAACAATAAGAATGAAACAAGCTAAAAACACAACATTGATTTTTTTATTAATACACAACAATGATCTCATCAATCTCAAGAAAAGAGAGTTCTAAATATACATCAAGAACTTTGTTTGCAGGGTATTTACTTGACCCTCAAAAGACAATTAAAAACACTTGAAAAAACATAGCTTAACAAATATTTATATAGTCTCTTATATCATAGCAAATAAACAAAATGAAGAACTGATCCCAATGAAATTCATCAGTAAGAAGGTGGCCAATAATGATCAAGATCCACACAATGATCCATAGTACCTTGCATATTATACCTATTAGGGTTTGCATTATTCACTTCTCCTCCACCATACCCTACATTATGATTATTATTATTATTATTCTCTGCAGCAAGCTGAATATTACTATTTGCACCTGTCATCATCATGTTAGAGCTGAAATCATGCATAGTATTATGAGAAGTTGATGGCATTGGCCTCAAAATAGGTTGTGATGAAGTTGCTCCTCCAAGATTCAAATTAAGCCCTGAAATAGTAAATCCTCCAACATCTCCACCTCCTAATGGTGATGATGATGATATTGGAAAATTCAAATTGGAATATTGTTGCATTGGTATACCACCAGCTCTTATAACTTCTGCAGTGTTCATGTAGTTTCTTCCATAGAGCTGGAAATGAGTTGCAGAATCTAGTCCTAACTGCATCATTTGTGGTGGTGGCATATTATTATTGAAGTTAGGAGGAGAAACTTCTAGATTAATATTGTAAGGATTCATCATGACTGATCTTGTAGGGTTTGATGAAGGGTATTTCTTTGCACCTGCACTTTTGCGGAATACCCTGCTAACCACCCATTCATCTTGCTGCATATATTGTGTGTATGACATATTAATCAGTATTGAAATTAGTTCATGTGTGCATGCATTTTCTTTTCTTAGTTTTCATAGAAAAATTAAACAGGGAAATATGGGATATGGATCGCCCCTGCTATAAATGTTTCACGCAGGTACATGCAATAGACAATCACGGTCGGAGAAAACAGATTGATCTGTTTCATATTGCATCTTAATAAAATCAATATAAATCAATCTCAATTATAATATTAGATCGTACGGTCCTAATTAAAAACAGCATGAAACCGCGTGAAAACTTTACGGCAGAAATCTTATTCCGGAAATATGTTATGGTGGGTTGTAATTGCATGATCGATAAACTGATTATAAAGTGATTTGTAATTGCTTAGGAGCAAAAAAAATATTCTAATAATTTATCAAATTTTATTTATACACTTTAAGAATTCCATTTTAAAAAAATTATTTATTCAAAATATTAAATATTTTCATTTTCATTTTTCAATGCATTTACTAAATATATTTTCATAAATTTTACTATGTTAAATTTTTAAAAAGTGCAACAGAAACACTGACTAGTTACCATTTCTCATTTTAATTTTATTTTATTATTTTATTCGTTTTTTCTTTTCGCGATTTTATTACTTCAGTTTGTGCTTAACTAAGAACTAATTTCTCCTCTAGTAAAAAAAAACAAACTAAATTCTCTTGATTTATACCTTGTTGGTTCTGAAGGTTGATTTAGAATGAATACGGTATTCGTGCATGACCCAGTTAGATTTTTCACCTCTAGGAGCTCTACCTTTGTAAAAAACCAAAGTCTTCTTCATACCAACCAATTCAGATGTAACACTATTGAATATCTCCTTGTCTTTCCCTGTGGTTTTCCAATATCCAGTGTTTGTTGCTCTATTAGTTCTCACACCTGTTGGATATTTACGATCTCTTAGACTGAAGAAGTACCATTCTTTTGTACCCATCTTTGCCTTCCCTATTCCACAAAAAAAAAAAAAAAAAAAAAAAATTGCACCAAGTTAAGTTACTAGAGAAAACCGATATATAATTAGGTCATAACGAGTCTCAAGCAGACAACTCGATTGGTGAACTAACGAACACTTAAGGACTACTAATCATAAGATTGAAAGTTGAATTGTGAAAACTCATTTAACCTATATATTGATATTTGCCTAAAAATAATTCCCTAAAAAATTATATAATAATTAATCATCTTCATTTTTCCATATAAATTTTATATTGAAAAATGAAGAATTTTGAAATTAAAAATAAATAAATTATATAGCTAGTAAATTTTAACCATATTACAAGAAAGATGTGAAAACATATATTGGAAGAGCAAATGATTAGCTATGATATTATAAAAAAAAATTAGTGAAATTGGAACAATTATATACATGAAGAAACAAAAGAAACAATATTATGAAGAAATTGGTGTAGTTTATGAGATAGCTTCTGAATTTGTTGTAGCTAAATAGTAATTTTTTTATAGTATCTCATGAAAAAACCCTAGTTTATTGTTTTTATAAAAACATGGATGGAAAAAAAATAAAGTAGATGAACAAAACAAATATTTAGTATGGATGGATCTATTCTTGATATAGAAATGAGCACGCAAAAAAAAAAAAAAATCAAATCAAGATCAAATGATCAATAATAGAAAGATATATATGATTAATAATAACTTCCTAAAAAAAAAACCCTACCGGGAAGCTCCCATGGCTCGCACTTGTTGAGATCTACATCACCTATTGCTTTGCAAGTAAAATTTTCAGCATCTGAAATCTTGTTTACAAGATAGTAAGTAATGAGTTCTTCATCGGTTGGATGAAATCGAAATCCAGGAGGTAGGGTTTCTTCTTTCGCACGAGTTCCTTCCGTTTCCATTTCTTTCCCTTCCTTGCTAACAACTTCTTTATCCTTCTAAAATAAGAAACAAAAAGTTTCATGATTTACACAAATAGTTGTTGTTTTATGAGCTAGCTTCAAAATTGTCCAAATTTAAAAGGGTTGAGTAAATTAAATATAAGGCTTTATAAATTTTTCAAAAAATAAAGTAAGTTATGTACACAAATTTGAGGATCGATTTGATTGATGACTTTGCTTACTTGCATGGAGAGACAAACTTTTTCCTTGGTTTAGGTTTTGATGATTTATAGGAGCTACCTTTTTTGCAAGAAACACTAACTTGAGGGTAACTGCAATTTATTTGAAGTATGAAAGAGATGAATCTTTCTAATTAGTAATCACACCATGCATGAGATGTTGAAGGATTTATATTCAAGTATAAAATCATTGAAGAAAACAAGGTCAAGTGTGTTTGTGAAGTTTTCACCAAATGTGGGTCTTTACCTTCAAGTTGAGTCCTACAGCTGTAATTTCCAAGAAAGATACCTAGCGAATTGAATTATATATTTTAATTATTTTTAAGTAAAAATCGTTGTTAGGATTTTAATGTACAATATAATTCTGTAAAAAAAAAAATCTTTTTTTTTTAATGGCAAATATATTATATATAAAAGTAAAGAGATAGTACAAGAGATAAGACAAAGTAACAAGAGGTACCAGAAGTACACTCTAAGAAGACAAGAAAAATAGATAAGGATCTACAACAAAAAGAAGACACACAAACAATAAGCTAAAACACCTCAACAACACCACTGCAAGATGAATACCCCAATGAGAAAGAGAGATAAGATGAATCACAAGGTAAGAAAAAGCAACAAGAGGACCTCCAATCAACTATAACCATGAGACCCAAGTCCACACCCAATCAAACTCTATCGGTTCCAGTAGAAAGTAGGGTGAATACTCCACTCATAAAAGCTAACAATAGTTTTACCCTTATTAATCAACATATTAGGCACAAATGACACATAGTTGGCTAGGTAAAAGCTCGTGGTTAAGGATTCATTATTTAAGATTAGTTTTATGGTGTAAGATAAGTCTTATATTATACAAAAATTAATTCTTACCATTTGATTTATAAATAAATTACACTGTTGAATAAAATGAAATATTATGTAATTATTGCTACAAAAGTGAAAAACACATTTTTATATGGTGCGTGAATTGATTATTTTACTTGTACACATTAAACATAATTCATTTCTAGACTCATATGTAGCAAAACATGTTATTTGTTATTTCAACTAATTATATATATATATATATATATATATATATATATATATATATATATATATATATATTTCAATAGAGGAGGGATCCGTTGACTCTAGGATTAAGTCTCATTCGACTTACTCC
Source organism: Trifolium fragiferum (assembly GCA_954870985.1). Classification (NCBI taxonomy): domain Eukaryota; kingdom Viridiplantae; phylum Streptophyta; class Magnoliopsida; order Fabales; family Fabaceae; genus Trifolium; species Trifolium fragiferum. Next base: position 8,971,002 of record OX940796.1, read on the forward strand.
GCTTAATAACTTGATATCGGCATTATATTTCTTTAATCCGACTGTTGAATTCAATATCTCATTGAGTAGATCAACTCTATAAATTTTGATAAAAATTCAAAATTGTTTGATACTTTTTTTGATAACTTCAATTGAACGTACGACAAACTTTTCAAAAAACCGTTGAATTTCAATAGTCCGAATATATAACTACATTTTTTGAATTTTTATAAAATTTGTAGAGTTGATCTACTCAATGGGATATTTGAATTCAACGGTCGGATTGAAGAAATATAATGTCGATATCGAGTTATTAAGCGGAGTAAGTCGATCGGCCAAAAGATACTTTAATATCACCCAAAAAAGTTACTCGTGTTTGTTTAAATTATTTTTTAAAAAAAATTATCATTAGCTAATTTCTCAACCAACTACATATTATATGAATTATCTCTATCAATCGAGTCATATTTATTGAAAGAACAATTATTTTTCCTTTTTGTTTTTTGTACATACGGAACAATTCTTTCTTAAAGTATATAAGTGATATTTAGTTGCAAAGTATATGAAATGTGAGTTAATTTATAATCCTTAAAGTATATAAAAATGTGACAATTTAGGCTCTAACATTTTAATCACAATTAGGACTTATAAATCATATATAATTTAATGACTATTTACTATATACTCTTTCCATAAATGACTTAATTTTCAAAAACAAATGTCTCAAATATATAACTGAACTAGTGAATTTTTCAATACAATTAATTATTTATAGTTATATGGGTCTAATTATCACTACTCCTTACGTCCCATAATAAGGGAGGTAATTAAATATTTCATACATATCAATGCATAACTTTAACAAATAATATCGTTAATTGTATTAATTATTTATTTTTTTATGAAAAAAAATTTGTATTAAAAAAAAAATAAATAAAAGCTATTATTTTAAAAATACTCATCAAGATGAATTAAACAAAATATTATATTATTCGTTAGCTCACTTATTGTGACACTGAGGGAGTACTTTATGAGAATAATTTACTAAAAGTTGCATTCTCTCTTTTTCATTTATACAACTTTATAAATCACGTTGATTTTTGTCCTTTTAACGGCAAAAGAGAATTGATAATAAGGCATGGAAAAAAGTACAATGATGTACTTAACCCAAACCCGGAGGATAAACTAGCGCCCAAGCACCCCAAAATCGGAGGGACATAAACAAAAAAGTGTCCACCCCTGACCAAGATTACACTAAAGTGAGGAGATGTTGTCATATTTGAATATTCAAAGATTAAATTAGTAGTTTATTTATGACCCCTTATGGTTAATTAATGGGTAATTACCCTATATAGGCAACATTGTCTGGTGATAATGAGTTTTACTTGTATTAAGTTTTTCTAATTGCTGTTTTTTTCAACGGTAGGTTAGTTATAATATACTAGTCATCTGTCCGTGTGTTGTATAGATTTTGCGGAACGCTATATATGTTTAGCATAAATTTTTATCGGCGATAAAAATTATTATTTTGTCACGAATTATAAATTTTTAGCAGTAAAAATTTGTAATAGTAATTTTAAAACTTTTATCAGTGATAAAATTATCATTTCCCTGTTAATTATATTTTTTTATCGGTAAAAACTTATAATAGTGATTTTAAAACTTTTATCAGGAAAAAATTGTTCTCTTTGTAAATAATAATAATAATTTTTTATCAGTAATAACTTGTAATGGTGATTTTAAAACTTTTATCAACGACCAAAATTGTCATCTCTCAACGAATTATAAATTATTATTAGTAATAACTTATAATAATGATTTTAAAACCTTTATTAGTGATAAAAATTGTCATCTCCCATTGAATTATAATTTTTTATTAATAATAACTTATAATAGTGATTTTAAAAATTGTATCAAAGATAAAAATTGTCATCTCCCCGCGTGAATTAAAATTTCGTATCAATAATAGTTTGTAATAGTGATTTTAATTTTTTTTTATTAGCGATAACAAATGTCACCTCCTTGTGAATTATAAATTTTTATCAGTAATAACTAATAACTTATAATATCAGCAATACAAATTATTATATTGCCGTGAATTATAAATTTTTATCAGTAATAACTTGCAATAGTGATTTTCAAACTTTTATCAGTGATAAAATTGTAATTTCCCTGTGAATTATAAATTTTAACAGTAATAACTTGTAATAATAATTTTAAAACTTCTATCAGCAAAAAAAATGTCATCTCCCTGTAAATTATAAATTTTATCAGCAATAACTTATAATAGTGATTTTAAAAGTTTTATCAACGACAAAAACTATCATCTCTCTCTGATATAAATTTTCATTATTAATAACTTATATAAAAGGAGTAAAGTTGAAACCCTAGTACCAATAATCATGCGACACAACACATGATACAATTGTTCACATATACCAATAATCATGTGACACAACACCCCCTTAGGCTATCATAATTCATGTAACCAATAGTCAATTGACACATCAAACTCTCTCTCTTAGAGCAACTCCAATGATGCAACTCATCTAGAGTTCTTTGAGTGGGTCCCACAATGCCACATCATTGTGAAGAACTCTTTAAATTTTTACTCCAATGGTGCACTTTCAAAGAACTCACGATGGGTTTAGAAAGGGATTCACCCCTTATTTCTACTTCCCTCGTCAAGCTTCTTCCTTTTAGAGCTATTTAAAGTCTCTAACTTCTTCTTTCAAAAGAATAAATCTGGATCTGGATATTTTATATGTTTTCCTTGTGCAAGGTGTGGGTGTTTATGCTTGAGGAAAGTTTTCTGAAAATTTTCGTATGGCTTTAATTCTATCAACAGAGTTGGTTAATTTCTGGTGTATACGAGAATTTTTTTATTATTAAAGAAGCAAGTTCAAGTCTCACGAACATTGCTTCCTGACGGAACACGTACTCCAGCGTGGTGAACTCCAATGGTAAATAATTGAAAAAAGCAGTTCTTTCCCTTCACAACCTGGCGAACAATGCACGAAGGACCTCCAATGGAGGTGCTCTTACACTTTAAAAGTTAGAATGAACAATAGTTACACTAAGTGATTTCTTTATTTAATTTGGTTAAGTAAATTTAGGAGAATTCTTATTAGTTTTGTTCCTAATTATTTAGAAAATATTGAAGTTTATTGTAAGTATTGTGTGATGCTAATTATTTAAGAACATCATAAAAACTACTTCTGCAAAAAAAAAAAGTTCAATTTTTGTTCTTCTAATTCATAATTTTTTTGTTGTTGTTATTTTTAACTTACATTTTTTTGTTTAAAATTTTTATATTTAATTTATCTCATTTAAAAATTTCTAAATTTTAATAAATAAAATTTATATAATATTTAAAACATGCTTGTCCGAAGGGAGAAAAAACATGTTATATATATAGTGATGAAAAGCAAAATTAAAACTTCATTTTGAACAAACTAATCGATCACCTTACCTACGTTGAGTCATCGTGTCTGCCGATCTGATGGAATGCAATCGGAAGGTTGAGGGCCTGAGAAATTGGACGGCCATAAACCGTGAATTGTGAAGTTGTCTTTTACAACAAGGTCGTCCTTGAGATTTTGGGTGCTCTGTGCAAGTTATAATTTTGGTGTCTAATTTTTTTACAAGTCACATCAAAATATATAATGTGAAAGAAAAGTTAAAAATTGTACTTTCAATTGTTATTATTTCCTCTTATAACTTTTAATTTTTCAAATAGATTTTACCATCAAAATTATAAGAGTTTAAGTCTATTTTAAAATTTAGTTATAATATTTATTTAATTTATTTATTTTATCATTCGGACGCACGCACACGCGAGTGCACACACATACAATCACACTAAGTAAAAAAAATTGGTGCCCCTAAAATTTTAGTGCCCTGTGTGGTCGCTCTTCTCAAACACCCTCTGAAACTTCTGTTTTACATTATTCTTTTGTCCGGAGGTTTGCTTGCAATAAGCAGCCCCCGTTCGAAAGTCATAAACATATACCCGTATTGTCCATAAATCACTGTAAATGAAATAAATTTGAGGAGCATTATTATTAGTGATATAATATTGTCATTGATGTCGTGTTGTGTTGTATTACTAAACAAACTTGATGAAATCAACTGAATTTATAGAGGATAGTGTGAATGAATATAGTAGAAAAATAGAAAAACGTGTAAATTTAAGAATGTTACCCGATATATACACACGGGGCAGATTGGTAATATTTGGACATGCGGAGAGAGAGAGAGAGAGAGAGAGAGAGAGAGAGGGAGAAGGGGGGGGGGGGGGGGGGGGGGGGGGCAGAGATTAAAGTGTCGCCGATATTAAAGTGAAATAGGACAACATGCGATGTTTCAATCATGTTAAATGAAGATTAAAAAAAGTAAAAAAATCAGAGTTCCTCGAAATATCGCCCCCTTAAGCTTTATTTTCACATGGAGTTATGACTTTTATTGACTATGGTTAGTGTTTATTAACTTTTGGAGAGAGAGAGAGAGAGAGAGAGAGAGAGATTGACATTTTAATTGACTATTGAAGTCATGGATTAAGATAGGATGTAGGGGTGTTGTGTCACATGACTATTGGTACATGTGAACGGTTATATCATCATGACATCATATGGTGGAGGGAAAAATGGATCGGGAAGTGGAGTTTCAACTTTACTCCTTTTAGTATAATAAAGATAAAGATAAAGATATATCAGAAAGATACTCACAGTTTTCTGATATTTAATTTGAATTATCGAAGTATGCATTTATATACACTGCATTTTGATCTTTTGGAGCTTACACAAATGTTACTTACGCATAATTGATTAATTTCATTGCTTACTTTTCTTGCACTTCAAAAGATCTTACAATATCAATAATTAAACTATCAAATTCATCTATGTTTCCTTGTCAAAAAAATTGATCTATGTTTATGTAACTCATTTTCAATTAGGTATCTGACTCTTACGATTGATTTTGATATCTATTTTAATTTTCTAACAATGTTAAATATGTTAATATTAATTATTAAGTGTCACATGGACAAATGTTCATTGATAGACCAAATTTAAAAACATTTTTCAAAAACAAAAGCTAATTTAAGATATTAAAAGAGATGGTATCCTATATAAAAACGAGTTACATTTACCGAGACCAATTTAAAAGAGAATTGCAATTCATTTATATTGGGTTTTCTCCATTTGTTATCCCTCCATTTGGAGAGAGATAGACACATTGAAAATTAATGGGATCCACAAATTAGTGGGACCGACTTTTTAATGGGTTAGCTGGAGACTGTCTTGATGAATTCACTAGAATTAAGCAGTTGTTAGACATGCAGTTCAAAATCAAGGATCTTGGCCAGCTAAAATATTTTCTAGGGATTGAAGTAGCTCACTCTAAGCATGGTATTAGCATCTGTCAGAGGAAGTACTGTCTTGATTTACTTCAAGACACAGGTCTCCTAGGAGCTAAGCCTGCTAAAACACCCCTTGATCCTTCAGTTAAGTTACATCAAGACAAAGCTAAGGCCTTTGAAGATATTGCAAGTTACATAAGATTGGTGGGTAAATTGCTCTATCTTACTACTACTAGGCCAGATATAGCCTTTGTCACCCAGCAGCTCAGTCAGTTCCTTACTTCCCCTACTCACACTCACTATGACACAGCTTGTAGGGTTGTCAGATACTTGAAAGGTTCACCAGGCAGAGGTTTGTTTTTCAAAAGGGATTCACAGCTTCAGTTACTTGGATTTATAGATGCAGACTAGGCAGGGTGTGTTGATACTAGAAGGTCCACCTAAGGCTATTGTTTCTTCCTAGGCTCCTCTTTGATTTCATGGCGTGCCAAGAAACAACATACTGTGTCTAGAAGCTCCTCTGAAGCTGAGTATAGGGCACTATCTTTTGCAGCTTGTAAGCTTCAGTGGATTGTTTATCTTCTTAATGATTTAAAGGTCCCTTGTGTTAAGCCTCATGTTCTCTACTATGACAATCAAAGCGCCCTCCATATTGCTGCTAACCCTGTCTTTCATGAAAGGACAAAACATCTTGAAATTGATTGCCATTTTGTCAAGGAAAAGCTTCACCAAGGAACCTTCAAACTCATGCCTGTCAATATTAAGTCTCGGGTTGCTGATTTCTTCACAAAGCCTTTGCCACCTAAGAACTTCCACTCTTTTATTTCCAAGCTTAACATGTTAGACATCTACCATGTTTAGCTTGAGGGAGGGTATTACAGTGCAGCTAGCTCCCTCAGTTTCTTAGCCTACAAGTTTCTAATATGAGGTTGTATATATGGCGGTTAGATTCATGAACTACCTATATATAGTTCATTGTAACAGATTTTCATTTATAATCAATACAATAACTTTTGATCCTTTTCTCTCTTTTCACTCTGATTTTAATGGTGAAAAATCAAGACAGTACTTCCTCTGACAGATGCTAATACCATGCTTAGAGTGAGCTACTTCAATCCCTAGAAAATATTTTAGATGGCCAAGATCCTTGATTTTGAACTGCCTGTCTAACAACTGCTTAATTCTAGTGAATTCATCAAGACAGTCTCCAGCTATGATTTTATCATCCACATAAACAAGCAAAACAGTGAAATTAGAATCCTTGTGGAGAGTAAATAAAGAATGATATGAAGTAGCTTGTTTGTACCCTTGAGCAAGTAACACACCAGTGAGTTTCTCATACCACTTCCTACTTGCTTGTTTCAATCCATAGAGAGACTTAAGGAACTTGCAAACCTGATTAGGCTTAGACGAAGAGACACCAGGAGGGATGTGCATGTAAACATCTTCATGAAGATCCCCATGAAGAAAAGCATTATTCACATCAAGTTGGTGTAGATGCCAATTTTTGATAGCTGCTACAGCCAATAAACATCTGACTGTTGTAATCATGGCAACAGGTGAAAAAGTCTCAAAGAAATCAATACCTTCAACTTGTGTATATCCTTTGGCAACTAATCTTGCCTTATATCTCTCTATGGAACCATCAGCTTTGTGCTTAATCTTATACACCCACCTACTACCAATAGGTTTAATGTTAGCAGGCTTGTCTACTAAGATCCAAGTCTTATTTTGCTGTAAAGCCTCTAACTCTGCATTCATAGCCTGAACCCAACAATTCTGTGTACTAGCTTGACTATAGCTAACAGGTTCCACATCATGGTTCACAGATAAAGTAAACTGACTATGTGAAGTAGAAAGATTCGCACAAGAATGAAAATGAGATATGGGATAAAGAATACCTAGGGATGAAGACTTGGTAGAGTTCAGAGAAGGATTGCATATATAATCTGAAAGGTGATGTGGTTGAGATTTCACTCTAGTTGATCTCCTAAGAGGAAGAATGGAAGTGTCAGAGGGGGGTGGAGAATCAATAGGAATGGGAGAAGCAACAGGAATTGATGATTCGATAGGAATATTAGGATCAAGGGCAGGAGAAGAATTTGAAGCAATGAGGTCAGGAAGTAAATCATTATCAAAGGATAGGGAATCATCAGATGTAGGCTTAGGAACAGGATGAGAGGAATGGTAAGACCATTTGGAATGAACACTGGAATAAGGGAAAACATGTTCATGATATGTAACATGTCTAGAAATGAAAATAGTTTTAGTAACAAGATCAAGCAAAACCGCACCCTTAACCCCTTGCTTGTGACCCAAGTAAACAACTTTTCTAGCTCTACTATCAAATTTGGTTCTATGACTCTGAATGGTGGAAGTATAGCATAAAGAGCCAAAAACTTTCAAATCATGTAGGTCAGGGTCTTGGTGAAATCTAATGGCATAAGGTGACTTATTTTGCAATAAGGGACTAGGTATCCTATTGATGATATAGGTAGCTTGAAGAACAACATATGACCAAAACTATTTAGGCAATTTTGAATGGAAAAGCAAAGCTCTACCTACATTTAAAATATGTTGATGTTTTCTCTCAACACAACCATTTTGTTGTGGGGTTTCAACACAACTGGTCTGGTGTTGGATACCTTTAGATGCATAAAACTGAGGCATTAAGAATTTAGGACCATTGTCAGTCCTGACAATTTTAACATGGCAATCAAATTGGTTTTCTATCATGATCAAAAAATTTTGAACAAGAGTGGAAACTTCAGATTTTGATTTACACAAAATTTTCCAAGTAAACCTGATGTGATCATCAACAGCAGTGACAAAATATTTGTGACCATGAATGGAAGAAATGGAAACAGGGCCCCATATATCAAAATGAAAAAGTTCATAACAATGAGAAGCTCTACTAGAACTCAAAGAAAATTTTGATTTCTTGTGTCTGGCAAAATGGCAGACATCACATACAGAGTTATTATCAATATTTACATAAGGAAACTGATGATGTAAATTTGAAAGTCTACAATTAGACAAATGCCCTAATCTAAAGTGCCAAATGGCTTCTTTAGGAATAATGGTGGTGGAGACAGATTGGGATGAAGCAACTAAAGTAGGTGAATCTGACAAAGGGGCAAGGTAGTACAATCCCTCCTTGAGTCTAGCCAAACCAGTCATCCTTAATGTCTCCTTTACCTGTATCAAACATTTATCATTATCAAAGGTTACAATTAAACCATCATCAGTGCACAGTTTAGGAACAGATAGAAGATTCAATTGAAAATCAGGAACATAAAGTACTTGGTGAATCTGCATATCTGAGGTAAAAATGATTGTGCCAGCAATTTTATCTATGGAAGCATTACCATTAGGTAGCTTAATAGGAATAGGTGAAATAGAGTGATAAGAACTAAAACACTTCAAGTTAGAACAAATATGATCAGTTGCACCAGAGTCCACAATCCACTGATTAGGATTACTATCAACTAAGCAAGCAAATTTGAATATACCTGAGGCAACATGACCACTAGCAACATTAACTTGGCTAGAACTATTCCCTTGAGAAGTTGAAGCCTGAAGCAAATTTACCAATTGAGTTTATTGCTCTTTGGTGAAGGTGAAGGAATCATTGCCATTACCTTTAATGCTTCTATTATCATCAACATCTTCCCTCTCCTCCATAGATTCAAGAGAAGTGTTGCTAGCTGAGGAACCTTTCCCATAATTGGGAGGAAAGCCATGCTTCCTATAACAGTTATCAACAATGTGATTCTTCATGCCACAGTAGGAACATTCTTTATTCTTTGCACCATAACTGTTTGATTTATTGCCTTGAAAGGAGCCTGCATTACCATAACCACGACCTCGTCCCTGAGGTCTTCTAGCATCATTGGCGTTAACCAATACCTTGGATTCATCAAGATGAGTGGAGTGATATTGTCTCTCATGTTGCAGCACCATGGAGAAAATCTTGTTAAGAGCAGGTAACGGATTCATAAGGAGAATCTGAGCACGCACAGGATCGAAACTTTCATTCAATCCAGTTAAGAAACGAATTAAATGAGCAACATCATGTTGATGTTTAGCATTACGAACACCGGAATCACAAATGCAACGCATTGGACACGAACAAACAGGAGTAGGAAGATACGATTGAAGCTCTTCCCAAAGTATCTTCAACGCAATGAAAAACTCAGAAGCAGATCGAGATTCTTGCTTCAAACCAAAGATTTCGCATTGAAGTTCAGAAATACGAATGTAATCTCCTTGAGAAAAACATTCACGAAGTTCCAAACATTGATTGCATTATCAAGAAAAACTATGCTCTGTGCAATAGAATCATCGACTGAATTCATAATCCAAGAATGTACTAACATATTACAATGATTCCACGCTTTATAACTTGGATCAAACGCAGTTGGAACTGCAATAGTTCCGTCAACAATATCAAGCTTGTTCTTACCTCCAAGAGCGCGTTTCATGGAGCGCGCCCAAGCTGCATAGTTGGAATGAGTAAGAACTGGCTTGACGGAGATGGAATTAGGACCATCGGAAGGATGAACGTAGTAAACATCACCGGGATTTTGAGAAGGATCGGCGTAAACGACGCCGGAACCGGAAGCATTAGTATTGTTGTTGCCACGAGCCATAGATGAATGTGATGCGCAGCAGAGCTCAGAAGAGCTCTGATACCATCATGAAGTTCTTGCATAAGGTGATTTTCACCATTGAAATCAGAGTGAAAAGAGAGAAAAGGATCAAAAGTTATTGTATTGATTAGAAATGAAAATCTGTTACAATGAACTATATATAGGTAGTTCATGAATCTAACTGCCATAACTAACTTCTAGGCTATGCTAACTACTATACAACCTCATATTAGAAACTTGTAAGCTAAGAAACTGAAGGAGCTAGCTGCACTGTAATAGAGACCAACTTAAAAGAGAATTGCAATTCATTTATATTGGGTTTCCTTCATTTGTTATCCCTCCATTTGGAGAGAGATAGACACATTGAAAATTAATGGGGTCCACAAATTAGTGGGACCCACTTTTTAATGGGTTTCACTAATTTTTAATGTATCTATCTCTCTTCAAATGGAGAATAAATAGAGGAATAATGAATGGAGAAAACTCAAACCCATTGGATAGAGACGGAACCAAAAAAAGGAAATTACTCATCTTAGTATTTTATTCGGTCTAAATAAAGTTCGAGACAAATTACAAATATAAGATTTTACAGTCATTCTGAATATTATTCATGTTTAGTTAATTTAGAGATTAAATCAGCTCAAGTATCATTCTTTCTTCATGAATCGTGATTAATGGCATCAATGGTTTTCAAGATTTCAGCATCATTTCCAATTGTAGATAATTGTTTTTGGCCATTTCTACAAACCAAGATGGTACTCATACGGTTGTCTAACCCACTCAAAAAGTATCACTTTTTCTTAAATACACACATTTTGTGTATATTCTTATTTGCTCTAAACATGTCATTTGATCACACCATTTAAAATATATTTAAAGTATTTAATTATTTTAAAATACACATTATTTAATGGATTTAATTTATTTTTGTTTTTACCTTTTCTCCAATGTGTATGCACCTAAATGTTTGTGTACCCAACCAAGTATTTTCTTTCACGAGTAATGTATAGTAGCTAGTGACTTGAATTCAAAAATTTAGTAGAAAACTAGCTCATCCAACCCTCACTTTTTCTTTTCTTTGGATGATTCAATAATTTTATTTTTAATGAATCTTTTGATTTTTGACTAATAATGAATCTTTTGATTTCATTTTTTTTTTTTGACAAATGTGAATGAATCTTTTCATGAAAAAAAAAAATTGTGAATTTTTTCATTGATTCAAACGTTAATATAATGGGCCTATTTTGGGCCCAAACAAAACTATAGGAAGGGAGAATTTCTTTTGCACTCTGTCTATTTTCTTGTGTGCCCTACAAAATTATCAAAATATTTTCTATCCGCTACTTAAATAGCCGACGTTTAAAATTTTAAAAACGGTAACTCAAATATTTTTATATATTTACTAGTGACCCACTAATATGCGTGTCTTGAGACTAAGGTTTGGAATTAAACCACTACTAATTAATTGTTATTCAAACCGCTAATAAATGTGATGAACTTGGCCAAGCTCAATCAACTAAGAGAATGAGTCGCTACAAATCATACTATAAAGATGTTTTAGAGGCACATTCAAGCGATATTAAAAACGTAATAAGGACGCCATATATACTTTAGGGTTTAGGGTTTTCATCTGAAAAATGGAGTTCATTCTATAAATAACTAACTCGTGAATGAACAAGATTAAGATGATTTTCTAAATTCTAAAAACCTATTGGCCAACTACTATATAGATTGTTCAAGTATTTGCATGTACGTCGTCTCCTCTAAGAAAATATTGTCATTTCCGACAACATTTCCGGCCATCAACATAGATCCACATACTACGGATCAATAAGTAATGATTTTGTTTTCGATATCATTTCGACATAATGGTCCCAAAAAATCATTGATATATTATTGATATGTGAAAACTTCTACGGTACATTCGATTGTATATACATTAGCAATAACGCACAATGCTTCTAGAAATAAAGGAAGACAAATGCATGGACGTGTGTAGCCTACTTGTTCTTCACTTAAAGATTATAGTATTAATTTGACCAATATGGTTCCTTACCTATATAACATACAAAAGAACGTACCTAATTAAATTTTAAAGCTTCATGCATACTCTATAATTTATTCAATAGTTAATACAACGTATTAAAGTTTGTAATATGATCACAAAAAACGATTTTTGTTATATGGCTACTTTGTCATGTTGTAATTGGAGTTTTTAAGAGTTAGGTTAACTTTTTTTATTTTTTTAACTATGTTAACTTATATAATCAATCATATATATTAGTTATTAACCATATATCAATATTATTAAGATTTATTGATAAAAGCACCATCATCTTACCATGAAAACAAATTAGACGAAGCCATCTATTTGGAAACAGTTATATGTTTTCATTGAAGTACATAAATCAAGGTTATTGAAATGATAGGACATCTTTCTTTTTCACAGTAAAATATTCATCATACAAAGTTACATTTGAATTAATTCTTCGTTAAATTATATATTAGTAAGATCTATTTGTTGCTTCTGTATGTGAGCATAATTTATAGTTGGTAGTGATTTGCAACATGCAGAAATTGAGTTCGAATCCACAATTTTCCACTTATTTACCGGGTGAAATTCTGACTGTTAAGCTACCTGATAATAAAAAAATCTATTTGTGTAATTATATAATTAATATTAATAGACGTGTCTTTTGATATTGATTTCTTTCTCCATCAAGGTTAATTTTGATTGTGTATCCTGCAACGACTATTTGATTTTAATGGCGAAGTAGTTGAAATGCAGTCGTCACTAAGAAGCAGAAAAGATCCCCAACTTAAATTGCTAAAAAGTCATGCTTGTTGTGCTACTTGTCAAACACTTCAAAGTTAAATTAAACAAAAAATACTATAGGGCTGGAGAAGTTACAGTTAGGAAGCAAAAATAGGTAAGGTGATTGTTGCTATATAATTTTCGTTTCCACAAAGGATACATTCTAAAGATGTATAGTTTCTTGTTATATAATTTAGATCTTCTACATTTTGTTTTATTGTGCAGCCAATTATAGATTTTAGATTAATAAAAAGAAAAAAATCATCTTCCTTAATCTAATGGTCTGTAACATACACTATAAAATCGATAGTAAAAAATATGAGTTCACTACTTAAGTAACGAACCTTATAAAATAGGGGTGAAGGAAGGGTGAGAGATACAAAAATACGAACTCTTTTTTCTTAGTTTTTACTATTTACACATTCGCTTCCTACATTGGAATTTTTCTCTTCCCACCCCCCTATATCTCTTTCACCCCCCGAAAACCCAAAATTGCCCCTGATTAAAATGGTTCGGAAACTAAGAACCGAAACAAAACGTAAATTTAGTTCGGAGAGTATATTCCGAAACGCAAGTAGTTCGGTGACTACGTTCCGAACCCGTTTGATATATACATTTGAAAAGGGTTTTGGTGGGAAGAGGGAGAGTGCGATTTGGAGAGTGCGAACCAGTTCTTCACATCATCAAATTGCATCAAACTCAAATTAAACAAGTAAGTTCTATGCCAATTGTATGATTGATTACTATTATTCATGAATATATGCTTGTTTTTCAGTCTTTCACAAAATTACATGGATATGCAAAATTTGAATAACTGGGTTTTTGTTCATTTGTTGTTGATTTCGTTACTTAAATGGTTGATTATGAGTTAATTGTGTAATTGGGTATTGCTTAGGATCAATGCATGTTTAATTTAAAGTTAACTTTAGTGTTGAGATAATTTGTGTTCTAAGTGTTTGATAAATTGCTTCAATGAATTGATTTTGTGTAATGCATTGATCTGAACCACGTTAAATTGCTTTGATTAGTTGGAATGCATAGTTGGTTAGTTGTAATGGAATCGTTATGATGACTAAAACCATTATGATGATTTTGACATTATATTTTTTTTATTGTTTATAGACATGGAAGACGTTGGTAGAACTCGGAAAGGGAAGGAAAGCCGCGCACATGCATCCGCGCGTAAGGAGGCTGAGGCTTGTGCTCCTCCAAAAAGAGGTCGTCGTCGTGGTAGGAGAGAAGTTGAAATGGTGGAAGGTTTGGTTCAAGGAACTCACGACTCTGAAGCGGGCGGTTCAGGCGGTACTCAGTCAAGAAGGCGGCGTAAAAGTTCAGCAAGGCGCAGAAGACAATCACAAGCTGAGGAAGCAGAACCTCAGGAGCAACAAGCTGTTGATGATGGTGGTGCATTTCTCAACGACAACTCTAATTCTGAACATGAGGAAGCAAATGTGGAACCTGTTCGAGTTCAAGCACCAAGACGACGACGTAAAGCACCGGTGGAAGAAGTAGTAGAAGAAGAGTCAGAAGAAGAAGGAGAGGGCTATGGCGGCGGACCGAGGGATATGTCGTTGTTATATGAATATCACAAGCATAGAGCGATTCCGATATGGAGGGTCCGACACCATGAACATCCGGTATAGAATTTTACTCCCATTACATTTACTAAATTGTGATTGTTTATATTGTATTAATGGATTTATGTAATATGTATTTTTTGTAGTTTTTGAAGAAAACTATGCGGGCTATACCAAATGGCAAGAAGGTGATTGATATACCAAAACCGGCACGCACTGTGGACTGGTTTTGGGATCCAATTATAGAAAGTGGTCTGGAGCCGCTGACGAGGACCAATTACAGCATTCTTGATCAGGGCCTGTTGCATTCATTTGCGGAAAGATGGCATCCGGAGACTAGCACGTTCCACCTTCCTATAGGTGAGGTTGGAATCACACTTGATGACGTCCAATGTCTATTGCATCTTCGGATTGACGGTCCGTTTTTGGACCACGGGCGGTGTACGAGATTAGAAGGAGTTGAATTGGTGAGTAGGTATCTTGGAATGGAAGAGAGTCATGTGTGGAAAGATTTTGATGATTTGAAAGGTCCGCACATTAGGTACGGTGACCTGGAGTTTTTGTATGACGACAATTGGACGAAGGCTGATGATGCGGTGGAGGAAGGCAAGCCAATCGAGGAGGTTACAATGTATCGGGAGAGGTGCATCCGAGCATTTTTGTTGTATTTGGTATGTTGTACTATATTCAGCAACAAGAGCCAGAACTACGTCGATGTAGTGTATCTTCGGTACTTCCAAGATCTGACAGACGTGCATCAGTGGAATTGGGGTGCTGCTGCCTTAACATTTCTTCAACACTACATGGATATATCTTCTACGGCGGGAACCGGTCAAATAGCCGGATACATGTCATTCGTTCAGGTAAAATTGGTAAAGTAGAATTAGTTAAAATATTTTTCGATCGAATTATTTTTAATTGATAATGTTGATTGTTTATTGACATTTTTTGTTTTTGTTTGTTGTATTTTTCAGGGGTGGATAATCTCACATCTTCCTAGAATGAGTGTGTGGCGTTTGGCCGACAACTATGTTGAGGCGTTGCCCCGTTGTGCGTGGTATGAACCTGGACAAGGACATAGGGATGCAGCCGGTTATAGGGAGCATTTGGATAACCTTCAGATGTCTGACTTCATGTTCACTCCTTACAACGACCATCGCCATGTACGGCCTTTGATCGATGCTTGCTGGTTTTCGGGTTGGATAAGGAGTGGAAGTTGGAGAGGAAAACATTTACCGGAACGTGTGTTGAGGCAATTTGGCCATTTCCAGAGTATCCCAAGAGACCATGCTGCCTCTGCTCCAGCCGGCTTGACTTTGGATCAAATTGATCAAATTTTTATGGAAAAAATGGAAGAGCGGATGATTGAGGGCGAGATGAGGGGTGCAATAGTGGTGAACCCGTGGGACTATGTGCCGGGGTACATAGCTTGGTTTTATAGAGTCTCACATCCGATGCTGCTCCGACCATCCGCAAAGAAAGAACCACCTCGCCCACCGATGTTGGAAGCGTTGATTGAGCAGCAGGCACGGAATAATGTCAAGGATACTGTTCAAATTTGTAAGGATGCGCGTGCAGAGCTTCAGAGGGCAGTTCAAGCGGGTGAGGTTGCGGTCGGTACTCCTATCTATGATACCGTTCAGCGTGTGATTGGGATTCTTGATCCAGCGGTTGTTTATTCATCGAGACGTGCAATTATGAGGCAAGCCGAAAGATGTGGACAATTTCGTGCGACGCAATAGTTTTGATGTTGTGTTTCGGCTTTTGTATTTTAATGACATTTTAATTTCGTGGTTGTATGTTAATGACATTTTATTTTGTATGTTTATGACATTTGTGTTTGTACTTTAATGACAATGTTGTGTGTGTGGTTTATATATCCTTGCGTACTTAAATAAATAAATGAATTTAACATTATTATTATTATTATTATTATTATTATTATTATTATTATTATTATTATTATTATTATTATTATTATGGATAGGTAAGAAAAAACTTTATGATAAGAAAAAACTTGACCTTGCCGAAGTCCTCTTCCATATTGTTGCTCATCATCGCGAGTAATTTCAAGATAATTATGCATTTGGGTCAGTGGACTACCCGCACCCATTGACTGAACTGCCGTCGAACTTTCACCACCATGAGTTCCAGCATAAGCCGCCCATGATAAATTTAAAAAGTCGTTCGATTGTTCCCACTCGGCTGCTTGGTATTCAGGTTGGGTTGGTTGAGGTTGTGTGGGTTGGTTGGAGTAATCTGCGTAATGTTCATTAAATTGCTGAGTTCCTGGTGAAAGAAACTCAGCGCAATCATCAAATAAATTACGCATTTGTTGTGTTGGGGTTGTATAAGATGATGGGCATGGAAAAAGGGTATTTTGGGTGCAGTCTGGTTGGGTTGGGAAAAAAGTATTTTCGGCGTATGTTGGAGGGTCTGGGAAATGAGTATTTTGGCTGTATGTTGGAGGGTCTGAGAAATGGGTGTTTTGGCTATACGAAGATTGTGCGGTGGTATGTTGTGGTTCGTCAGATGACTGTGATCGTGGGTATTCTTCCGACACATATGGATTGTATGTCGTTCTATACTGAGTTAGATAGTCATCTGGGAGCCTAGTGGTTTGAGTTGCAACTCGATCTTGTGGTAGAACATATACTAATAATAATGATAATAATAATAATAATAATAATAGTAATAACAATAATAATATACTAATAATAATAATAATAATCATGTTAATCAGTTGTGGAACGTTTGCAGAAGTACATATTTACACGGTTCGGAACGTAGAAACCGAACTATATAAACGTTAAATGTGCACGGTTTCTATCTTCCAAACTATATGTAAACGTAATTTTGGTTCGGAATATAGAATCCGAACTCTATATTTGCATAAACAGAACAGCAGAAAACCAGAAAAACCTGCAACTATGTTACATAATCCTGCATTTTCAAATTTTCAACAAATTCAACATACCAAATTCAACAGCAAAATACCAAATTCGACATACAAATTCAAATTTTCAAAACAACTTACATACCATAAGTAACTTGGCATTTTCAAATTCATGTAACAATTTCAAGTACGAATTTGAACTTCCAAGTCATAAGGAATTACATACCAAAAAAGACGAATACGCAAATTACATACCAAAAAAACGATTGTGCATATTACATGTTAAAATACTAAGTTCATAATACATTCCAAAAAAGATTAATATTCCTAGAAGTAACCACTTTGTTAGTCGCACACTAATGGATTATCTTTACTCGAACCGACACCAACTATTTTTTTCGCCTTTTTTGCGGGACGCATACTTGTTTCAAGCTTCTCAAGATCAACAAACTCCCTCTGTCTATCCAAGAAAGTAAACTCCCAAGTTGCAGCTTCTTCCGTACAATATTGCCTCCACTCGGGTGACGTCGGAGGTAACAGACAGTTGTCCTTCAACTTGACATAAACAAAATGGGCAGGAATCAACCCCATGCACATAATGTTTGAAGAAGGATCTTTCGGAGGACTGCCTCGCAATGAAAAAAGGTCTCACTCCTCCCTACATTAGGATCAACCAACTCAACGACAATTCTGTTGTAGTAACTAGCAACAACATGACCCATGTCGGGAAAAGTGAACCATTTCTCCAATGGCGCAACACGGCGGGAGCGACGCGGGCTAGAGACCAATGCATCTTTCACATATTGGACACGCTCATTTCCACCAAATACCTTCTCATACAATGCCTTATGCAAACCAATCTCCCTTGCCATGTTCAGTTTAACCAATTCATAATCCTCTTCGGTCTTACCGTTATCCAACGCAATAACTCGGTAACCGCAATATCCATCACCCTCCACATTGATAATATCGTCAATAAATGGGCGCATAAAGGACGACATGTTGGCAAGAAAAGGAATATCATGCTGACATGTATGAGTTGGAATCCATTTCCCTATTCGAGCACCTTTTTGTGAAGAACTTGATGGCTTAGAGACCGACGTTTGACTATCCGGAAATAGTTTATCAACATGCTCAAAATGTGATAGCTCTCTAGTTGTTGATTTACCGATGCGTGCACCCCTTGTTTTCTTCAATCCTTTTGATTTTTTTTCAACCACCGGGCTTGTCAATGTGGTTGTTTCCGAGAAAGCAATCTCACGGAGTTTGTCTCTAATTTCCAACTTCATGTTCACATCGACAACCTTCAACCTCTCCTATAATTAATTTTTTTTAAAAATAAATCAAGTTGCATTCTTTATATATACTAAAAACATCGAAATTGTGTACAAAAATAAATAAATGAAGTTGCAATCTTAATATAATACCTTGATAGCAACAAACTCGGCCGAGCAAGAATAGTCGTCAACTTCACCGACTTCACGATCTTCAATTGCTAACTTCTTCCAATGAGCATGAACCTCATCAAGTCTAATCGGTCGACGGAGGCGCATTTTCTTGGCAATGACACAAGCACACGGCAATCCATAAGATCTCCGGATGACACAACAACACTTTTCTTTATCGGTACCACAATCCGCAACTCTAGCAGCTTCCTGGTACAAAAAGTCCAATGCAACACGAGATATCTTAAAAATCACGTGCTCATACAAGTAACGCTCTATACCGAACCGATGTTCTTCAACATTTAGACTCAACCCAAAGGAAACTTTTATTGCACCATATTGATTAATCAACATCTTCCCGATCGCATCCAAACACGTCACGAAATCACTGTTACCATCTTGCAAATATCTCTTCAACACTCCGTGAGATGATTCGGCTCGATTGGTTGTCGTGTTACCAAAATGCAAAACATTGTTCGTCCATGCTCTGACAACTTTTTCTTTATCAGTGTCCAAAACGGTAGATTGCACATAATGCAAAAACCTTGGCCACCTTTTGCAAAGCTCCCTAAACTCAACAAGCCTCTCATTATAAATTTCGATTGTAGGCGACTCCAACAAATCATGAAAAGCATTCATAACAGTTTTAACCACATCCGAATGCTTTTCGTTTTCCCCTGGTGTGACTTTGCAATACAACTTGCACTTTGACGTCACATTTTTAAAAACATGGAAACGACATACCAATGGCGTGGCGTCTTGAAACACGTCAGCAACCACATTCGTCAACGCGCTATCCCGATCCGTGACAATTTCTGACATTCTTGTATAGCCCATGTAAAGTTGTCTTCTTTTTCGTTACTTAAGAAAGCAAAAGCAACGTTGAATGTCATGTCGGTAGAAGTTACGCCTACCATCTCAAACAACGGCATGTTGTAACAGTTTGTTTTGTAAGTCGAGTCCATCAACAAAACATCAGGAAAACAATTAAACAGATCAACTGAAGTTGGATTGGCGAAAAAAACATCTTGAGTTTTTGTAGAGTCACTTACGGATCGACTCTTGTAAATATATTTGTTTTGCTCCAATGTCTCAAAAAGGTGTTGCATTTCACTCCTTTTCCCCCGTTTTTTGACTTTCAACCGATGGCGTGCATTGTAGAGTTGCTTATACGCCATCACATTATCCGGATCTCTCTCTCTCAATGTGCTCATAATGTTCCTTGGTTTAACCAAATTTCTACTTAGTTCTTCAACTAACTCCTTCTCCTTTGGATTCAAACGCCCCACCATTAGGTGACCATCTAAAACTTTATCCAAAGGGTGGTTGTATTTTCCGGAAACAACCGTAAGATGCCAATCGTTGGTAGCATGGAAGTGGCCACGTAGTCGAAATGGGCATTGACATTTTCTTGTTCCGGTTGCTTCAAATTTAAGTTTCTTTTTTGACGGTTTGTAAATACCGCCCATTTCACATCCAAGAACAAACTTCTTCTTCCTATTATTTCCACCGTTATCGGAATGCTCGATGACGATTGAGAACTTTAACCCCTTTGCAACATTGCGAGCCCACTCAATTAATTCTTCACGAGTGGCAAAAACTTTTTCCGTAGCAAAACTCGAGCTAGTATCAATTTCAACAACCGGAGGAACTGGAGGATTAGATACCGGAGGAGCTGGAGGATGACAATTGATGGGCTCCACTGCAACCAACGCCTCTTGTACAGTTAAACCGAGTACAACTTCTCACTTTATGTCCATAACTACAAAAATTTAAAAAACATTTGAATAAAATTATCCAACAAGACACTATGATACATAACCTACAGGCACTAAAAATGAATTATAAATGACTTAATCATTGTACATGCAAATAATGGACACTAGCCTAACCAATCTCTACCAACACAGAACCTATGCAGACCTGCTCCAGCAAAATTTAAAAACCAAGTACAGTTCGGAACGTAGAAACTGAACTTTGCACACAATTATTTCGGAGAACAGTCTCCGAACTCAGTCAAATCAGTTTCGGAAACCTAGAATTTGCAGGCTACTTTCTAAGGTGAAATAACAAAAATTAATCGGTTAAAAGTGAAATTTACCTTATGTTTGAGCATGAACAAGTGTTGATTCTTTCAGATAACGTCCCAAACTTGCATTTGAAGCACCAATCAAAATGAGAACACAAAATGGTGATGGAGCATTTGAGATGGATTATGGAAGTGGAAAAGCTGCAAGTGAGCTGTGCGTTTTGCACTATATCAGCATAGTTCGGAACGTAGTCACCGAACTATCATTTCTCTCGTTTTCTCTCGGTTTCTAGTCTCCGAACTATATTTTCCAGGGGTATTTTTGGAAATTCAGGGGGTGAAAGAGATATAGGGGGGGTGGGAAGAGAAAAATTCCCTACATTGCGGGGGTGGAATTGAAAGGCCCGGGGGAAGCGTGAAAGACTCGGGGGACGCAAAAAGAAGAACTCTTAACTTAATGTGATTTTGGACTCGGCCAAGCAAGTAGTTGAAGCCCAATTTCAAATGAGCCAAACCCATTAAGCAACCACTTGGATGATTGACACTGTCCATGAAGTCACGCTATCCCGATGAGAACTCATCCCACCCCCCAAAAACTCTTTCACCACGAAAAGTTTGGTAGACATATATCGAATTTTTTTTTAGTGTAAATTTTACTTTTTTTTAGTGTAAATTTCTAAAAAAAAATTCGGTACGTGTTTACCGAATTTTTTTTTCCTTCATGGGGATGAAAAAGATACATGGGGGTGGGAAAAGCAATCATCCGCTATCCCCCTCTCATCACCCCATCTTAGATTAATCTCCACTAATCATTTTAAAATATCGATCTTGTATTTTGTAGTGACTTTAGTAGTCCTACTTAGTAGTATAAATAGGAGTTCCCCTCAATGTATTTTTCACCAATCAAGTAATAGATGGTAAAGAGTAGTGTTCTTTAAATTAGAGTTTTTTCTGTTTAATTTTTGGTTCTGATTGAGTGAAATTTCCATCTATAGAAGATTAAGATGGAGTTTTGATAATATAATAACCAAATAGGAGGGAGATGAATACAGATTAAGTACATATTCCTACCTTTAACTTTCTAGTACTAATAATTGAATAACTAATAAATATATATTTAACATTGTAGCAATGAAAAAACATTGGCAAAGAAAGCACATGCAGCATTACAGTCATAGGCTCTCTTTTTTCATAAATTGTGGATGTAAATTGTTATAGATTGTTATGTAGTTAGATAGAGACATATAGACATTCAATCTTGACCAAAAGCTAACAACAAGATACAGGTAAATCATGGAATCATAATGATAGGCTAGTTCAACTTCAAGGAGACCAAAACCAAACCAACAGACGCAAGAAATTCAAATCCATTTTTGATTGAAAGTTTTACGAATTGTGTGTCGAGGATTATAAGTTATAAAATAAAATAAAAGTGATACAGAATTTCATGAATCACGAGTTATCTTTTCCAGCCGCATGCTTGCATGGCATCTGTTGGTTTGGATTCTTTAGCTCATCACCAGCCACCAAAAAGTATGCAGTGTGCCTAAAAAACAAGAGTATTGTGGATTGTTAATTGTTATCATGTATTCACAGGTAAATCATTTAGCAGGAAGTTTCATTTTAAATCAGAAAATAAACCTGAAGAAGTTCAACATTTTGATCTTTGAGTCATCATCTATATCTGGAGTAGTGTCCAATGCTTGTTGCATGTGATGTAACCACCTCTCTGCAGCTTGATGCGTGACAGGAAATGGTCGATGTCGACCAATTAGAGCAGGATGTCCTGCGATATATCAAGAAAGGAACCAAGGTTCCATGTTCAAAATTCAATAACTTAGTTGATGAATGGAAGCAGTAGGTTCCAACCAGAATGACACCAATATACAACATTTTGCACATATCTCATTCACATGATCATTTGTCTTTTAATTATGAATGAGATTCAGTTTCCAACTTTTAATTATTTTTTCCACCAATGAACTTTCGACTTGAAAAAACAAGATTCAATTGAACCAAGCCTTTAAAATGGAAGGACACAGAACATAAGTGATAAGCGGATGGAATTGCAAATAATTATTGGAGAAACTTCTTCACAATCATGTAAACATTTTTATCAGCAGCTCAGTTAACCACAATTCATCCAGTGTAACTTTATCCATTATGGATTTGGATACTAACTTTTCTCCAGTAATAGGACATGGTACCAGTTTGGATTAACTTATAGAAGCTTCTCAATTAAGATAAATTAATGTTTCTTTACAAACAAACAAAAAGTCGAGTTATGTTATGACTGTTTATAGAAAAGTTAAATGAGAGTTTTTCTAACTTATAAAAGAAGTTGTTGTTTAAAATACTCATAAGTACTATAAGATTCTTTTAGTTCAGTAATTGCAGAGTGGTTTATCCAAACTCACTAGCTAGAAAGAAAAGGACATTTTATCACTCAAGAACCCACCACAACTGATGAGAGGATCCAGTAGTTATTATAGTTATTGTAGGTCGCTATGGTGAAGATGCGTCTCATGTGGTCTACCAGGGTGCAATACTTGAAAATCACTCAAAAAAATTGACGACAACCATCATAGCCAAATTGAAGTGGCATTACAGAGTACTATGTGACCTTGCATCTAAGACAGACACCTAACTAATCGATGTTGATTCCATAAAATACGAGAAAACAAAAATAGGTTGAATTTTGAGTTTTGAGGCAGTAATGTCATGAACTTCTACTTACTAAAAACCTCATCGGTCTTTGTTAGAGCTCCAAACAATTTTCAAGTATTGGTCCACCGTAGTCTATGAAACACTTCCCACTCATGAACTTCTACTTACTAAAAACTTTGTTGGTCTTTGTTAGAGCTCCAAAAGATTGTCAAGTATTCGTCTACTTTAGTCTATATGAAACACTTCCCCACTCTAGAAGCTGCCATAGTTATTATATAAAAAGAAAACTAGGTTTTTCTCTTTGCAATAAGTTCATATCCCTATTATTCAAAATCATACAGGGGAAGTTCGCTGGTAAAATTGAACTTCAATAGAAGAATCCACATTTAACATACTCACTTGCTTCGCTTCTCTGGATTTTTAACTTACAAGGGTTAATCTAACTCTTTCAATAACTACACTAACCAGAGCTACTACTGACACGATCACTTGTTATATTCCTCTCTAGTCTCTACACATTTTGCTTAGCAAACATCATTTGATGATAGCTATAGGCTATAGCATGGGTTTAGAAATTAAAGATTAACATCCCATCAACAAAGATATTGAGTACGGAAAGAAACAACATCATCACTTGGCACTATACTATGACCTAGGGTGTTCACAGTTCATGAACTGCACCATATTAATGGTTTGGTTCAGTTCATAAAACCACTTTTATAATTTTTGTAAATCAGTTCAGTTCGAAACCAATTTAAACCAAATTCATTGAAACTGGTTCTGACTGACCTCTCCTTCATTCTTTCCATCAAGAAAATTTCATTTCAGTAACACATTCCTCAAACACAGTCAAATAACCTTCTTATCGATTGAATTGTCAATTTAACTACTTCAGTCAAACTCAGAACTACAATCATGATTCACATACTCGTTTTGCCTATTTTAAATCGACTCATAAACTCGACTCAAAGACTTGTATGAGTTTACCGCATATTAAAAATGATATATATCTAACATATATACTTATATAATACAATAAATACATCAATAATTTATAATGCAAACAAAAGTATGATCTAACAGCAAGCAATAAATAAAAAATGACCTCTTCTCTGAGAAAAAAGAGGAGGTCCTCCCATTCTTTGCACGAAAAACTCATACTGATTTTGAATAGCTTCTTCTTTCTTAGAATTCGCAAATATGGAACGAAACCACTCTTCGTCATCATCATAAACCCTAACAAACATAATAAATAATTTTGTTATTGTTTTTGCAATTATATACATTTGTTGTAAAATTGAATGATTATACCTGTTGTAGAAATTGGTAGAGAGGTTAATGAAAGTTTGAAGACCGAGTTTCTGGAAGAGATTAGTTTCGTCAATGGAGAAAGCTTCGTCTGTTGAAACTCCGCTCCATTCAGAAGCTTTCTGTTGTAAACTCTGCATTTTGAAAAACGACAAGAGTTTTTGAATAAAACGGCGATGAAATGTGTTAAGTGATGATGGAAGAGTTTATATATAGGGGTTGTTGGCGTGGATTGCACGAGTGTGTGGAAACAAGAAAATAGAGAAGTTGATTCGATTCAGAAAATGACCAAACTGTGGGCGCTTAATCGCTCATTCTGTTTTGCTCAATTAGCTAATAGTGTTGACACTGTTTCATCATTTACATTATTATTTTATTTCTTTTTAGACACAATATATATTTTTTAATATAAACTAGTTACAAACCCGCACGGGACGCGCCTTCGTCCCGTTGTTGACGTGTTATGTGTTGGGTCGTAAAATCGAGTAACAAATTGTTGAAATATATGTCATATAAACAATAATTTGTTTTGTTGAAGAATTGTGTTATGTTTTTTCAAATTATAAATTATTTGAGATAGAGATATCTAAAAGTGAAAACCGGAAAAAAAAAGTTGAGAAATATAAGAAATAATTCAATGATTTAAGGCAACAAAGTAAGGGTAAAAATTATACAGGATAGAGAGCTACAACCATAAAGCTTAGACATATAAATTAATCATAATTAAGGAAGAAAGTAATATAAGACAACATTGTCATAAATACAAAATAGTTTTAATCGGAACCCAACATTGGTCAAATATTACAACAACTGTTTGAAATGCAAATCACATATAGCTTAAAAGAGGTACTTAAAATAAATATTAAGTTGCAAACCATAGATAATTTATAATCAACATGAAGTGATAGATAAAGGTAGTGGGTCTTAAACATTAAAACACAAAATTAATTCATAGTGTCAACGCTGCCCTTTGATTAGGTTTGGTGGTTTGAAGTGTTTCCGCGAACAATTTCAATCACTATCACTTCCGATGGATCAGAAAGTTGATATTTCAACTTGTCTCCAAATTGCAGATCATTAGCTCTTTTAAACCGGTACCATCCTTGAGTTAAGAACATTTCCTTCTTCAACTTTGTTTCCACTTTTCTTTCATATGTTTTTAGGGTGCACTTTGTCTTGTCCAAGTTGTGGAGAGTCCTAATATAAATATTCTTCCTTCCTCTAAGAACAGATTTTGCCATTTTTTGAGGAATATGCTAACATATAAATTTAATAAACAGTTAGTTCACAATATAGGATAAAATTAAAAAATGTTGTAGTTAAAGATTGAAACTGACCAGCACTTGGTCTTTCGTATCAGCTGCATAACTGTTTTTCACTTTTACTTCCCAACCGAATACTCTATCATTTTCATGTTCCCACAACGTGTAATCTTCAGTATCAGACATATAAACATCGTCATCTTCATCAGCACTTGAAACATCAATAACATCATCATCTTTGACGATGGACAAAGTAAAACCGTTGTTTTCAATTTGATAGTGTAAATTAACTTCAGTAGGTTCGCGAAAACCATATAACAGTGCAGCAAATTTTCCATTGGTCATGAAACTGTTAGCATTTTGTAATTGTAACTCTAGCATCACTTTTTTTCCATATGGATGCATTAACATGCCCCATGGATGTTCATATAATTCATTAAGCCATGCATTTTTGAAATCTTGAGAAATCTCGATTTTGTCCTAAAATCATATAAACCAAAATGCACAGGGTATTTCAAAAAGGCTTTGGTTGAAGCAATGTTCCTTTCTCTCACTGATTCTTTGTCGGGTCGGGTCGGGTTCGTGAAAATCGTTCGATTCCTGAATGATTTGGTGAAGATGGTGATAACTTGGAGGTTAGGTCGCCGTCGTTTGGTCGTCGCTGTCGTTAGGTCACTTGGATTTCTCTCTTCTCTCAGCTGCGTTTGAATTTTTTGTTTGGATAGTTTCTATTTCAAACCCTAATTGATAGGGACTAAAACCAAAAACGTTTTTGTGTTTACTGTTTGAAAATAAGTGATTCAGCATTCACTAATCCAACACACCTAGGCCACGTGTACGACCGTTTGCCAAGTCAGCGTTTTTAGAACGGAAATGGACGGCAGAGATCAAAACGAAAAAAATTAAGACATTGACGGACTAATGTAGTAAAAAAAAACTTACAGAGACTAAAACCAAAAATTTGGAAACATACAGGGACCGAAATGATATTTAAGCCTTAAATTAATAATACCTCAAGAGTAAAAGGAGATGGGACTTAACACTCCCCTTTGTGTTGAAAGTGAGAAAAGAATTAAATAAATTGAATTTGAAATTAATCAAAAAGAATAATCCATATACATTATTTAATCATAAATTAATCCAATAAATGTCTTGAGATCCTATTCCTAGATGGGTCAGCATATCTAGAAGAGAAAGAACGAGGTAGATTATCTGGCTCCATCCACCCACTTCCTTGATCAAAGTTCATTGAATATGATTCTTCATCATAAATACCTTCCATTGTTGGAGTTGAGCCAAAGATTTTCTTCTTGTCTCTTTTAATCTTTTTCCAAAGCTTTTGCCACACTGGTTTTGTCCCATCAATGTGGTTGCTTTGATAGTGTAGTTTTGTGTAGCTTCTACCTAATCTTATGGTTTGAGTTGTTGAATTGCTTGAACTAAATCTTTGCTTCTTGAAATCCATTTGTAGGGAGTTATAATATTGTACCTATATATATAGTGTCTTGAATAAGCTGATTTGTGTATAATTTATTGAAGTTTAGGGACCATTAGGAAAGATAGTGGAAGGATTCATTAGCTCCAATTTAGGCTTCTTTTCTTTATGAAATGACTATGTCCCACTTTATCAAATGAGGTGTACTAGTCTACTTAATAAATGTTTTGGATGAGTTTATAAATGCTTATACCACAACAACTGAAATAAAATAAAATTCTTATTGAAAATATAAAAGGTGAATAAAATAAAATTCTTATTCTTATTGTTAATATGTGTTTTAAGGGTAATTTAAAAATATAAATTTTATATTGAAAAAAATAATATTAGCTTTTAAAAGTTGAACGTACAATTTCTAATACAAAAATGTTTACATTTAGATCTTTAATATACTAAATGCATAATTTAATATAATACTAATAATAATTATTATTAAAAACCAATAAATAAATAATTTAAGATATATTAAAATATAAATAAAATTATAACCAATTTTGGATTTTTAATTTTGTTTCTTTGGAGCTTAACCCATTGAGATGGCAGCTTGCAAGTGTGTGAACTCAACCTTAGCCAACCAAATGTGTCAAAGTAAGACAGCTGAAAGAGTCATCCTTGTTTGCCGTCTACCTCTCTTTACACTGTGGACCTTTCAATGTAAGAACATTAATTAATCACTAATTAATTTTATTTGTTCCATCTAATTTGCTCAGTCACCACATAAAGAATAAAAGTCAATCCTAGTACAAAGTGTATGTTTGGCTAGCCAAAAAAGTTAGCTTATAGCTTATGTCTTATAGCTAAGCTATAAGACCTGTTTGGTAACAGACTTTTTTGTATGAGCTTATAGCTTATTTTACTGACTTATAACTTATTTTCCAGATGCTATTTCAAGTAGTTTATGAGCTTATAGCTTATTATATTTTTTTCCATTTTTACCCCTTATTATTTTAATTAATGTTCACTCTTACCCTTTTTTTATTTCACTTTAAAATAAACCATACCTTTTTTTGGCTACCTAATAAACCATAGTTTTTTTTAATAAATATAAACCATACTTTTTTTTAATAAACCATGCATGATCATTCATTATTACCTTATGACAATTTTTACGTGAATATAAACATTATGTATGCACTACCAAAAAAAAAACCTTATGTATGCTACTCACTATAAAAAAATAGCGTTGCTTTATATAAAATAAAAAAATAACCTTGTTAAGTTTTATAAAATAGTCTAATAATTATTGTTTTGGACCAAAATATAATAATAAACCATACTTTTTTAATCTTGTGAAAAAAAAAACCATACTTTTTTAATAAAAAAGTCAATAAGAAAACCCATAATTTTTTGAAAATAAAATTTCAACCAATAACAATTAGTTTAGTATTATAAAAAATATATATTATATGAGTACATTTAATTTTTCAATTTCAAGTATATTAAATATTAATTTGACATAAATTTTATTTTGAATTAACAATATCCTTTTATATCATTTTACATTTATCAGCTAGTTGAACCGCTAATTTTATCAAACACTTCAATTAACTTATCAGCCATCAGTTATCAGCCATCAGCTAGCTTATCAGCCAATCGCTAATTTTGCCAAACAGAGCCAAAATATCAAGAAGAATAATTGGTGACTCAATTCATTATTCTTCGTAAGTCAATATTGTTATTGTCTATATGTAGTGCATAATTCTTTGACCATTATATTTATATATCAACAAAAGAATAACATAATTCTTTGGGCATGCATTTTGTGATTTAAATGTGTTTCTTAGTATTAATCTTATTTTGCTTGGTCAAGAAAACAAAATAAACTATTTCAAACACTACTTGCATAAATGTCAATGGCATGAGGGGGCTAGGCATCCTAATCCTAAAACTACACAACCAAGACCAAGTTTTTAGCAAAAAAATCCACATGTCAAATTCTGAATCATTAACTTTCAAATATCTATGTGTCAATAAAGACAAATTTTTTACTTCTTCAAGCATTAATTTTGAATCTAGCCAATCACAAGCATTTGTTTGTATAACAACCAATCAAAATGTTTTGTTTGATGAATAGCAATAGGCGGACCATGTTGTAACTGGCCCAATCCAAAAGCCCAACCCGTTTTGCTTCTGCATGTGGAAGAAAAAAACAGAGTTTTGTCACTTTCATTGCAGAGTTTTGTATGGTCAGGTCACTTTCACTTTCACAGGTAACAAGCTTTTATCACCTTACTACCCTAAAACACCATTCCTCAATAACAGACCGGGAAATATTGATTTTGAAATTCAAAATCCTCTTTCCTTTAGCTTCTTCTCTAAATTCTAAAACACTACCTCATTCTCTTCAATCTCTCACTCTCTCTTCTTTAGACTCCTTCCTTTGTCCCTCTCTTTTGACGACAAAGAATGATGAAGCAGAGAACACAATTGCAATAAAGGTATGCACTTCAGATCTATTTACGGATTCATTTATATTTTCGAACTCCAGGTCTATTATATTGTTGTTTCAAATTGCTTCTTCATATGTGATTTCATGATTTAATTTCATCATATGATTTATGTGGAAGGTTTAATTTTGCGTCTATGTTTGCCAATTAGGTACTTTTCTCAATCGAATCCTCCGACCTGTTTCAAGAAACATCCTGTTATTTCAATTTCATTCCTTTTCCAAATCCCTAATTTTCTTCAAACAGATTTTTAACCCTCTTTTTGTTTGGTGTCTTTTTCATAATTTTCACATTCCTTCATCTCTCTCTGACAAACCCAACAACTATAACGCAAAGAACATTACTACATCGAAGGTATGCACAGATTCAATTTTTGTTCTCATTTCCTTCTTATTGGCGTTGGTTTTTTTTTTTTTAGTTTTGATTATGGATTCATTGTTTGTTACCTTCAAAATATCCATTGATGATTATTTGTTTTTATTTATTGAGTTTTGGTTTGATGTTTTATTTTGTTATTTATTGAGTTTTGGATCATAATAATTTTCTTTAATGTTGAAATTGGGGTTTGATATTCTGGATCATTGATTCTTGCATATCATAATTATTGGTTTCAATCACATTTCACTTCCATTGTTTATCAATGACCAATGGTTTTTTATTTTATTTTTGTTTTGAATGACCAATGATTCTTGATCATACTAATTATCATATTGGTTGTTGTTTGTTTCATATAGTTTCTATTTTATTGATTTTTTTTTTGAGTAATTCATTCATTCATTGATAAATTTGGAATATAAAATTTGATTTCAAATTAGCAATTAATATAAAATATCATATTGATTAGTTGTTACCAATTGTTGTCTATTTGATTTCATATTTATTATTAGGATTTATTCCTATCTTTCAGCTAATAATCCCTACTTTTTAGGAGTTGATAGTAGGATTTAGATGGTTTTCTCCACTCAATATGATTTGTTTTTGTTAAATTTCAATTTTTTAAGATTTGTAACAAATTTAATCCCCACTTTCTTTTGTTAAATCATCAAGCCTCGCAAAAGGAAGTAAATCATCACTAATTTAATAACAAAAAACGCTGCATAAAACCATCTAAATGACAATGGTTTGTCACGTTCATTTTCTTCTTTTAGCAAACTCATTAATTTCAACAGAGTTCAAATAACAACACATCCCTAATTTGTGAAACATCTCTCTCTTCTCTCTGTCACAATTCAATTTCACACATTCAATCTCTCACTCTTTTTCATCTTCTCTTCATCAAAATTTTAGTCATCATCTTCTCTTCTTTTTCTCCTTATGCAATTCTATCTTCACCAATTCTCTTCTATATCCTTATAGCATATTTGATAAGGTAGTAATTAGCTTCTTTGACTATTGATTGTTTGGCGTGCAGGTTTGAACTAAAAGCCAACAAGAATGTATTGGGGGAGTTTCACAATGGCTTTATGAACAATAGAGAAAGAATTGGCGAGGGATGGTTAATTTGTTTTCTATTTCATTACGTTTTCCATTTATGTAATTTTTTTTTCTTATTCATAGAAGCTTCATTTTGATTTCCATTTTATGTCTCTTTTTCCACAAAGTTGGGAATGATGTATCAAGAATTAAGGGTGATATTGTTTTTTAGAGGGTGTACTAAGGGTGATTGAGTCTTTAAGAAGCATCAAATACCCATTATTATGTTAACCTGAGTCTTTACAGAATTGATTTGTTGTGTCATTTTGTTTAGGAGACTACATTCATGGCCTTCTCAGCTCTCATGTTGCAAAGAAATTTGGGTACATTTGGAGTTTGAAGATCTTCAACGTGATGGATTAAACTGAAGTTTGAAGTTATAGAGGTAGAAGGGAGTTGCTTTTGCTACTTTCCATTTCCTTAATTTTTTACTGATTTTTTAAGTTTACTTACTAATACCTAATTTTTAGGAGTTGTTAGTGAGATTTAGATGGTTTTCTCAAATCCAATATGAAACAGTTTTATTGACCGAAACAATAAGTCATTTATAAATGAAGCCAAGTTCTATCTCTTTTTTTTTTTTTCTTTTTTTTTTTTCTATTTTGGGGATTTGTTTGCAGGGTGGAATAAAGA
Organism: Trifolium fragiferum; assembly: GCA_954870985.1. Classification (NCBI taxonomy): domain Eukaryota; kingdom Viridiplantae; phylum Streptophyta; class Magnoliopsida; order Fabales; family Fabaceae; genus Trifolium; species Trifolium fragiferum. Next base: position 9,003,039 of record OX940796.1, read on the forward strand.
CATACTCACCTGAATTTTAAAGCATGTAATTTGGTCAAGAAAACTTAGCTTTAGGGGATTTTGATAAGATATTTATGTCTACTTTCATATTGAGACATCTTTTAGAAATATGCAATTTCGATTGATTAGATTAGTTTAATGAAGTTGATGATTTTTGCATTCTTTATTTTAGTGAAAATTTGATCATCGATTTGATTTAAGTGCTTACCTCCATTTATCAATTTTAGATTTTGATATTACCAACCTGAAATTATATTTCAGTTTATGTCTAAATGAATGGCAAGAGCAAATATATCAAATGAATGTGGCCTTTATGAGGATATGTGGTTAACAGATAACATGGGTGAACTTTCCATCTTAATACATTTAATGATTATCCTACATTGTTAAGCTTCACAAAGACACATATTTGGATGAATAAACATGCTGCTACTTTCCAATTTTGCAGGGCATGTGCTTTGACTAAAGTTTGAAATTCAACACATAAAGAGACTTTAGGAAGGCAATCATCACTGTGCTTAGAGGATGTTGATATATTTTCAGCATTATAAATTATCATTACTATGGTAGTTGTCTGCTGATGATCTTTGTTCCATGCAATTTTGCCTTTCCAGAACATTTTTCTATAGTCTCTGTTCATATTAATGGTTTTTGTCTACTAATTATTTTGAGCATTATTAATTATTAATAGTCTTCGTTCATCTAATTTCTGAGTTTTTATTTTCACTACCTTTTGGCTATTTAATGTTCTAATTTTCTTCAAATGAGGTGTAGTAAATTGAGCAAACTAACGTGATTTTTTCTTTTCTGTAATTACTACATTTTATTGCATCAGTACCTGTTTTTATTTTTCATTTAGTTTCTGAAATGCTTCTCATTCATGTGCAGATGGAAGTTTCTAGGTTGCTTAAACATCTTGTGGGTACAATATTATATTTGTGAGGGGTGTGTTTACTCTCTACTAATGTTTAAGGTATAGTTGCTAAAGGAGTTAATTACTTACTTACCATGACCGCATTTAATTTATATGACCACATTAGGAGAAACATGTTGACTCCAAACTCCTATTAATTTCTTATTACATCAATAATAAGATCTTTAGTTCATATGAAATTAACTATAAATAAAAATTGTGATTTTTATTTTTTTTAAGTTAGTGGTCATTCATGAGATGAATATGCATCAAGGAAAGACATGTAGTTATATTGTAATTGTTAGTCACCTTTATGAAGTTGCATTGTGATTTTTATTAATTTGTATGCAATTTTACTTGGTTTTTTCCTACATATACTATGACTAGGTTGATCAATATATGGTATTTTTTCCAATTATATTCAGTTTTCAGGTTCAATTTTCCTCTAAATTTCAATTAGGTTCTGTTTTCATTTATTAATGAATTTGGATATTGATCATTTGATAGTGGAAGTGGTAAGAAAGCTATATACATCTTTTTATCCCACTGGTTTTTTCAATTTTTGTTTATATGTTAATGTCTTTTTGGTTTCATATGTTAATGAATTTCATTGTGTCTATCTTTCCTTTTTCCTGTTTTCTACGTACATAGAGAGGTTAAAAGATGATTAGATTAAAGTAACTTGAAAGTTCAAAAGTATATCCATATGCTTTCTCCCTCATGGTAATTACAAAACATAAGTACTTGCCTAGGTTTGCTAATGACACTAGCTATTCATGCATATTTGTTGAAGTGTTTACAAGAGTTAAGCTTAAAATTGTCAAACCAATATATGTTTATTTGGCAAGTCACAAGAGCTACATATTATTTTCATTTATTTATATGCTTCTAAGTGGAAACATGATGGTCTGAGGTCTCACAAATCAATTGATTTTATGTAACACGTTCAATTTTGAGTAAGAATGTGCAGCTTCAACCCTCAAGAGATTGGCATATCCTCTATCTGTTCAAATTCATAAGCACCTGTAAAGGCCATTATTAGTAAATGGTTTTCAAGATTTATCTTCATTTAATTTGATACTTTTACTTTTGAAGCACTCTTTTAAGTATTTGCATTATTCTTCAAGTATTTATATTTTAAAAACCTGCGAGAAAGGTGATCAGTATATTGAACTGCACACACACACACATATGTCCTGAGAAATTTGTCCAGTAGTTTTTTATTAAAATGAAATTATTGGTTTTGGTTTAATTGCAACTTTTGGATGGGGTTTGGATTTGTATCCATTGTTCACAAGTTCTTTGGTTAACATAGTTGTGTCTTGAATTTATATCCCTCTTTAATTGTGGTTAGGGATAATTATTTTAAGATTGTTTGAGCTTGCCCTTGATTAGAATTGAGTTCTGAATTTTGCTTTGGTGTTTTCATGGCTTAGCGTATACCTCAATCTCACTATTTTCCTGATGAGAAGTTAGCGCATAAATGTGGTGTGGTTAAGCATCATTTGACGCTCTCCTCTACCATACTGATATATATTTTGGCTGCAGGCCGAAATTGGATTTCCATGTCCAGAATCGGAGGAAGAATACATTGTCTAAGAAGAGGCTTAATCAACATAATAGAATCCCAACTTCAAAGAGCCTCAGGCGCAAGAGCAGGTTCAACCAGTAATATCTTATTTTAGTTTGGTGGTGGTGTGCTTTATTTATTGTTTCCCTAGGTTTTGATTTGTGTTTTGGGATCTTTCTGTTTGTATTTAATGTCCTTTGCAATATTGTTTTTCCCAGTTAGTAATCCTGAGGAAAGAGTTTAAAATGTTGGACAAGCACATGACAGTAAAGAAAATGGAGAGGGAGGATCACTATCCTCTGTGTGAAAATTCTATTTTATCCTCTCATGTTTGGAGTTCCTTTGTTTCTCTTGCGTTTGTTTTTGGTTCACAACTGCTTCGACATAATCACCGCACCAGTCTTTTTTGCCACCATTCGTGATCTTCTCTTCAAATGTGAGTCTTCTTCTTTGATTTTTTTTAAGGTTTTAGAATTTCTTAAATATTTTTTCTGCAGATGTTAAAAGCACATACTTTTAGTCTGATTGGTCTTAAGAAATTTATAAATTATGTTTCTGGTTTGTACACATGTTGCTTATTTTCTAGCTTTTGGACATTAAGTATTTTATGTAGATATAAATTTGAGTTGAAGTACTCTACTAATTTACATTAATCATTTTAAATTTGTCATATAATATTTGTCATTCTTTATCTCACTTCTCTCTTTATCTCTCATATTTTATATTCTTACTAACTTTTTGTCCAATTTTTCGAAAAGGGATTGTGAGGGAGAGCTGTTTGCAATTGTGTCATGGAAACAACAGCTATATCCTGGTCCTGACCAATGGTAATATATTTTTCATTGATTTTTTATATGCGTGAACGTTCAAAATTTGAAATTTCAAATCTCTGCGAGAGAGATTAGTAACTCTTCCATATTTGTTTTCTTTTGATTTGGTTTGAAAGAACTTACAAGTTCAGGCCATGCTTACTACACTATTATTGGTTTCACGAATTTTGATATCTTCATTGATTACAATTAATTCTTTTTTGCATTCTATTGTCTCTTTGCAGTAATGCAATATAAGCAAATTTATTAAGGGAGCAAGATTCTCATAATGCTAATGGAATTGATCCCTGAAAGTACTTTGCAATATTATTTTCTTGACTTCGTTTGTCTAACATTTGACTTGATTGATATGTAATGGGAATGTTATGTTATCAGACCCTCATAGTGTCATAGGGAATTTATCTATAGTTGATTGAGATATGTATATGTTTTCTTAATTTATTCAATAGTTTATTCAAATGCTTATAGACTACGTGGGATTCGACACTAAATGGCCTTGCTTACTCTTGGGCTCTTTGCAAGAATACAGCATAAAAATAATTTTGTTAAGATAGCAAGATCGCCATGGTGCTAAAGTAGAAACAATATACCAAATTTATAACTTCATACATTAGCAATTAGTTTGTTGGCGGTTAAAGGCCAATTGAATATACTTGGCATTGAAAATTAACATCAAGCAAAAAAACCACTTTGATTATAGTAGTCTTATTAGATGATATTATTATTAACTTCACTTGATAAAATATGAATGCATCTTTTGATATATCAGTATTGACACAAAACACGGAGACAAGAAGCAAATCTTATGGTTGCATTATGTGAATTAACAATTGTTTAAATTTAAAGATGCATTTTTCAATATATCACGTACATTATGATATAGTTGCATCATTGTTCCTCTATTCCGTGTCATTTCATTGTATTGTTAATAGTTAAAAATTTTATCACCATTTAATTGTTCAATTCTTATAACAGAGAGGATATAGTATAACTACTGTTCAATTTTTGTCATTCTTTATTCTTCAATTCTTATAACCCGGGAGACTATAGTATAGACTATTGATTTTATATAATAATTCTTCATATAATCAAGTAATTTGTTCCTTTATTCCGTATCATTTCATTGTATAGTTAATAGTTAAAATTTTTGTCACTCTTTATTGTTCAATTCTTATAACACTCTTTTCTTAATAATTTTATTAATGAAAAATATATATAATTGAATTGTATAAATATATTGTTCCCCGTGCGTTGCACGGGTGTGAATACTAGTATTATACACTTAAGCAAGTTTATTCATCTCGGGTATTATGAACCAAAATTAACATAATGATTCTGATTATTAGATTAAGAGGAAGGTAAGTTGGGTTTGGGTACCCATATCCAAGTAAAGTGCCTTAATACAATTTTGCTAGTTTATCTAAAAGTAGTCAAGAAATTTTGGCTGTAATTGCGTGGAATTGGTGTAACAATCGGAACAATTGGGTGTAAAATGGTTCTAATGAGTCGGCAAAGGAACTAGTGGTGTGCGCGATTAATGGACAGCAGCAACGCAATTTGGAACCTGTCATGACTGCAGGTAATGTGCCTTGCGCATTACAATGGCAGCGGACTAGGGTCTGATGATGGAAATGCAATGTAGATTCTAGTTTTTATGGAGGTTCAGGACATACAAGATGGGGTTGATGTGTCTGAAATGCACAAGGATCTTTAGTAGCAGCATGATGTAATTTCAGTCATCATAAATATGCAACAATTGAAGGTGAAGCTATGGCAATATTAAATGCATCGCGTGAAACTATTGCTAGAGATTGGACCAATGTTGTTTTCGAAAGCGACTTGGATGCTATACATGCAAATCATAGGGGAGTTTTTGAATATGAATTAGCTCTATTATTTTCTCTATTAAGTTGTAGCTAAATTGTTATTCAAACTTTGAAGTAAAGTTTATTAACCGACCAACAAATATGGTGGCTCATACTTTAAATAAGACGGTCATTTTTTGGCTTAGTAGTCACACTTTCTTTGATATTATTCCTTGTATTGCATGTATAGTTATCAATAAAATGAGTTGAATGTGTTTCTATCAATAAAAATCAAGAAATTGTTGTGTTGTATAAAATTGAAACTTAAGTATTAATGTAAAATACATGAGAAACACATGTCATAAACATTAAGCTTTGTCCACCAACACGAACATATAACTACTTCAATTTAATGACAAACTAATTGCAGATATAATCGAAATGAGTAGAACCTGTAATAGTAATTAATACTCCCTCCGTCCCTTATTATAAGCACCCTTACAAAGATTTTATTTGTCCCTAAATATAAGCCCCTTTTCGATTCCCTAGACACTTTTGTTATTACTTTTCCAAACGTAACTCCACTTTGCATTGAAATACGTAAAGTCAACTACAAATACATCTTTTCACCAAGGACAATATAATAATTGTAATACCCAAAAAGCATACATTAATTATACTATCAATTTTTCTTAATAAGCGTGAAATTTCTCTTGAGAGAAGACGGAGGAAGTATAAATTAAACAACTAGATCATTCTACCAGAACTAATTAGATAGGGTGAGATATGACTTCTAAGATATTTCAAACTTGCATCAAAGAAATAGGTCGAATCAATTAAATAGGGGTGAGATTCCGAAAATTAACACACTTGATGCGCAGATTTTTCCAACATCATGCACACACAGATCCTACAAATTTTTTAAACAAAAAAAACATATCAACAAGCAAAATCAGCCAAGAAAGCATGAATAGAAGTGTTTTTCACTGCAAACAACCCTTCTAAAACTTTGCATGAGAGTCAAGTTACTTAAACAATTGCACAATTTCATACCAAATATTTCCTATAAATTCACAATTCAAAGGGCACCTAAACCACAACATATTTCACACATAAAACTAACATTTTGAGAATATCATAAATTGATTAAACACAAAGATGGCCTCAACTCAACCCAACAACCCTCCCATAGTCATAGTAGTTGTGGTTGTCTGTGCTGGGGGCCTTGTCTTGCTTTCTTTGATTACTTTTGTTCTATACTGCTTCTTCCAGAAGAGGAAGGAGAAGAAGACACAAGAAACCGATATCATACACATCGATGAGCATAAAAAGGGAAAGGAAAGCATTGTGTCCGGTCCATTTGGACAACAATCAGTAGTTATATCTGTTGAAAATGATGTGCATGTAGATGAAGAAAAGAGAAAAGAGACACTTGATCATGGTTTACATGCCGAATCATCGTCAGCTATCATACGTGTTGATGAGCATAAAAAGGGCAACGAAACCATTGTGCCTGGTCCTTTTGGACAACAAGCAGTAGAGATATCAGTTGAAGATGATGTGCATGTAGATGGAACAAGGAAGAGTGAGAAACACGGTCATGGTTTACACGTCAAATCATCCTCGGCTGAAGCAAATCATAACAATTCTAGCAGCCTAGAGGTTGGAAGTTCTGATGGTCATCATCACCAGCTTGAGAACAAATCCTGATTGGAAGAATTGTGTAAATTCACATAAAACAATTATTCTTGTACATGGACTCCTAAAAAAAATGTCATTTCGTCTAAAATACTTCAATGAATAAACATTCTTCATTTGTTTTTCTGATATTTTTTTCCTTTTCGTGTGATAAACTTGTCATTTGTTGAATCCTTCTACAAGTTGACAAAATTAAGCTAGAAGCTCCTTCGATGCAGCATTCGAAGCTCTGTGTATACAATCAATCTGACATAAATAAACAACCTCAATTTATATGCTAATAACTAGCCATCACTTCTTTAGTAAAAAAAAAAAAAACTAGCCATCACTTCTTGCTTTTAAATATATTCAAAGCTTGACCTACATCATAAATAATCATGTCATGTATCCTTAACACAGGTCCATCATAACACATATCATTCATTTGAAGCTAATCATATACTTATAATCGATCTGACTCAACTGATGTGCAAAATTTTCTCAGCATGAAAGTTGAGTAAAAGGGTGCATAATATGCCATCCTAAGATAAGAACACAACAACAAATGGAAAGAGAATGAAATACAATAAAACATACACCCTGTCAATGTTACCGATTACGGATTGCACACCATGGCTCAAAGCAAAGAAAATCTGTTACTTTGAGCTGCCATCCTTACAAATTTGCTATGTCAGTGGTTAAAAATTCAGCAATCAGCCATAGCTGATATTGGACAACAATACACCCTATACATATATAGCAGATTTCCTAACCATGACACCAATCACAGAGGTGCAAAAAATGAAAATGGATTCCCTGAAATTGCAAATTAACGCAGTTGGGGACCTCGGCCATCGATAAAGATCCAGTAGCACATGCATATTATATGCCGTGTTTAAAAGCTGGATTATTGGAGTTCAAATCCAAGTCATCCAATCTTCATCCAACAGACGATATCATATGACCCCATGACTGCATGATTTGCCTGAGTGCAGGGAATCCAAGTACGCTAAATACATCCTATATTTAAGTCTCACAAAATGCTATCCATAATTTTATAGGCCATAAGCGCAAACCTAGCAGGAACCATACAACAGTATAGAAGAAACATCAATTTGTCATTAATAAACAGTCTTCAATTATTTACAAATAACTATCTTTCATTTCTTGCTTACATTTAAACATAACCAAAGCAAGGCCTACATCATATATAATCACGCCTATTATCATTGAAACAAATCCAAAACTCATATGATGTATTTGAAGCCGTATATACCATCAATCTGACATAAATAAACAATCCTCAACTTAATTAGCTAATATCCAAAGAGAAAGATAACAGCACAATGATTGACCACATTAGTGTGAATGGAAAATCTAGAGAACCTAAAACCTAACATATAGGAAGCTATGATCTGGCTCAAATGCCTACGTTTAAGTTACAACACTCCTCAGTCTCTACTAAATAATAACGATGGTAATAAGTGAACATATATGAAATGCATCAACCCACGAAACTAAATTATTAAAGGCACCAAATTTCATAGTCAAATATCACAAGCACCATACTTCATAATCAAATATCACAAACACCACATTTCTACAGCGTCTAGGACACTTCCTCTGTCACAAAAACAATTGAACTTTGAGTAATTTTCTTCTAAGAAGGTTTTTACCCCGTAGTTAATTTATAATTCCAAGTAAATTTAACAGCCCCTTTCTGTAACTAATATAACATCAAATTTGCCAGCTACCTTTTAACTACATGCTGACTATTTTTATTGCTCATAAAAGCGGCTTCACTACTTTTCAAGGCATTCCCCACCAACTCCTTTCTTGTATAACTAATGTTTTACAGCAGCAGCAAGCTTTTGACTATGCGATTTTGTTAAATATGTTCTTAACTGCAACAACAATTTGACAAAAAAACATACCATAAGATTTTCTACAATTCAAAGAAAAGAAGTGACTACTGACTAGTCCGATATATTCAAATACATTTGTTAGGATCAGCCCCACATACCTTCAATTCCAACGCTCTTTTCATCTACCTCCTCCACAATTTTACGCTGCCCAACATCAAAGTAACGATAGAACACAAATTCAGCATTCCGAACTGTTTCATCCGATAGTTGAGGATTCCTAGTGTCCTTAGAAATGCAAACAACATTGCATTTCCCAGCAATAGATTCCTGATACACCATACAAAAATAGACAATTCAATCAGGCTTATAATAATTGATGGTATGTTCCAATCCAAACCAAGCAAATTGAATAACATTTTTATTTTATTAACCCTCTAGTTCCCCTAGTTCCCCTCCCAGGGGAACAGTTTCACAGCCCGGGCCCCACCACCTTAGGTGGTCCCAGGCGGCACTGCCAACTCACGATCTTCTCCGCCCCATGTATTCTAGGAAGTACATGTTCAATCTATTCTCACTACCATTCGAGCAAAAACTCCACTAGAGAAGGGGTGGAGAAAATCGTGAGGTGACAGTGCGGGACTACCCAAGGTGGTGAGCCTGTGCTGTTACAAACAGGATCTTGGTAAATGCAATCCAGAGTTAGGCCGCGAAGTAAGTAAAGTTTGGCAAATAATTGTTCCCACCAGAATTAAATTCGAGTCTCCTAAACGATTCGTCGAGCTCGTTAACCACTTGAGTTCAACGTCTTGATTAATTAGTCATCAATATTGTCAAACGAAGAATACACAAGTTTTAGCATACCTACAACCGACAATTGCGAGCAACAAATTCTCTACACTCTCACCATATAATTGAGTAAAATTCACATGGATTCCAACTAAATTCGACTAAAATAAAATAAAAAATTGTTGAAATTAAGAAGTAAATTACCAGAGGATTGATATTAGTAAGACCAGATCCATCACCACAAGCGAAGAACAATTCATTATAATAAATCTGAATCCCTTTCAAAAACTTAGAAATCTCACGAGGACGAAAGAACCACTGAACCTTAATTTTCCTCAACTTAACACGAGTAGGAGTTTCCCATATCTTAATGATTTTACCGATATGAGGTTCAGATTGAGTTCCATTTTGAAGATAAACAGTATCATATAGAGAATAATGTTCACCGTCAAAGGTGAATGATTCGTAGAACTGTGTGTCTTTCTTTTTGCCACCTTTGCCGCGCAATTTTCCCCATTTGAATTCTAGGGTTTCTATGGGAGGAGGATCAGATTCTTCTGGTTTTGCCATGGAGCGGAAATAGTGTAGTGGAAGCTTCCGATTATGGTAAGAATATATTATATGCTGACGACAACTGCGCTGTTTGACGGCTGCTTCTTCTCCCCTTATAAAATTTTCTCGTACAGTATCGCAAAATTACATTTAAGAATAAAAATTTTAAAATATTATTAAAATTGATAAGGACAAGTTAGATAACTTGATAGTAATTATCTTTAATATATTCTTAAGGGTCATGCTAAACAGTAAACAGTGTATCCGGTGTACTAGTTAAGCATACTCAAAATAGAAATAAAAATATAAAGTTAATGCTAAAAAGATAACTTTTTACATTAAATGCACAAGTTTCAAGAAAATATTTCTATATTAATATGCTTAACTAGTGCACCAGGTGCACTATTTAGCATTTTCCTATTGTTAATACATATCATATCAAATCATAAGTATCTAAAATAAAATAACAAATCATATCTTTTATTTTTTGAGACCACAAAACAATGGATATATATATATATATAAAAGAGTAAAAAATCCTATCTTCTTACTTGCATAAAAAGAAATCTTCAATTACTTATCAATTCTGTTATAAATACATATATAAGTCAGGAAAATTCTAACGGACCATTTCTTCAAGTGGTCCATGGTGGACCATTCATGAAAAACCCTATAACGAATACGAATTTTATAAAATTCACCGTTGGATTGAAAGTTTATATCATATAGATTATCTATAGAAATTTTTAGAAAAATTGAAAATCATTTGATATGTTATTGAGATCCATCAAGATTAACGGTTTATTAAATACTGTAAATCTTGATAAATCCCAATAAAATATCAAATGATTTTCAATTTTTTAAAAAAAAAATTATGGATGCTCTATATGATATAAACTTTCAATCTACCAATAAATTTTATAAAATTTGTATTCGGTAGATCACTTGTCCACGGTGGACCACTTGTGAAGGTGGACAGTGGTCCACCGTAGCATTAGCCATATAATTTACTAGCTTCATTCAATTTAATAAAGCATATCATTGGCGTCTTGACAAAAAAACACAAATAATTTTATATTCAAAAAAAAAAACACAAATAATTTTGTGACAACACTTTGAATTGATAGATATAGTAATTATTAGAGAATTTAGTGATGTAACAAGATTTACATCTTTTCTTCAAAAAGACAACTCATTTCTTATTTCCTGGAGTTGAAAACCTAACACATCTATAAATGACATTAATTCTACTAAAGAAAAATAATACTTGACTTTTCGGAAATTCTTAATATAGACCTTAAAAATAAAGGTTCACCAGTGGACCTATAAAAATGACCTACTATATCCAATTCTCTCAATTTAATTAAAATTTTTACCCATTATTTTAATCTATATAATATTAGTAAAGTTATTCATATCTGAAAAATACCCTCTTTCCATTACATAAGTGTGATTAATAAGATTGAACAAGAAAAACAGGTTAGATGTAAATCAAGCATCTTCAGTCTTAGACATGACAAAGAGACAACGATAGTTGTTTGTGACTTTGTGTTGTTCTCGAAGAGAATGCGTAGAAACAATACTTGATATAAACATTAAAAAATTGTAAGCTAAATTGAGGGCTACCTGTTATAGCAGGTCATTTACAAATGACCAACGGTAGACCTTTATTTTATAGGGGGTGTTTGTTTCATGGATTATAAGTTTATTCCAAGGAATGTGACTTTGGAAATCTTTCATTCCCATGTTTGTTTCAAGTTTTTATAAATTATGCCTAGGAACTTTTTATTCCTTGGAATATAATTTACACATGATCTTCGCACTTTTTATTCCCATGTTAAAGGGTGGGAATCTTACATTCCCATGGGAATAAGAGGTAACCACCCATAACTCCCCACTCTCCCATTATTTTTAACTCATTTATTTATAATTTTTAATATATTAAAATTTTAATTGGATTTATTTTAAAAATGTTCCAAGGAAATTTATTTGTTTACCAAACAAATTGATTGGAATAATATTCCTGGTAATAATGTTCCTTGGAATGATATTCCCGGGATTATAATTTTAATCTCCGAAACAAACACACCCATAGGCTTATATTATGTTGGAACAAAATTATGATTTTGTATTGATTTTGATGATAACAATGTATTTAAAGTTAAATTGGAGTATTAATAATTTATTTTAGTGTGCAGGATTAAAAGTTAAAATTTGCGTACTAAAGCACCTTAGAATTTCTGAAGGAATTACTTCTAAGCGAACAACATCTGAGCTCACCAGATCTGAAGCAAGTAATTCTGAGACTATCAAACTCTGAAGCTACGAATATATGAAGGCTCATCAGAGATTAGTGTTAAGCTACATTTGAGAGTACAACTTTATTGAAGACTGTGCCTGACTAAGTCCAAACGTAGAAACCAAGAATGAAAAGGTTTGACAATGGAAAGGTCCTTTTCAAGTCAGGCTTCAGAAACGATTATTTCCTTATTTGGCTTTCAACAAGGTTCAAATATCAAAAGCCAAAAGGAATCTCTCATTTTCTAGTAAACGTTAAGCTCCTAAGCATCTGCAAATCAGAACAGCTAATAAGCTCACTGATCAATACAAAGGAGCGTCTCAATTCTTCAAACGGCTATAATCTTCAACGTTCACTTTTTCATCTATAAAAGGAAGAAGATTTGTGAAGAATTATTATCAAGACTTAAGCTTCTGAACGTGCTGAACCTCTGTCAAATTCTAAAGCTATCAAACACTTAGAAACTTTGTGATAATTTTCTAAGTTAAGTCTTGTAACTGTGTTGTATTTTGTAAACACCTCTGATTGTATATCAAGTGTTAATCTCACATCTTTATTATTATTAAACTTGTGTGAAGTCTCTTGCATTGTGCTTGAGCATTGGAAGTCTCTTGCTTTGTGCTTGAGCAATTGGAAGTCTCTTGCTTTGTGCTTGAGCATTTGTAATCTGTGTGATTATAGTGAAATCTCTTGTAAAGAACAAGAGGACTGGACTACTCCTGTTAGTAGGAGGAACCAGTATAAAATTTTGAGTCTCTCTTTCTATCCCTATCCTCATATATTGTGTGACTTATTCATTATTCGCTGCCGTTTCTTTTATCTTAGACCCCCCCTGTGTGTTTTTCAACCTTCATATTAGGGGTTTTCTTACTTTTCACCCAAAATCAGATTTTAGTTATCAGGTAATTTTATTTTTTTTATTATTGTTTATAATTCTTAAATCATTGTCACTTATATTACTTTTAAATTTTTGTTAAACCAATAATGTGCAACCTTCATGATTGAGATTCACCATGATTATTTATAGTATTGAACTAATAATATGTTAAATTTTATATAGGTCATATTAAAATTTGTGTTTGTCCAAGTACTTGTAATTTATGTTAGGATAGAGTCTACATGAGTTTTGTTATTTGAAAATTAAATCATCTGAAGGAAGAAAAAAAAGCACTAATATGTGCTTATTACCAAGTTAATGAAAAAATGACTTAAATTCTTTTGTTGGTCTTTTCAGATTTTTGGTCAAGAAAGAGGAACAATGCTCAAATAATTAATTACAATCAGTGCTGGTCATCTGAAAGGTAACGTGATAGTTTAGAGATAAAATGTAAATTTTTTACCATTATATATAATAACTTTTCAATTTTTATTATTATTATTATTATTAAAATTTGTTTTTAATTCTTCTTTCCTAATTTTTATTATGCTTTATTTTTTTTATTATTTCATATTACATTCAAATGAGTCCAATTTTTCATGGAGTTTTGTACGTGGCACTAACAAATTGTTTTCTTTTCTATTTTAGATTATATCCACAAGTCATTCATTTGGTATCCAGTTCCACTCATCCTAAAACTACACAACCATGACTAAGCTTTTAGCAAAAAATTCCAAGTGTCAACCTCTAAGATCATCCACATAAGATTCTTGGTAGCAATAAATGCCAAAATTTTAGCTTCTTTTAGGTAATGTTTTCAAATTGACCAATGAGAAGTATTTGCTTTGATGTAGTGCTGTAATGGGCCACCATTTTTCGTTGGCCCAGTTTACTTAACCCAACACAAACAAAAAAAAATGGCCAAGGTTGATTGAAGGTAAATGAACATGAACGTGAAGTCATTTTCATTTTCAGAACAGCAGGCTATAAGTCAAAAAACACAGTCCTGAATCCATGACTTTTGTCATCTCTTGCTGCAACCTTTGACTGATCAACCCACACACAATAAACCGGGAAAACATTTGTTTTGAAATTCAAACATCTCAAATAAAAACTCAAATGTTCTCTTCAATCTCTCTTATTCTCTATTCTTTATCTTCCTCTCCTTTTCTTTTTACAAACACGGCGACGGGAAACGAGGAAGCGGGCACAAACGAAACGACAAGGTAAGCTATTTTCATTTTCGGATTCAAGATCCATTCTATTGTATTTCTGCTACTCACATTGTTTAGGTTTTGATGTGATTTTGTTTTTAGGGTTTTTCTTCTTCTTTTGTGGTGTTTGAATTTTCAATTTCCGTTTTTATCTAATTGTTTGTTTCTCTTTCTGAAATTTGATGATTGCTACTATGGTATTTTGAATTTGTTGCAGATTTGAATTAGGCACCAATTTTTTCATTTGTATTTCTAATCCCCAATTTTGTATCTCTTTGCTTATTGCTTCTTGGGTTGTTGATTTTGTAGGAACACACTACCTTACTTGAATTTCAGGTATCACTCTTTTCTAGATTACCATTATTCATTCATTACTATTCAATTTTTGTTGTTAATATTTTGCTACTATTTATTTTTTTCTCAGCAACCCAAGAAAGGCCAAAATATTTAATCTATATTCTAACACAATGAAATGCCAAAATATTAACAAGGTTCCATTTGCAAATTCTAAGTGATTCTATTATAAAAACTTATAAGCACTTTAGTTTGATTTAGATAGAAAGAATTATTGTTTGAATTCCTTACTTTAGGGGTTGCATCCTTTAAAATTTGAAGGCTTTGATATCTTATTGATTATAAATTACTAAAGAATGTTATTATTTTTTTGTTTCAGATTTACTAAAAGAGCTTACCAAAAAGCAAGGTATCTCTTTTGATTTAGAGAACCCAATGTTTAAGTATTTGTGAAGTTTTAGTTTTTTTATTCAAAACATATACTCACATTAAAATATGATTAGAATGAATTGTATTGTGTAGTTGTAAGGATTTTGTTTTGGTTTGTGGTGTTTTTTATATTGTTTTCTATTTAGATGCATACTTTATTAGGTTGAGGGAAAATTTGTTATTGTGAATTAAGTTAGTTTGATTTTTTTTTTCTTGATAAACAATAAGTTTTTTTTTTTTTGAATGAGATAAGCAATAAGTTTGTTTGATCAAATGTGTTTTACATATTTTGAAATTAAATAAATGGAAATATCCACTACAATCACCAAATAAAAGTGTATCAGACAAGAAAAAAAATAGGAAAGAATCTTTCCCTTCCCTTTCTGCATTGATGTTGTCTTCTTTCTCTCCATCTTCAACAAAAACTTCCATTTTGGTGAAAAACCAAATCAAAAGTGTTCTCAGCAAGCTTTGACTAATTTAATGAAGTTTTCTCATATAGTTTGTTGTTTGTTTCATATAGTTTCTATTTTATTGATTTTTTTGACTAATTCATTCATTGATAAATTTGGAATATAAAATTTGATTTCAAATTAGCAACTAATATAAAATATCCTATCAATTAGTTGTTACCAATTGTTGCCTATTTGATTTCATATTTATTATTAGGATTTGTTCCTATTTGATTTCATATTCATATATGCTTTTATTTACCTCTTTTGATAACATAATTGGGTTTTGCCGATACCATTTGCAAATTTCATGATATGTATATGTATTAAGTAGGATTCATCTTGCTTCACGAACTTATGAATTAGTTACCCATATTTGTGCTTTTAACTTGAAAATTTTACTATTTTCGTGACAATCCTATAATTTGATTTGGATTTCTTTTGATATTCATAGTTATAAACTAATACAGAGTTACTACTGCAGAGTTATAAAGTCAAAAAAGAAAGGAACCATGGTGATAGATGTGGGTATGTGTAGGTGAAATGAAGTAAGTGAAGCATTGTTTTGATATGTCACTTATATTATAAAAAACTACATCAGTACCAGCTTTTTATTTCACACTATTTTATATTTTTACTTAATTTGTTTTTCGATTGCAATTTTTATTTCTGATTTTTCCATTTTTCTCTCATTTGTTTCATACTCCCAGGTTCTCCTCTTAGTTTCATTGTTTATGTGAAGAGAAATGGAGTTTAAAGGTCAATTTATGGTTTTGATTTTCGTTTTTGCATATATTAATGAGATGATAAAGTTAACGATCAATAGTTGAAGTTTCTTGACATGACATTTAACTAGCGTTATACACAACTAAGTCTCTAAATAGCTTGATTTGTGACTTTCATTTTAAATTCTTTTGCTGAAATTACAAATGCTCAACTCAAATTGTAGCTTGGTTTATGTGACAAAAATGACATTGATTCTTATTTATAATGCAGGATAAAGATGTTCTTGAGGTCCAAAAAAAAAATCTTTTCTGTTTCAGAGTAATGTCCCATTCATTCTATCACTCAAACTTTATTTGTCTTCATGATGTTGAGAAACTAGAGTATCAAACAATTCCACCCTAATTTTTCAGATATTTAATAAATAAAGATGGATTTGAGAATGCACATGAAATTATCTTTTTATGGACAGATATAACTTACAAGTCTTTAACAATTGTTAGTCTTCTATTAACAAAAAAATCTCAAGAGATCATTATAAGTGCTTAAACTTGATCAGCTATAAGTGTATTGCTCTGTTTCATTTCTAAATGAAGGCTTTCATCGAGCCATTCTTGCTCATCTCTAGAATGGAAAGACAAGACTCTGTGTGAAGAAATGTAAAGAAGACAACAATATATTTGTAACTTATCTATTCATTAGGATAATTTCCCAATTCACCACAAAAAATGTCTTCTAATAATACTTGCTAGAAAGTTTATATGTTATGCAAGAAAATGTCTTCTAAAAGTCATTATTATTATTATTATTTGTAAAAATTTATTATGTCATTGTCAAATATTAAGGAGGTGTTTGTTTCCCGGTTATAAAATGAGTTCCCAGGTATGTAACACTGAGAAACATTAATTCATATGTTTGGTAGATGGAATTCACTCAATATTCACAGCAATATATTGTTCCAAGGAAATTGAAATACCCACGTCCATAGGCATGCTATTCCTAAGGAAAGAATGATTGCATGTTTGAGTGGCTCACAATATCACGATCGAAACCGACTCAAAGCAAACTGTAGAATGTAAATGTCTTTAAGAAGGGAGCAATATACTGGGCCAAGAATATACTATTTTTTTAATGTTGAAATTAGGATTCAAAAAGGGTTATAATACCATCATGGTATGATTCTGGAGCAAGTCTATGTGCATCTACATTATTGTCAAAGGCAAAAGCTTAATTTTGTGCATAATAATGTTTCTTTTCATGTTTATTCATTCAAAAATGTAAGTATAAGTAGATGACAATTTGAGTGAGTATAAGTAGATGTTAAAGTAAGTATAAGTAGTACGGTGACATACGGTATTTGTAATTTATCCAAGCTTTTATATATTTTGAAATGTTTTTTGTTTATATATTATATTTTGAAGATAGCCAATTTGAGTGTGTTTGAGAGAGAGAGAGAGAGAGAGAGAGAGAGAGAGAGAGAGAGATCATGTGATGTTAAAGTAAGTATATGCAGCACTGGGACAAATGGTATTTGTAATTTATCCAAACTTTTATATATTTTGAAATGTTTTTTGTTTATATATTATATTTTGAAGATAGCCAATTTGACACACTGAGTGTGTCTGAGAGGGAGGGAGATAGAGAGAGAGAGAGAGAGAGAGAGAGAGAGAGAGAGAGAGGGAGAGAGAGAGAGAGAGAGAGAGAGAGAGAGATCATGTGATGTTAAAGTAAGTATAAGTAGCACGGGGACAAACGATATTTCTAATTTATCCAAGCTTTTATATATTTTGAAATGTTTTTTGTTTATATATTATATTTTGAAGATAGCCAATTTGAGTGTGAGTGAGAGAGAGAGAGAGAGAGAGAGAGAGAGAGAGAGAGAGATCATGTGATGTTAAAGTAAGTATAAGTAGCACGGGGACAAACGATATTTCTAATTTATCCAAACTTTTATATATTTTGAAATGATTTTTGTTTATATATTATATTTTGAAGATAGCCAATTTGAGTGTGTCTGAGAGTGTGTGTGTGTGTGTGTGAGAGAGAGAGAGAGAGAGAGAGAGAGAGAGAGAGAGAGAGAGAGATATCATGAGATGTTAAAGTAAGTATAAGTATGACTTAAATATTATTGTTAATGTATACTAATATTTATCACCCTAACCTATGATATTCGAGTTTTATATTTAGTTCAATGTATGATATCATATATAGTATCATGTCAATTTATTTATTGGTCGTATTAAAATTATTATCACCGTATATAATGCCAATATCGTATTATTTTTTATTATATATGATTGATCTATTAAAATACTAAATTTAGAATCGAATCATAGAAACATATTGTTCCCCGTGCGTTGCACGGGTGTAATATCTAGATATGAGGCAGGGAATGTCTCCTACAAGTTCAATCTTTTGAGATCAAGAGGTCCAAGGAGAATGAGTTGCTCTCTGAAGTCTATTGTCTCATCATCAATGGATGAAAGTTCAGACAACAAGTCTTTTGACGGCCTTAATACTCACCATAAAGAACAATCCGTTTCTGGACTGCATAAATTCAAACACGGCACAATACCAGCTCTTGACTGCATAAATTTTCATGGTGTAAGATAGATTATGCCCTACATTTTATAGGATTTAGGAATGTTTAATTTCTTTTTATGGGAATAAAATGGTATAATTATTTTTAATTGGCTGTTACATGGACATGTGCACTTTCCTTTGTAAAATTATTATGTATTTGTTTTTGCAATATATGTTTGGAGGTTGTGGTGGAACTGTAGTGTGTGATTCAATTGAATTTTATCAGCTATATCAGGAGTTTAAATTCTAGATAATACAAACACCTTAAAATCATTACCTTCTAAAATCCCTTTACTCTTTCCACCAACATTTTTCATTCAAATCCCTTCCGTCGAAACTTTCACACAGACTTTTAACTTAAAATGTTTTGCTTTTGAGGTATGGTAATGATTTAAAATTGGTAAGGTGGTTTGAAACTTTGGATACAACATAGGTGAATCATTTATATTTGTTACATATAGATGCATCTTTCGATATATCACTATTGACACAAAACACGGGGACAAGAAGCAAATCATATGGTAGCATATTATGTAAATTAACATTTGTCTAAATTTAAAGATGCATCTTTCAATATATCACTAGATCATGATACTATCAAACAATAATGACAAACACATTCTATTTTATGTTTATAATTATTAATATGATTGAAAAGTATTAATTACATTATGAAGTAAAACATTTTCATTGTTTCTATATTTGCAGGTTTATTTACTAATGAAGAAACATTATTTTGCTTGCATGAAGGAGAAGTTTTCATGCATTATCATGAATTTACTGGACTTTATCCAATCTTTAATTACCATTTTTTGTTGTAAAAACTATTGCCACTTACAACATTGGTTCAACTTTTGGTTGAATTTTTTTGATTGATGTAATGTCAAATTATGACCCTTTGTGTTGAATTGTAGGATCATTTAAATCATCAATTTATTGTCTCAATAT